>BMAO01011300.1:0-396925 GCA_019973975.1 Trichonephila clavata
AAAAGAAACGACAAATTAAATTTACATTCAACCATTATTTTGATTAATTTTTTTTAATAGAAAGGACTGAGAATTATTGGAGTATTCCAATATCATCCATTTTCAGTTTTCATGTGCTTAATTTAAAGTTACTGAGTTCCAAAGATTTTGCCACTTTCTTCTAGTAAACTAAGGTAGTGATTTTCCTTTTGTGAGCATAATTTGTCCAGGCACAGAATGTCAATAATACATTAAATTTGAAATAGTATATGGCTGTGGAAATTATCTAAATCTGAACTTTAAAATAACTTCAGCAATAAGTTTTAAAATTCTAATTAATCCTGAATTGTACCCAATTTATTAAAATGCTTTTAAAATTTCAGAAATATAATCCCTGAGTTAGAGTTGGAAAGACAGTAGTGTTTTAAAAAAGAAATTTAAAAACTGCATTCACATATTTGTTTAAATAAAATAAAAGAAACTGAATACACAAAGAAATATAACATTTCAGTCAACACTGAAATTCTAAAAATCACAGCTTCCTGTTGTGAATGTGTGGAATTTAGGAGAATGAAATGTTATCTGATTAAATCCTCCACATAAAAAGTATACAAAGAATAGCATGTCAAGTTATTGAGATTTTATACATATATTGATAGAAATTTTATACATATGAAACAATTTTTAAAAAAATTATTCAACGCACACACAACAGTAAATTATAACATCAAATACTTCCTCACTAAATTTTATATATATTGAAATAAAAAATAGTTAAGGGAATAGTGAGCAAATATTATTCCTTCCTATAAAAAATGCCATTTCAAAATGAATAGCTGCTTCAATATAAAGATTTTGAAGTTCAAAATGTAATATATATATATAGATTTTTTTACAAATAAATTATTTTATTATAGTTACTGTGGTGTGGAGATAGTATGTTGGTCAAGAAATATTTATACCCAAATAAACAATTTTTGTTTTATTTTTTAATAATGATATGTTTTTAATACTTATATAAAGAACAAATTAAAATTCAGTATTCATTTTTTAAAACAATAATAAATCTGCAACCCTTCTAAATTATTTTGAAGTACCTTCATAATATAAAAAGTATGAATATTTTTCAGAGCATCTTTTTCTATTATGATCTTATTTAAGTCAGGGCAGTTTTGTTACAAAAGCTGCTGAATTGTTCATGGTGCTAAATACTGGCTAAGTTGCAGTCTTAGTGCCAGGAAGAAAAAATGGGGAACTCTGACAGCTTTAAACATTTGAACAATTATAACTTCAGGTTCTTATTAAAATATGCAGTTATATTTCCATCTACCTCTGAAATTGGCACATCTTATTGGACTAAGTGAAGGCATTTCTGGACAGTGTAGCATTGATAATTAAAAAAATATATATGCTATAAATTTGGGACTAAAACCGAGTAGTGAAAAATTGAAGCAAGCACTGAACATTCGGAACAGTAACGGGAAATTTGGGATAATGTACAATCAAGTTCAAAGGAAATTATTAAAGAAATTAAACACAAGAAAGAAAAAATGTATTAATCTTTTTTTTAACAACCCCCAAATTAAAAAAAAAAAAAGGAGGAAGAAAAACTTATACATTTTTCTTCATTGAAGTAAAATTTTCAGGAAAACTCAATCTCATTTTTTAAAACGAATATTTAATTTGTATATCTCAATACATCAAATTCAAATTTTTATTTCAAGAAATTATAATTCAATGAAAGAAAACAGCCACTGTCATGTAATAATAATAATATATTCTTATTATTAGAAATCTTATTTTTTTAAAAAAAGAATTCTGTAAGAAAAAAATTTTTTTTCTTCAAAACCTATATCAAAACCTTGTTTTTACTGGAATATGTGTTCCAAGCAAAATATACATTAAGGTATTTTGAAAATTTATCATTATTTTCCTGCCATTAATAATTAATTTTGAAGTACTGAAAACTTATTTTAAAATGATCTCTACTCAATATAGCTAAAAAAAAAAAATAATAATAATACTGTTTCATGAAATTTACTTTAAAATTTTTTTTTAAAAAAAGTACATCAATACTATTGATAATTGAAATGATTATAATACTATGTTTTTTAATAATTTTTAAAAAAAATTTTCAGTTTTATACTACAGAATTTTAAGTTTAATCACATGTTTTAAGCATAGCTGAAATATGAATCTTATTGTGAACAATGGTTATAATGAATTTTCAGAAAAGTAAGAACAGAACTGAAAAATAAATTATACCCTTTATATATTAGCTAAATCACAATATAAACATAATTTTGGACTGTTTTTTAACTGAAAAATTATATGAAATTCAAGTCAATTTTTATTTAGCATAAGCTGAAAATAATTTTAATTCTAAACAGTATTTAAAAGGCAATGCATCTAATTCCTACCATTTTATAACAGTCAATATGATATAGATAAATATAAAACACAATTTTCTTTCTTTATGAATAATATACATATATAATTATTATATTATATATCAATATTTTTCTAGTTATGTTTCTTAGGATCTGTTTTCTATCATTTAGCTTTGTAGGTAGTATAATTTTGTCTTATTATTTTTTTTTCATTTTATTATACTATATATATATATATATATATAAGAATATTGCTCTAAATGAAAATATGATTTAATTTCAGCTTCAAAAGTTAAAAGGATTTTGTAACAATAATCCTCAAGTGTCTGTTTAGAAAAAATTTGCTAAACCTGATTCAAATGTTATAAGGATTAATAAAAATTTACTAAAAATTACAAATAATCAAAAATATATCAATAAACTAAAATATTTTACTCTTCTATTTTAAGTCTACAATATAGTTACAGTTCTACATTTGTTTTTCCAGTTTCACTTAATATTTTTAAAAATTTAATCTTAATTCTTATTTTATAAACATACCATATTTCTAATGAACTTGTATACAACAAATATACAATGAAAACATATTTATATCTTAAAATTCAAACAAAAATTGAAAAAACATTGAAATTGTTCAGTAGTAAAGTTATAAACAATAAACGCACAATATTTATAATAGGTTATTAGATGCACACATACTGAAACACACACTCAACACAGCATATCCAAAAAATACAATACATTGCATTTTTTTTCTAATTATGTTGAAAGTAGCCGATAATTCATAGAGAGGCAAATATAGCAACCCCAAAACAGAGGAATTTGAATTCCAAGGCTGTAAAAAGTAGGAATAGGTGCTACCAACGAAATTGCGCATTACACGTCCGGCCTTGTTTGTTCCTTTTATCTATCAGACTTGTAAGTGAAGTGTGTTTTAAAAGTCAACTAATCTGTCAACCCAGCCCCTTTGCTTAGTTGTCAACTAAGCGACACCCCATTGCTATAGCAACAAATGGTTACCATTCTAATTTTCATACAACTGTGATTGGATCCAATGTTCCATCTGTTGGCGAAAAAAAAGACATTTTTAGAAATATTAGTAGTTTGATCTTGCGAAAACCATCCTGTCTGACGACATCTGCAACACGTGTGCTTTTGGTGACAGACTAATTTTGAATCGCATTATTTGAGTAAGGCGATACTAAGAAAGCTTCATCAAGAGTTCCCATTGAAGTATTTCCCTCTTTCTCTTTTTAAAAAACAAAAATCTGAATTGAATATTTGTACTATTTATTTACAGGGAAAAAAAATTTCTTTTGGTACTAGTGTTTGCAATAAGTTAAATGATTAGATAATTTTTTTAGTTTGAATTTAAAGCGCCACTTTTTAATTGTTATAATTAGTGAAAATTACCAGATTTATCATTAATAAAATTTTTAATATTGATTGAAAAAGGATTGATAGAAATGGAAAAAGTTTCACAAAAGGAAAATGGGGTCTGAAAAAATTGTCACATTTGCTTCTACATCACACATTTCTAATATTCAAATAAAATTTAATTATTTTATAACAATGTTTATCAAAATTTTTTTGTTATTAATTTTTAAATCCTATTGTTAAATTAAAACTTCAAAATTATGTCATTGAGTAACTTTTTGCTCATACTTCACTTTAATATTATGTACAACAGAGCATGAGTTTTCAAGTTATTAAATGCTCAAAGAAAGACTGCATGACAATTTGTAATAAACTTTAAAAATAAAGCATGAAATATTTGTTTGTTGAACAGAACAATGCATGAATGACTTTTCCGTACTATATTTGTTGTAAAGACCCAAAGCATTGTTTCATGTCAAAAGTTCAGGTATGATAGCTGAAAACAATGGCATTTTGTTACATTAAAGACAGTTTGTTCTAGAGAGCAAAACTCATAGGAAAAAAAGGAATTTCATCTGTGTTGATATTAATTCTTTAAAAACACCACTTTTCCTACAGAAATTGTGAAAAATGTGTAATTAATTCAATAATTAATGGTTTTTCATAAATAAACAAAACACAAAATGATCATTGAGATCATATAGCAGGAGTATATCCAATGAAATCTATGGGCTAAACATTGATTTTCCTATATAAAAAAGGTATTTACACATTAAAAAGTATTCATCCAGAAATGCTGGTAGAATGCTTTTGCTTAAATAAAATTTTTTTGGCAGTGAATAAAGCAGAAAATATCCTATTTTGAATAATGGATTCAAACTACCTATGAGCACCCACAAGACAATCTCATAGCAATTTTAACACCATTAACACTACCTTTATGTATGTATAATTACTATTCATAAAGACTATTGATATCGTGTTTCACTTGAATATACATTTATCAATTTGAATGTATTGTATTTAATTTTATCTTAATATATATACCTTTATTAAGTATATACTAGGTAGAAAATAATATGTTTTTGTTCTTTATTCATAATTGTATCTTTTGTTTTATTCTATTGTTTATGTATCAGTAAGTAATCAGTCATCAGATTTCTGTTTTAATCAAGATGCATAAGGTATGGTAATTCTACAATTGTTTATTCTTGTAGTCAGTGGCATAACAGAAAATATTACAGCCCTCTGCAAAGTCAGGTTAATGGCTCCAAACCTAAATACATACTTGTCATCTGTCAGGCTTTGGGCCCTGTAGAATCCTAGCCCTGGGGGGGGGGGGGTGTAAGTTATGCAACTGTTTGTAGTTTTGATTTAACTATTTGTATTTCTATTTAATTTAAGTTTTTGAAATATTTATAAACATTGTAATATATCATAAGTTCATTCTTATGTTTAAGTAGTAAAGGCAACAATATTTATATTAATGTAGCAATAATTCTACACTATATGAAAAAGTAATAAGAATTTATAAGCTTCATATACTGCTTTCAGTTTAATAACTATTCAGTATTTTGCTATTTGGGTGGCAACTAAGTGATTGCAGATTTTGCCAATAAATGGTTTTAGCACATTTTATTGTTTCCTCATTGTGCTCAAAACAATTAACTTATATTGCTTTCTTGTTATTTGGACTTCCACCTTTAATTAGAGGAAAAATTTTGTTGATTAGTTTTTATCCCAGATTTTCTAAAAATGGCAGAACAAAACATGAATTTCGGATGTATTTTATTGTATTATTCCTAAAAAAGCTGGAATGCATCACGAGCATGCAAGAAGTTATGTGCTGTATATGGGAATAAAGCTTTAAAAGAAAAGTAGTATTAAAATTTGTTTTCCTTAGGAAATGCACTTATAAAAGAATTCTGTACTTTGAACTTTTATCGAGAAATCAAACACAGTTAATTCAAACATTTACCTTCAACAACTCACCAAACTGAAAGATGCAGTCTAAGAAAAATTACCTGAATTTACAAATGATAGGGCTATTGTTTTCCAACATGATAATGCAAAGCTTCACACCTTTTTGGTTATTCGCCAAAAATTATTGGAGCTAGGTTGGAATGCATTGTTACATCTACTATAAAGCCCTGACTTGGCACTTTCAGATTTTCATTTATTTTGTTCCATGCAGTATTCCTTAAATGGTAAAATTTTTAAAGACACTGATGCTGTAAAATATCAATTAATTCAGTTTTTTGCTGACAAAAATTGGAAGCTTTATGAACATATGGAGTTATGACACTGCCTGAAACTTGTATTTAATGCACAAATGCATACCTAATACCTAATTCAATAAAACTTTATTTTCCAGTAAAATTTTTTAATTTTCTTTGTTAAAATTTGTAATAACTGTCAATCCAAAATTATTGAGAATCTTAAAAAAATTTATTTATTTTTCTCACATAATGCAAATGTTTTGAACTTATGATTGTATCTGTTATTTAACTATGGCATCATAAAAATTGCATTAATTCAGGGGGTACATTAGTAGTAACATCCCTGCTTTTATGTTATTCATATTTTTGAGTTTAAACACAAAGTGACAAAAAGGGAAAATTAATCTTTTCTGGAGAAATTAATTATTAACAATTTAAGAAATATGATTGAGTTTTGATTACTTCAATCAAACTTTGATTTCTTTCCTTGAACTATAATGAATTTAGAATGTTGTATTCATTTTAATATATTTATTTTTCGATAGTGGAATTGATTATTAAATGTATTTTTTATAACTAAAGTAATTCATTATTTTTTCCTTATTCCTTTATATTGTGTAAGTTCTTTATTTAAATAGTAATGAATATTTTTTGAAAAAAATATAAAGTCAAACTATATGTGAGCAAAATTTCATGATACTAAGATATTAAGCATATAATTAAAGAAAAGTTGATAGCATGAAATATGTAAAGTCTAGTATATATTAAAGGCTTAACTTATTATTTTTTATCACCTGTTAATTTTTAATGAAATTATAACTTAAATGTTTATATATTTCAATGGTTTATGTATGTTCTAATAAAATATTAGAAGTTTATTAAGGCTGTCATAGATTTGTTAGCTATAAAATATAATTGAAGATTTTTTTTTTTAGGATTTTTAGGAAACAAGATAAAAATGTCTGTATATGACGTTACTCCAATACAGATAGAACTCCAAAAGGAGAACTCCAAACATATGACTAAAGAAAAATATAGAGTTTTAGAGCTTTTTAGTGGTATTGGTGGCATGAGGTTTTCTTTTGATGGTATGGCATACATATCTTTTTTATAATTAATACAGTTTGGGTATATTTATGATTATTTTATATTGTATTTATATTTTTTCTGAGAAGTGTTAGTAACAAAGACTGCTATTAAATTCATTAAATTTTTTTTATCTGATTCTAAAAAGGTTTGATAACAGATAAAACTTTGTTGCCAAAATCATATGTGATTGATTGGGTTATATGGGATATTCACGTACAAAGAATGAAGGTTATCTGCATAAATAAATGTTAATTTTCTAAGAAAAACTCTATAAAAAGATGACTTTACTAATTTGATGTTCGAAGTATGTGCAGTAACGTTTCCGTAAATGTTGTTTAAACAAATTTTAAGGTTGCTTTTTAGCAATACAAAGTATTTTTTTTATATTGAAATCCTAATATTTTTTCAACTTATTTAAAAAAGTTTCTCAAAATAAATTTATTTTGGTTTTCCAAATAGAAATTTCAGCCCACTTCTATAAATTACGTTAAAATTTTGTTATAGTGACCTCTTTGTTGTTCAAATCCAATCTCCATGATGATTTTTAGTTTAAGACAATGTTTCAAGGACCACTCACAGTGATGAGCAACAAGGCAACTGGAGCAAATAAATAATAAAAACATAAACATTTTGTGTTTTCATTATCATAAGAAATGGTCAATAAATAAGATGTAAAAATTTCTGAAAGATTGAAAGATATGTACATAAGTTCTCTTTGGAACTAACATTATTGCCTTGAGGTATTTCAAATTTTAGAAATGACTTTTTGTGATATGGGAACAGAGTGATAAGTTCAAAAAAATATTTTTTTATTGAGCTAATTGAAAGTTTTTAATCAATTCACACAGATAAAAGGAAAGGAAATCTTAATCTTGGGAGTCATAAAATCAATTTTTCAATATTATTTTTTAGATTTATTTTAAGTGCAGCATATACACTATGTAGAGTTTCAAATTTTTAGAATCATCTTATGTTACTTCTTAAAAACAATATGCCTGTTAACATGTGTTTTAATTTACCAATTTTTCAAGTTTAAATCAAAATTCATTCCAATTCTATAAGAACCTCGATTCGTGTTGATGTGTGGATTCCCTGAATGAAAATTGAAAACTTAACAAGCTTTTTACTATCATTTTAGATTTAAATCAAATTTTGTTATAGCTAATGAGGAATGTGTCAGTTTTAATGTATTTTAATAATTATGACTAAAGATACTTACCTATTAATGCATACCTATTACCTATTATACTTAACTCAGTTCCTTAAGTGAGTGAGTGAATATTTACATCGCACTATTCAACTATACAAGAGCTTTTGACAATGGACCTTTTAATTTTGAAGCATAGTCTGATGATAAAGGATGACATCTGAGCTGCACCCCCCCCCCTCCTAACTTTCACACCATACTAATGGGAGGATGTTTGAACCCTGACATATTTAACGTGCATCAGCTCCCTCTGCAGGTACTAGGCTTCAACTCATGACAAGCCAGCCATAAATCTATTACTTTGACCACTAGGCTACCCTGTTGTTCAAGTCCTTGAACTCAAACCACAAGACCCCTAATCCTATTTCTGGATACATGAATTATTCAAAATATAAATTTTATAACTATGATTGAAACTAACATCAGCACATCTAATTGCTATCTTCCCCCATGAACTGAATTTCATTTAACTTTAAATAGTAATACACATTTACATAAATCATGGTTCCTTTATAGAAAGATGGTCTCAAATAAAACAATTCACTAAAAATAGTTACAACTAGAGGATTAGTAGTAAAACCTAAAGAGAACACAATTTCTCAGGATAGTTACTATCATTGAGAGAGAGAAGTAGCACCACTTTATATTTAAAATATCCCCCCTCCCCCTGCAATGAACATTTTGTTCATCAGAGGTTCTAAATATCAACAAAATATTATACAGTAAAATTTTCATCATTAGGTTAAAAAGATTACTTCAGTAAATATTCTGATTATACGATTATTTGTTTCTTTGATAATAAATTTATATCTGTTAATTCTGAAAAAAGGTAAAAATAAAGCTACAAAGTTTTAAAAGAAAATACATTATATAGAACTAATTATTACTTGAACAAATTGGTATCAAATGAATATTTAATTAATGATATGTATATACACTTCTAAAAATAAATTACCATGTACAATATAAACAGCTTTTAAAAACTTGTTAAACATGTCATCAAAGAAAATTAAAATTAAGCATAACTTTTTGAACGTCTTGGTTATATACAAATTTTATTGTTTTTTTTTATAATCAAATGCTCAGTTTTTAAGAGTAAGGTCTCATAAGACCATCTGTGTCAGGCAAGGTTTGTGGCCATGGTAGCCTAGTGGCCAAGGTAATGGACTCGTGGCCGGCTTATCATGAGTTCAAGCTCAGTGCTGCTTAAGACGTGCTGTGTTGGAAAGCCATGCACGTTAAATCTGTTGACAGCTCAAACATCCTTTCGTTGGTGTGGTAGTTAGGAGAGGGGGTACCAGTTCAGGTGTCGTCCTTGTAACTTGACCATGGTTAAAAATTACAAGGTCCATCGTCTTATGTAACTGAACAGTGCGACGTTGATATTCACTCACTCAGGCAGGCAAGATTTCGAGGATTTTACCTAATTTCTAGAACTTTTGTGTTAATTCGTTATTGTGTAATCATAATGTCAACAATTTTGATTTTATCTGGTTTAGTGAGACAATTAATCAAATTTTCTGATTTCAAATATTCATTTCATTATTCATTTTTCCACCTTTTCATTAAAAATGGTTTAAAAGTGACTCAAAACAACTGTACCTTTTCTGTAAAGAGGTCTGTTTCCTAGAATAGAGTGTGGAGTGATTCCTACAATTAATTGAAAATGTTCCTCGGATACTTCCAGCTGGGTACGTTCACATTCCAGTCGTCCGATAATTCTACCACGTAAAAAATCATCCAAATGCTTCCTTTCTGCCATAACTATGCGGTTATTGCACTGAAAGGCTTATAAAGCACTTGTCAACAATTTTACTTCTTTGCCACCATTCCTTATATACCCCTCTCTTACACTCGTCATTGTGACGTACTATCCGTGCCATCTGGTGGTTTTCTGTAATTTGCATATTCTTCTTCAAGATGTGTGTGATAATTTTACAGGTGAAATTTTTATTTTAGAGTTCAATTTCTGTGTGATTCTGAATTATGCTTAATTTATGGACATGAGTGTGTGTATATATATATATATATATATATATATATATATAGTCAGTTTTGTACCATATATTCCGGCATATGAAAAGCAAACTTTTAAAATAATTTTTTAAAAATAAGATCTATTATTTGCTAGACATAAAAACTTATAGTCAAATGCAGAGTGCATAATAAAATCCAGACTTATAATACTAAACATTGAGTTTATTGAAAGGCAGGGTTTTGAAATAGAATATGTCACAGATGGTAACTATTGACAAAAACAATTTCATAGCATTTCATATACTGGAACCACAAATTTGCATAATATGCCAGTGAGATGTACAGTTTCAGAAAATATCAAGGTCATGAAAATAGATTTGAGAAATTGAGAGATAATGGCAACTTAATGACTAAAACTTGATTAGATGGATTTATTTAAATGCAAAGTATTGTCTATGAACAAAAAATGTAGATTTAAAAATAAGTAAAAGATGAGCATAAAAAAGTTGAGTTTCTGTGTGTACCTCAATGCTGTTTATTTAAAACAGATGACATTCTGTATTAACTTATATTTTTTCTTGTAGAATAAAATTATTTCATGCTAAAAATCAAAAAAATGTTTTTCAAACTTTATTCACTTTTATTTTCATTCTTCTTTGTAGGAAAGTAAATGTACATTCTTTTTTTGTTATAATTAGTTCATTCTGTCAATTTTAAGGGCACCGACTGTTTGCAATACTTTCTTTTTAGTAAAGCCATTTCATTTTTACTTTTTGTAAAGCACATTATTTTTTTGGCACATTAATTATAGTTAAATTACCCTTCTACTTATATTTTAAACCTTTACCAACATGAAATATCTTGGTTGCAGCAGGATTTGTATTTTCTTATGACTTTGCATTTGAAACCAACTTTACCTTCATTTTATTTGGCAGGACCCACATGTACTATTAAAAGGAATACTAAATCAACTGTATTTCAAATAAAGTAAATGTGATTGAGTAAAGTCTTCAATGGTCACTTCGAAATCATGACTTCAAATGACTGGAGATAGAAGAAACATCTGGCTCCTAATTCCACAAATTTATTCAAGTTGAAAGTGCATTCTAACCCCAAGTTATTACCCTTTTCTTGAAAATCTGAAATGTCATTCATGTATATACCTGCTGCGTTGGTTATAACTATTAATGACTACAACTATTAACCATACTATTGAAGAGACAATTTTTTATGAATTTAAAACATAAATCCCACAATAAGCAGATTTCTTGCTTTTGTCTTTTATTTGATATTATTGTAGGCCAAATGCCTGTTTTTTTTGCATTTTTAAGAATTGTCAAATCAAAAGCTAAAAGTTGCCACTTTGAAAACTACTAAATAGTTTGAGTTTCGTGAAATCTTTGAAATTTTGGGAGGTTTTACCTCTAATAATAGACTCAATTTACACTAGTAGCATAATTCAGAATCGCATGTCATCAATAACAGCATGAACCTGTATAACACCATAAGTATGTAAAATTCCTTTGCTGTTGATATTTTGTAATTGTGCTCTTTGCTTTATTCTAGTTTACACATTAGGTTAGAAATATTTTTTAAGATATGAATTTTTTTTTGTTAATTGTCATATGTTTATTTGTGTAGTTAATTTAAATTCAAAATTAAAGTTTAATTTTGGTATTTGCTTTTGGATTAATTTTTTATGTTTTTTTTAGTTCATTATATACACTTATCTACTAATAAGTATTTTGACACCCATGCAAATGAGGATATCTCCAGTCCTTCTGTATTTAAATATTGTGTTGGAAACAGTATTGGTATTAGTTGCATGCAAAATGCCACAGATTTCAGAGGTCTGACTTCAAGAAGGGCGTAATTGTCAGATATAATAGAAATGACCGATCCTTAAGGGACATATCTAGTAAGTTAAACATTCCAAAATTGATGGTGGTTTTTGTGATTAAATAGTGGAAGGAGAAGTGGGGATTGTCGGAATGTGTTTTGACACAGCAGACCTACAAAACTAAGAGATAGAGCCCGACAAGTGCTGTTCAAAGAAATTTGGAAAAATCATCTCAAGAGTTCCAAGGAGAATCCAAGGCTGTTTTGATAAATGTTATCTGCAAGGAAACACATTTGCTTAGTTTGCGTGGTTGTGCTGCTGCCCGCAAGCTTTTGATTATAAAATCCAACCATGTTGTTCAGTTAAGATGGTGCAAGGCACTTCACAATTGGGCCTTTGATGAGTGAAAACAGGTTCTCTGGAGTGAGGAATCAAGGTTCAATCTCTACCAGTTGGATGGCAGTGTCTGGGTTTAGTGTATAACTGGAGAAAGACTTTTGTCAGAATGCATTGTGCCTACAGTAAAATTTGGGGGATTGTGGTATGGGGATACTTCTTGAGGTATGGACTGGGATCCTTGATCCCAATTCATGGTAAGCTCAATGCCAATTCCTACTGCACTTTTCTATACAACAATGGGCGTCCTACGCTGAGGCAATTTTATGAGTTGGATCATTGTTACTTTCAGGATGACAACACCCCTTGACACATTACAAGGTCCACCAGGGAATTGATATGATGACAATAGGTTGAACCAACTGCACTGCCTTTCATAGAATTCAGAGTTGAATCATATAGAAAATCTCTGAGATGAGTTCGATCACTGAATTAAGGGTTGCAGCAACCTTCCAAAATCAGTGAACGAAGTTTACAAGTCTTTTCCAAGCCAAGTGGAATAAAATACCACTGTTCATCATCCAAAAACTTGTGGAAAGCATGCCCCAAGTGTGTTAAGGCTGTAGTTCCCTCAAGTGGAGGTTCTGCCATTTATTGAATATGAATAAATTTTGTTTATCTCTTTTATCACCAGTGTCTAATAACTTATTGGTAGACTGTGTATATATAAAGATTCTTGTTAAATTGTTTTACTTTTATAATTATATATATATATATTTAATAAAATTATTTAATATTTCTGATTAATTTTTTTTCCATATTTAAAACATTGTAGTAATAAATTGTTCTGTTTTAAAAGTAAAGACAATAATATTTATGCTAATATAATAATAATTCTGAACCACTGAAAAATGGAACAAACCTGAATTCCATTTACATTTTCAAATCTAATAATTAATCATTAACCAATATTGTGAAATTCTTAGAACTATATTTTTTTTTTGCTTCCTTTTTTATATAATGTACATATTTTTAAACCAAGTGAAAAATGATTATGAGTGATATGAGAAGGGAAAATCTTATGATGTTTTTACTTATGCGTGAAAGTATAAATTAAGCTGCTTGAACTTAAATTCTGGTTGTGAATAATTTTTGATGTTTAATATTTTGATTACATATTACATAATATAGTGGTTTTGACGGTTTTAAGAATGCTAAAGAGATTGAAACATTTTTGATATTTTAAATAAGTTCATGAAAATCTTCCTTGACAATCCCCACTAGACAAAATGTTACTCGTTAACTTCCAGACCCTGAGTGCAAACATCCCAAAAATAACCTTTTTGCAGCCTACCTTATTTAATTTTCGTTCATTCTGCCTTTTTTGCATCCACCTTATCGAGATTTTCAAATGCAATCTCTTTAACTTTGGGGAGGGGGGCTTATGTAAATTTTTGAAGGTGTTTTAATTTTTAAATTGATATTCTTATTATTGAATTGAATTAATTCCATTTTTTTTATAAAAGAGTTGCAAAACAAGATATCAATCATTGGCATGGCCAAGTAATTTTAGTGCGTTTTTCACATGTTGTATTTTACAATAATGCAACTAATGAACTTTTTACTAACAGAAAGTAATACTGTACTACTCCTCTAAATGCACTACTATCATTTTTGTGAAGATTTCCTCCAAAATGCAGGTAGATTTTTTAAAAAAACTTTTTGCAAACAATAAATTTACTAGGTAAAATTTGAGAAAATTTTCTTATAAACTAGCAAAATTCAGGAAAACTATCGGAAAATTTAAATATTATTTGGTTCATCTAGGGCATAAATGTGACCAAATGCCGAAAACCCGAGGTCAATTGGTTGCTTATTGGCTGAGAAAAAGTTACGACAAAATATGGAACAAAGACGAAGACGAAATTTGCGTCCTAATAGTGATTTTGTTCCACTACGTGAAAAAGGCGCTAAAAATATAACTTTTAATAAATATATATTTCAAAACTAGTATATTATAATAATATATTTTGAAGCAACATTAAACTCATCCTTTTAGGAAAATTCTCTGTAGGATTTTCATCTTTTTTCTGGAATATTAAATAAATACAAGTTTTTTGTTCATATAACACTATTCAGAAAATGAAAAGTTTTACTTGGGTGAGAAAATAGTTGAAATTGTTCAAATTTGCCTCTATTTTTAGAAGAAATTTCTTGAACCGAAATTAGCAAATAATTATCACACCCAACTTCCGAGAATATTTTTCTTGAAAAGGGAGAATGTTTGTTTTTCAAGAACTTCTGAACCATTAACATCACTATTTCTCAACTTGTAAGCAATATGTTTTCTTGCAACTATTGTGTGACGACATATGGTAACATCAATCAATGGCAGATAGCAGAGAATTCAGCAATGCTGAAAGTGCCATTCTGAAAAACATTTTCTTGAAACTCGCCATCTCCTAAAGGTTAATTTATAAATTCTGAACAAATATACATTTTATTTTATTTTTACTAATATTGAATTCTTTAATACTAAATTTTAATATGTCATTAATATTTTTATATATCGATGCAGGTTGTTGGTGAGATGTTATCTATGGTTACCTTGGAGATGTATATTTTTCATTTTGTATTGTGCTTGACGAGCTAAGCTGACAACTAAGTCGTGAGTGAATGCCATTCATTAAGTGCTTTTACTCTTGTGCTTTACTGTTTGTACGTGATAAAGGAGATTCCAAAATATATTTAAACTTCTTGAAAAGTAGTAATGTTTAATGCTTGAATTTTTAGCCTAAACGTAGTAGCAGTTAAAAAACTTTTGGACTTAGCTGTAGGAACTACAGCTTGTTATATTCAGTTCCTCTGCAAGATTATAACCAGTTCAGACTTAAGAGTTCGAAATTCCTGCAGATTGGATGCAATATGATTTTATAAATATTTGTAATTGGTGTACATTAGCGATATCTATTTAAAATTGGAATTCGATTCAGTGATGTTGGTATGAAGCAAGTCAGCAAGTTATATGCTGCAATGATATGTGGTTTTATTTGTCACATTAATTGAACCCATTTGATAAGAAAGTTAAATTCATTGCATTCTTAATGAAAACCAAAAGAAATATGGATTGTAATATGTTGGCAAGAAAACAAATTGTTTAAATTAATATATAAAATGGAGACACTCATTTGTATGAAATGAAGACGTTGACAAGATTTTTTTGGTAGGTACACTTTTTTTGTGTTAAAAGTGTTCACCTTTTAAGAGGGCACAGTTTTGTTGCAACTATTTTTATACTTTGTAGATCCTGTATGTTTTATGTTTGGTCTGTTATATTATGTGTAAAGGAAATGATGGGAAAAAAAACTGTTTGTAATAACTTTATTACTTTCCTCAATACTTCTCAGCACAATACATCATGCCATAAGGACCAAAATTCTATACTTTTTAAATACTGTTAAACCAAGCCCTGCTCATTGAGCTAAAAAACAAAGGAACTTTTCTTTTACACAGTATTCAGTCCAGCACTATGTGTTCAATCAAAACCAAGGGACCCTCTTTTTTCTGTCTGCCCATTCCAAGGCCAACAACCCAAGGCAGAGAATGGTGCCAAAACCTTAATAATCTACCACCAACAGTAGACAGACATTACACTATTTGGAACTAAAGTTGATCTGAGTTAATTCGAAGTTATATAAAGGCAAGGATTATTGCATAATAATTAATGACTACTTTTTTGACTAAACGTGCTAACTAACAATTTTCTTTTGGAAATTAAGAAAATAGGACATTTTTTGAAGGAAAACTCATTAAAAATGACAGAGAATAGCATTTTAGAAAGAAACAATAAAAAAAATGGTAAAGAATAAAGAAATACATGCATTGTTTGGGTTCTATCTGTATATTGTGCATGGTTGTCAAAGTTAAAAATAAGTTCAAAGGTCAAAAACCCTTAAATGACATTGGAATAAATTAATACTTATAAGGAGGCATAGGTAGTTTGGGTTAGCAATTAAAATATTAGTTTTGGTTAGATTATGTCATGAAATATGTGATAAAATATTTTTTATTAATTCTTAAGACATTATAAGAATCACTACTTTCAATCTATTTTATTTTTTTAAAAAATATTCTAATTTGATGTTAGTTTTCCATTATTTGAGAAAATCACCAGAAAGAATATTTTAATGATGGAATTTCATTTTTTTTAAAAAAATTCTTCCATATGTAGAGATTGCAATAAGTTATTATGTGTACTTATGTGTGTGCTGTTATTATAAGTTATTATGTGCATTGAGTATATAGCATGGATGAAATTTTTAGATGGTATATTTATCAAATGTCATTAAACTTAAGATTTTGTATCACAGTTTTATAATTATAAATTTGAAAGGATATTTTTCTATTATTTATTTGCTTAAATTATAGCAGAATTCGTAGATATGTATTCTTGGTCCTATATTTGACTGTAATTTTCTTTTAAAATATGCTTGTTTTTGTTGATTGTATTATTTATTGTAATGTTTTTATTTATAGTTTTTGTTACTCTAGTAGTGCATTTCAGTTAAATTTAATACAGGAACAAAATTTTTAAAAATGATTATTTTCAATCAAAATAAAATATTTTAAAATCTTATGAAGGAATTTGTTGTGTGCATAGTATGATCTTTCCAAAAGTTTAAGTGAGATATATAAGCCAACTAATATTTTTTTGAGAATTTTTTTTATAATTTAAAATAAATAATTTAAACAAAATACGAAGCATATTTTTCACTGAGCCACTCATTGACGTTCAGAAACTCATTTAAAAACAAATACCTTAATAGCACTTACAAATATCATTCCTTCCTAATTGTAAGTTGGGTTTTTTTTAAATATTCAATTGGATGGCCAGAAATGGAAAAGAAAGTATGCATACATTTAAATTTCTATACAGTTTTTTTTTCTATGCTGAAAATATACTCCATTAAAAAGAACTATAATTTTGATTAATCACATTTGATTTATCCCAACCTATGTGTATATCCCAATATACAACATTACAGAGTCTTTTTTGTGAGATTTTCTGCTATTTTTAAGAGAACAGATATTTTAAACATATTTTTAATGTTTCCCTTGTAAATCTTGTTTCTTCAAAGTAGAACTAGTAAAATTCTATGTTCTTACTTTGTAATTTTTTATTATATCTTTATTGAATTAGTTGCAAGCATAAAATAAGAATGTTATCATTTTTTTTTATTATAAGACCTGATAGGAAGGATCCTCCTA
The DNA here is from genome assembly GCA_019973975.1 of Trichonephila clavata. Classification (NCBI taxonomy): domain Eukaryota; kingdom Metazoa; phylum Arthropoda; class Arachnida; order Araneae; family Nephilidae; genus Trichonephila; species Trichonephila clavata. The sequence goes on from BMAO01011300.1 coordinate 17,683, forward strand.
CTGTTAATTGTAATGATACATGCTGTTGGTAAAAGGATTTCTTACTTTTATTGAAAGATTTTTGATTTGTTTGTTGGTATAAGGTTTAAATAATGTAATTTTGATATTATTTGAAATATTAAAATTTTCTAATGATTTAAAATTAAATTACCACAAACATAATAGATGATGTCTGGTATTATTCTGAATAATTTACATAATTCTGGTGTTCTGAGAAACCCAGATTCACAGAAGACTAGACTTTGGTTTAATTGAATGATTTCACATATTTTCATTTTAAAAGAGTTTGAGAAAAGTAAGTCTCATCTTGAAGTGTGAATGCAATAGTTTATAAGAAAAGGTAATATATGATGGTTTTAACTGAATAATTCATAAAGCTATATATTATCTTAAGCTTAAATTGTCATACCCCAAGTTAAATCAATCTAAAACTAAATGATTGTTAGTGGCTGTTCCACTTCTGAAAATTAGGGTATTTAAAGTATCAATCTCTCCTTTTGACGACATCCAATAATGTTTTTGTGCACTAAATTAGAAAATATAGCCCACAATAGGTCTGTGAAAAATTTGTGTAATAAATTTCTAGAAATGAGTGTCAGCTCGCTGAATGAAGAATTTTTAGAATAGAGTACAATTACATTTACAAAATTAACTTAAGTAATGAATGGAAATCTCATGCACATATCTCATTTTTAAAGTGCTCTTCTCATCACTTCACCATGATTCAGAATTACTAGATCCGGCACCAATAGCCATAGCCTAGCTCCAAAGTGTAATGTAAATGAACATTCTGTTTTTAAAGTGTAATTATGAAGTAGCTTTCTCTTAAGTAATTAATCATGTAATTGAAGTAGGCTTGGTTATATTTTTTTACAGCTTCTGGAATTCCTTATGAAATAGTAGCTGCTATTGATGTTAATCCTGTTGTAAATGACATATATTGTCATAATTTTAGTTCTTGTGGACATTCTCAAAAAAATATTCTTTCATTTACTACTACTGAAATTGAAAGTATGAATTTGGACATTATTACAATGAGCCCCCCTTGCCAACCTTTCACAAGGTAATTATAATTTATTTAAAAAAGTGACTATACTTATATAATTCATTTACAGATTAGTTTAGTTTTTAAAGAATTTGAGTATATTATAATTAATCTAAATGTTTTTGATATGCAGAATTAGCTAGAAATAAGTTATCCACTTCTGAGGACTCTAGAATGATTTATGTTGGTTCAAATGAGTTCAATTTAAATTATAGATAATTCATATAATGTGCTTGAAATTTATTTTAATGTAAAATAGTGCAAAATTTTGCTGATTAGGTACACTGCAACACAAATATTATTTAGGTGCATATATTGAAAATGTGCAAAATTATTTGCTTTACTGCATATGCCTATCACCATAATTCTTTTGATAAAAGGAAGGCAGATTCTGAACGAGCTTTAGTTACTTCTTTGCACATTATGCCTAGGTTTCAAGAAAAAGTTCTACTGATAAAAAGCTTTTTTACTGGAACAAGTAGAATTTCATTGCAGCTGTAAAAGAATTCTGCCGTGTGAAGAAGTCCGACGTTTCCATGTATGATCACCTTGAAAACTACACAAGATGATACAGAAATCTGAATTTTTTTTAAATGAGTTGCATTTAGGCAGTCAAGCCTTTGCAGACATGGGAGGTCCTTTGCATGAGAGTCATTTCACTGGTGGCACCATCTATTCGCGGTTCCCAAAGACTAAAGACTACTAAACTCCAAAGCTACCAAATTTTTATGCTTGAACTTATTTAAATCAAGCTTTCGTTGGATGCTAAATAATGCCATGATTTAATTTTGCACACACATGCCACGTAATCATATGATATGCGTGCTTACGATTTTCACATTCAGAAACTCTATCGAATCTAGTTGTAATAGAACCCACAACCTTGGGTTTACGAGGTGGGCACACAAGTCGACCGAGCCGAAATTTGAAAGAACTGCTCCTTGGCATTCTTCCAGGTCGAGTATTAAAGCAGATCGTGGTAGTTTTCTTACCAGCAGTCGGTCTCCACATTAAGTATGTCACTTGTTTTCCGTGTATTGAGCGTGCTGCATTCCAATGTACAAAAAATCTTATGGCAGACTTTGCTTTTCCTCTACCTACAAAATCAAGTCTGTGAACCTATATAGTAGGACTTTTAACTCAGAGGTTTATAAAACTTTTGAACTTCAGTTCCTTGCTTATTTGGTGTTTGAAGTCACTTGGCCGTGGAACATTCTGTAGACTGACGAATCGCACTTTTGTCCAAACGGACAAATTAACACCCACAATTGCCGAATTCGGGTAGCGGAAAATCCTTGCATCTTGAAAAAGTGAAAGTATGGTGTGGTTTTATGTCTACTTTGATGATTAAACCGCATTTATTTTTTGAAGAGATAACTGCAAATGGGGGGGGGGAATCAAAACGTATTCCTTTGCAGGACAATGGTACCAAGATATGCTGAAGGATTTTGTAATCCTAAAGCTTCAAAACCGTAGATGGATGAATTCGAGACGTATATTGCATGCAGGATGGTGCACTTCTTCACATTGTTCATCATGTATAAGAATCGCTAAGGCAGTATTTTTCAAATGCATGGCATCTTCCTTCTGCATTACCCCCACATTCCCCGTATATCCATGTGTGATTTTTGGATGTGGAGTTTCCTAAGGGACAATATCTACTGTAACAGGCCAAGTTCTAAAGGACGGTATTCGACCTCATTTTTGGATATTCTGGCCGACTCCCTTCAGTCCACTGTGGAAATTATGGTTCTGCAACTAGAGCACATTGTTGTAAATGAAGAGGTATGTATTGAGCAGTTGTAATTGTAACATTTTTATATCCTTTAACATTTACAAAGCATATTAAATATTTTCGTATTTATTACAGTGCTATCATATTGTTAGAATTTTGTAGTATTTTTTTTAAAAAAATATACGTCAAACACATGATATGAATCATTCATAGTTCAAATTTTATCTCATTTGGGCATGTACAATGCATTGTAGAGCCCTATGAAGTGGAAAATTTATTTTTTGCTAAACCTTGCATAAATAACATTCTATTGTTTCAGAGTTGGTTTGAAAAAAGATATACAAGATGCTAGGAGCAGTTCTTTTTTGCATATATTAGACATCCTTAACCAGTAAGTATCTAATTACATAGTTATATTTTAATGCTTTTAACATACAGAAATCGAATTGGTTGTTCTGTGGTAACTTCACTCTTAAATGAGAATTTTTTTTGAATTGTAATAGAATAAAACATCTATTTGATAAAAAGCAGTTCAATAAATTTTTGTAAAAGAAAATTTATGAAATAAGCAGTGAAATGAACTGAAATGGCTGTTTGTCAATGATTTGTGTTACTGAATCGTCATATTTCCACAATTTCCTTTTTGTGTGACTTTCACTCATAAGTAATGTTAATTTAAAATATAAAAAAAAATTATCTAAATAATACAGTGGTTATTATATTAAGTTCTTTTTTAAAAATTGATAGAATTAACTAAGAAGCCACATTATTTGAGTGAAAGAATACTTGTATTAAATCTATTGTCATTTATTTTAAATATGATGTTCAGTTATATTTATGGAATAGAAACTTTTTCTTGAAGTTGAAGAAGTATTGTTTCTTTTCACTTTTTATATTTGTTTTAAATTGTAAAAGAAGAAATTGAGAGTAATATTTTCTTTCAGTTTTTATGCTGAAATTGTTTGAAACTTCATTTCTTGCTTAGACATAGGAAATAATATGTTTATATTCTGTTAGGAACACACAGTTATGAAAATGTAAAACTTGAAGTACTTAATGAATCAGTATTTTTATAAATAAAAAGTGAATCTTTTTGTTGTTAAGTACATATAAATGGCCAATTAATGTTGATAGCAATAACATAAAATTAATATATATTTTTTATTTTTTAAAGTCTTCATAGAAAACCTATGTATCTTTTGATCGAAAACGTCCAGGGATTTGAAAATTCTCAGGCAAGGAATGTTCTTATAGAAACAATTAAGAAATCTGGGTATAGGTATCAAGAATTTTTACTGACTCCACAGGACTTTGGCATACCAAATTCTCGTCTTCGTTATTATTTAATCGCAAAAGTGAAAAGTGCGAGATTTTCTTTTGCAGAATCTCAGCAGGTATTTATTTTTTGTCTTTTTTAGTATTTTTAGCGAAACTCTTAGGCTCATTGAATTTTTAAGAAGTACTTATATTTTAAGTTATGGTAATGCTTTGTAATTTTATGCATTTTCCTCAGATTTGGTAGTATAAGTAGTTTGCTTTTTTTTTCTAAAAAAAAAAAGAAGATAAATGCTTTTTTTTTTTTTAAAAAAAAAGACACAGTGTTTATGTTATTAACTGAAAGTATTTCTTGTTACTAATTTTTATCAGATATTTCGTAAATCATATTAAATTGTAAAATTAGAAAATCCAAAATATGTGCTCATGGTTTTGCATATTTTGAAATTCTGAATAAGATTTGTTTATAAATTAATTTCTTTAAATGAAATATTTATTCTTGTTCTATAGAAGTACAAAGTATCTTTTTAAGTATAAAAATACCTATGGATTATTTATTTTTTTCCTTCTGTTTTTAAAGGTGCATTAAATTGTATGCAACATTGCAGAAATGTTGTCTTAAAATTATTCAAAATATTTATGAGAAAAAACTTTTAAATTGGAAATTTTTCTATTGGAGCATTTTTTAAAAAACTTTTTTGTGTGTGTAATGATACTGTTAACAATAATAAAAAATTATCATTTTTTGTTTTATGTTTTTTAATTGTGAAATATAAACCAATGTTAAGAATTTTTTTAAGGTTCTTCGTAGTTTCCCAGATACTATCAGTTCTTGGAAATTTCATTGTGGAAAATGTCAACTGATGACAATAGGCAAAGATAATTTTTGTCCTTTGAAACATTTCTTAGAAGAAAGATCTACTGAGTATTTTGAATCATACCTTGTGCCTGATAGTGTGCTTTTGAAATACTGGTCTGTGTTTGATATTGTGAGGGAAGAAAGTCATAATTCATGTTGTTTTACAAAAGCGTAAGTATTATATTTTCAAATGCATAGTTACATTGTAAATGTAAATTAATTTCACTACATTAATATGGGCTATAAAGATTGCTCTTCTCAATCATAAACAATCATCAAAATACAATTTAATTTTAGGAGTAGTGGAAATTTTTTTTAATTGAAGTTTCAGTTTCATTATAGATTTTTTTGGGAATTGTAGATACCTTTCTTTTCAACACTTTTTTAAGGGTTGTTGCTTCACTGAAATCAAGAAAGCACTTTGATGTTCAGAATGTCTATGTATTCCAATTTAATTTTTTCTGCTTAGGTATTTTTGTCATTTATGTTTTTGATTTGAACTAAATTTTTAGATGATCTATAAATTTAAATACTTATTTTTTGATGGAAAAAAATGATATTTAAAGAAAATTTGCATACTGTCTTTCAGTGTCAAGTTTGTAATTGCAGTGCAGATTTTTACAGTTTTAATATATAAATGTAATTGCTGAATAGAAATTTGTGGTATGAAATTTGATACACAGCCATCTCACCTTTGGAATTTAATGTGATGCTGCAAAATATTCAGTAATATAATACAAAAATATTTATTATCTAGGTAATTTAAAAATTACAACAAAAAAAAAGATTTATGTATAGTTCAAGTTAAAAAGTTTATTTAACCTGAGAAAACAACCTTCAAATGAATTAACCAGTAAACTATGGCACTACTGTTTGAGAGCGCGCAATTCTGTGTGTCACAGAAATTGAGCGATGACGAGTATACTCATCAGTCAGAGTAAAATTCGCTGTTAAAATATTGGATAAAAAATGGGGTTATTTTATAAAATTGCCAATTTTTTATTACTAATACTTATTGTATGGAGGACGGGTATACGTATGGGCCAATAAAGCACTTTAGCTTGGTCAAGGGTTCATGAGGCCTACGGTCCTTCTGACCATAAGTTTTTATAAATATTTTTTAATTTTAGTGACCATCAAAATTCTCGGTCTGAGAGACCTAAACACAATGATTTACTTCCTTCTTTATTGACAAAATATTTTCTGCCTGTCTTGACACAAGGAAGTTCTGGAGTATGTGCTGTTGGGTTAATCAGAGTCCTCTTACCAGAAAGCATCCTTGCCTCTCCCACCCCAATAAAATTATAGTTCTTTAAGCAGCACAGTATTGGGCGATTATTCTGATGTCAACACATGGTTCTAACATCAAACAATTGACTTTTACACTACTAAATAGCTAGGTAACTTTGGACCAGCAACTATCAGGCTCAGCGCCTGGTCAGCATCGCACATTTGTCCCAAGTCTGACCATACCCTGAAGGAACCCTATTATAAATCAACTTTCCGACTTTTGCGTTTGCCCCTTTTAGCATCTAGCTTTATGCATCTAAAGAAACATCATCGCACATTATAAATTCATTATAGGAACTTATATGTTGTTTCAGCCAATGCATTCAAGAACGCTTAAGTTCATCTTAAATTTTCATATTTTTTATTTGTTTTACTCCGGCCTGGCCTCGAAATATTCCCAACATCTTGAAATTTGGGAATATGTTTTGTTCTTCTCCAAAATTACAATTTTAATAGCCAATAATCACTAATTTTTACAGATGATAAGTATACTCGTCACAACACAAAATCCTGCAACTTCTCAATGGCGAGTAGACTTGTCAATCACAGTTTACTGATTAAAGTTAAAATTTATTACCGTAAATGCATAATATTCAATTATATATTCATTACTGTATAATTTCGACATATTTTAGTTGGAGAAAATTAATAGAACCACTTTTCTTTTGTTGTACTTTTGGCTTTATAAGTTCCAGTTAATTTTAAACATATGTATATGGAATGATTAATTCGTTGAAAATATTGTTCGTAAAATCAAAAGGCAAACCATGTAAATATAAAAATTTACTTGATAATTTTTGTTTAATAATCACTATTAATGTACTAACAATAATAATTTTTTAATTAAAATTAGCATCTCTGTAGTAGCTCAGTCATCTTAGACAAAAAAAAGGGTCAACTGCGGAATGAAAGATAATAAGCTGAAAACTTGTATAGACCTTTATTTTGTCACTCTAAATGTTGTCTCAAAAGTCTAATAAAATCTTGTGTCCGCGTCTTAAGATATTCAAGGTCAAAGGTCAAGAAAATCGGTTTTTTGCAAATATCTCGTTTCCTATGGCTTTAATGGTATTTACATTTATATAAATATTGTAGAGAATAAAGTTTTCTATTAATTGAATCATTTTTTATACATCAAACCGTTTTTGAGATAGATGGCGCTGAACGCAGAGCGCTTAATTATCTACAGCATAACTCAAGGTCAACTGTTAGTCACATGACATAATACGCCCTATAAAGTCTATAAACCTTAAAAATAGATATAGTTACAAACATTTGGCATTTTTTATTAATTATTACATTACATTTATTAATAGTTTTCCTTAATCAAGTATATTTTTTTAATAACCCTCATCTGTTCGTAGAATATTTCATCGTTTCCTGGTGGAATGGCTTTCTGGAACAGCTCACTAAATATAATAAGGCTTTTTCTTTTTCTCAGGTTACGTTTCTTCCTTTTATTGATCATCCTGCCAGTAACGTTGACACAATTTATACTACTTTACATTGTGCTGCAAATATTGCCAAGCTACATGGCCAAAAAACGTGTTTAGTTACTTTTGATCAAATTCTCTACTCTAAAGCTTGTGAAATAGTTGCTGCATCAGATGCTAACTCAAAATTTTGTAAGGTAGTTGTTAAATTAGGAGGATTTCATATAATCATGTCCTTTCTTGGATCCATAGGATATATAATGGACGGAAGTGGGACCAAAAGAAGCTCTAGGTAAAATATATACTACAGATTCAGTCGATAGAATGTTGAATGGTCACGCTTTTTCAAGAAGTATCAGAGGTCATACATTATTACGACTTGTATTATCAATGATGATCTTTGAAGACATTAAGATTGAAGATTGTGTGTTAAATGAATTAACTGAATAAATCAATGTTGGTGAAAGTGTTGGTGTAGGTAACTCAAACTTATTTATTGATCCATTTGAGAATAAACTGAATGAATTAAAAACTCGATGTCCTACAGCACAATTATGGGTGCAATATTTCGAAATGGTGTCAATAGCACCCAACATCATTCGCGCTGAAAGACTGGGACTTTTCAAAAATCATTTAAATGTTGTACGAAGAATGCTGCTGTATTTTCATGCTAGTGGTCATTTTTTTGTATGCGAAGTCTGCACATTTATATCTTCAAAATAAGATCGATTTCTAAAATACAATGGATGGACAGACTTTTAAGAACTTTTAAAATGGATTCTCCACTATGAAACAAACAGAGAAATTTAATTCTGGTACATGGACAGATATGGTTATCTAACAGAGTCGAATGAAATCTATAAAGACAGAAGAGGGAGTATCTCGCGGTCGAAGTATGCAAGAAAGTGTTTTATGTCGATGTGCGTTTGCTATGTACGCTACAAATACAATTTGTGAGGAGATGGAGAAGTTTTATACCATTTCTTTAAACTCTACTGAACAATACGTTAATGCTAAGGATTCAAGAGTAAAAAGAGATAATACTGATGTAAGTGAGCTAGTTGAATGGTTTACACTTCATAATCTCTTTCTAAATACGCAACAATTGGTATCTTTAGCTTCTGTAACGGTTGGGAATTATCAAATTAATTGTCACAAAGCCCATGAAATCGGATTAGAATCATTGGTATAGATAACTGGTTTAAAATTTCATGAAATAAGGTTAAAACGATCCAATAAGGTTTTATCGCTTTCGATTGTCAACACATCTGTCAAAATTAAAGGTTGTAGAGTTTCAATTGATCTATTGCTACTCTTCCAAACAATAACTGAAAGCAAACAGTTTGAATGTAATATTCAAGAATATCTCCAATATGAACTAAGTCCATATCCATCTGCTTTATTTGATAATTATGATATGTGAAATACCACGAAAGCGACATTATATAACAATATGACTCCTGTCGATTTCGACTTCAGTGAAAAAATTTTACGTACATTGTTGATGGAGGGTTTCTTTTGCATCGCGTCATATGGAGTAAAGACGATACTTTTTCGATAATTTTAGATAAATACGTAAAATATTTACAAAAACATTATGATTCTAAAACTGTAGTTGTATTTGATGGATGCTCGGACTATAGCAAAAACAAAAAAGCAATGAGACAGCTAAGAACTGCTACTGTATCAAAATCGAATGAAGTTTGTTTCGACAAAACTATGATCGTATCAATTCGCCAAGAGAAATTTTTGTCGAATCGATGTAATAAAAAATATTTTATTAACATGTTGATTGGAAAATTAGAATTTGTTGATATCACGATAAAACAGGTCAGAGATGATGTAGATGTTCTTATCGTAGAAACAGCTATTGAAGAATTTGAACATTGCAGGACTGCCATCATAGTAGGAGAAGATATTGATTTGCTCGTCATTTTGATTGGACGTATTCAAGCACATTAAGAAGTGTTCTTTAAAAAGTTGGCAAATGGAATGTCAAAACTCAAAAGTGCTCTTCCAAAAGTTTTGATAAATATCCTCATTGTAAAAAGCACATTTTATTTCTGCACGCATTTAGTGGCTATGACACAAAATCTACATTTTTTTAAAAAACAGAAAAAAAAATTCATTAGAATATTAGAGAATGTTCCATATGTAGATCAACTAGTTCAAGTAGTCCAAGAAGAAAACTGTCCTTTACAAACATTACATAGAAATGGAGTACGAGTCTTGTTGGCGATATACAATGCTCAAAAATCTGAGAACAGTATTCATAATCTTCGTTACATTCAATTCATCAAGTCAACCAAGCTCAACAAACCCATGCAGTTATCCAGTCTTCCACCAACAAGTAAAGAAGCTCATCAACACATCAGCAGTGTATATTATCAAGTTTAAATTTGGTTGCAGAATGATTTAGAACCCCAGGAATGAGGTTGGATTCTGCGGAATGAATTCTTGGAATCGATCACGACAATATTACAGCATGCTGCAGATGAATTACTCAATACAATATTTTGCAACTGCAAAAATGGTCGTGGCTCACGCTGTGGATGTAGGAAATCGGGGTTGCAATGTTCTTCAGCTTGTGGCCAGTATAATGGGCAAGCTTGCTTCTATGCTTCACGACACGAGAGCGATCTCGATGAAGATTGTACTTTTGATCCCGAAATCCTTCTAGATTTGGAGACAAATACCCTTCACAACGAAAATAATGAGAATGAATTGGAAATTTCCGAGTGACCGGAAGACAATGAAGAAGAAGAGGAAGAAAGAAAAATAACATTCATGTTCATCTTATTATTAAAATTTTTGTGAAACCTCTTCACACATCCTAATTTTGATTGTAATAATTATATAAAATGATATTTCTAAATAAAAATATAATTAAGAATTACTAGCTTTATTTTTTTCAGTACTTTAAATGTTATTAGTATAAATAATATTAGAATATAATTAAAAAAATACCTTAAGCATATTTGTCAACAACTTTTGAACTACGTGAACATGTAAGTGTTATAAAAGAAATAAATACTTGCTGAATGAAAACTATTAATAAATGTAATGTAATAATAAATAAAAAATGCCAAATGTTTAGTTAAGCGCTCCGCGTTCAGCGCCATCTATCTCAAAAATGGTTTGATGTATAAAAAAATGATTCAATTAAAGTTATAGAAAAATTTATTCTCTACAATATTTATAATAAATGTAAATACCATTAAAGCCATAGGAAACGAGATATTTGCAAAAAACCCAATTTTCTTGACTTTTGACCTCGAATATCTTAAGACGCAGTCACAAGATTTTATGAGACTTTTGAGACAACATTTAGAGTAACAAAATAAAGGTCTATACAGGTTTTCAGCTTATTATCTCTCATTCCGCAGGAAAACCCTAATATGACTGGACTATAGGACCATCACAATGGTTATGGGCAACGAACCTCGTACGATCACAGATTGATGAACATTTCATCTTATCAAATTCCTGGAAAATTCTACTTTTTTTGGTCATGGCTGCTTTATTGAATTAGTGTCAACATAATTCAACTTGACAATCTTTGATAAAGCTGGTCTTGTATCCTTGATCCATTTGTTGTTAGTTTTGTAAATTGTCTTCACCATGTATCTTTTTAAACTATGTGATTTCCAATTGATAAACTACGGTTTATATGTTTTTTTACTTTATACAGTTAAAGGTGTAAAATATTTTCAAACCAAAGAGTAATTATAATGTTTGATTATCAGGAAATTTGTTCTAAAAAATTAACTTAATACTCGATTAATTTTCCTATTTGCTGAATTTATCTGAATATCAAACTTAAAATCACTAAGACAAAGAGCAATAATGATTAATTATTGACTATTTATTCAGTCTCATTTAGTGTGGCTGAGTTGATGGGTCTTGATACTAAAGTCATAGACCTAAATGTCTCAAAAAGCTCTTAAGTATTCAAGTTTATTTTCTTGTATCATACTTAACCTTATCTGCACTGCAATCATTATCATGACTTGGAGATTATCCCATTCTATTCTGTTCTTATTGGTGTATTTTCTAAAAAACAATCAAACTTTCATCTCGCCAGATTTCACAACATGATTTTGTAAAGCACTCTTATCCCCCCTCCATTTTGTTTCCAAAAGACTTGTAAAAATAATTTTTTTGAGCAAGTTTTTTCCATCTGGTCTCCTTTTTGAACTCTAAAAAAAATAGATTTACGGAAATAATGAAATCCATGGAAATTGAAGTGAGATCTTGAAATTTTTTTGAAACAATGCAATGATTAGAGGTTCACTTCATTGAGACATTTTGCCTGCATTTAACAACGATAGAATTTCTTTCTTTCATTACTGCAGAAATAGTTTTTCAAAAGAAAAAAGAATTGCAGAAAGATCTGTGTGCGACACAAAAGGATATTTCATTTTCGTATAATGTGTTATGATACTTGTGATAAACTTGTTTTTTTGATCAATTAATTTTTGTTTCAATTTTAGGTATCAACGATATGCCCAAGGAACAGGGTCAATTCTTTTATCTTGCAGATACTCTGATGTTAGTAACTTCTTTTTGGTATTCTTTCTTGCATTGAATTTTAAGGGAGTTAGAGATATTTAGATTTCTTTTTGCTGTCATAGTGTTTTTATTTCTAAATGAAATGCAGTAGAAATAAATAATACTTGATGACGTTTGCGGACATTTTTAAATAAGCAATAAATAATATAAGTATATTTTAGTCAAAAATACTGTGCAAGAATGCATGGCGCATGATATAACTTGCTCAATTTTTTAACCTTTTAATCTTAATGCTTATGATTGATGTTTTTGCTTGAGTTTTTTAAATGTGTAAATATTATTTCATTTAACATATATGTAATTCAACTTCTAGAGTATTTCATATCATGTAATATGCAGATTAGTTTGTTAAATCAAGGTTTATATCTAAGCCTGCTTGAATAAGTTTTTTTATGATTAAATAAAATTTTTGTAGATTCCTTTTATTATTCATTCTTATGAGCAAATAATTTTTTGTTTGCGGTAGGGAATTCATTTAAATAAATGTTCACTAGAATTACGCTTATATAAATGAAACATAAATACTTATGTGGAAGAAACCAAAATCAAAGTAAACATTTCTATATTTACCAAAATTTTAAAGATTGGTGATTTATTCAAAAATAAATATCTGTTTGATTTTGATTCATTTTGCAAAATTATTTATATTTTTTTATTCATGTTTAAAAATTAATTTACACCATACATAATTTTATTTATTATCCCCCCCCCCAAAAAAACATTACAAATTGAATATTTACAACCAAATCTGAGTCTTCTAGTGTTTGGGGTCTTTTTTAACTTCCCAGTGAAAAATACAAATTTTTATAAATTTTGATTTTCTTAAGATTTTGATGACTAAAATGTAATAAAAAATGCTTATTTTTCATAATATTGTATTTCTTATATTATTTTAATAGAACAGAACAAAAATAAATTTCTCTTTACAAATTTTTAAATTGTATTATATACAGGAAAAAATTACGAAAAGTAACTTCATTTATCTTTTATTTAAGTTAATAATACTGATGCATTTTTTTGTATTAATTGATGTGCTTTTTTATAAACTGATGTTTATTGGGAGTTATTCATTCATGCACTTTTTTAATAATTAAAATTGAGGAGATTTTCAAACAAATGAACGTGTTAAAAATGTCTTAAAATTCACATAATACTTTATACTCATACATTATAATTAAAATTTTCTTCTTTCACCAAATTATTAATAGTTTTTAGTTCTGATTTCAGTTAATCTCTTATGTAATACATACATTATCACTTTTGTTTTTAGGTAGATTCGATTTTCGAAAAAGTTATGAAATCGGACAATGTCGAAACACAGTTGTTTTTGCTTAGAACTCTGAAGCTTCGATATTTCACTCCAAAAGAAATCGCCAATTTAATGTGTTTTCCTGATAACTTCAGTATGTATTCTGTTTTATTTCTTTCATTACAAAATTTCTTTTAAAAGAATTTGACACGAATATACTTCATTCACATTTAAGTTTTTCTGATATGTTGTTTATCATAGAAATTTAGCTTCTCTGCAATGATACATATTTATTGCATTTTAATGTTTGTATTTTGGATAACACAGTCTTTGGCTTAGTGTTAAATAATATCTAGGTGTAATTCAATATTATCTTGATATTCAAATACCCTTTGAACATTTATATTTTGCTCTTAATATTTATATATGAACTTTTTGACAGCTTATATAGTTGTGTAAGTGATTGAATTCAAAAGGTAAACTCTCATAATACCTTTAAAGTGCTTTCTCCTCACTTCATAAATTATTTATTTTTAACATTTTGATATTCTGTCTTTGTTTAGGTTAACCAGTTACTATCAAGTAGATACTTTAGATTTTTTAAATTCAGTTTGTTACTGTTGAATTCGTTCTTATTTAAAAAAGAAATGTCTTAATTTTAGTTTGAATGATCTTTTAGTGCTATGCTTGGTGCTAATGGTTACAAAGTAGTTTAAAATCTCCCCTTTTTAAATAATATTTTATTCTCTGTTTGCAGATCTTTAAATGATGATGCCAATTTTCAGAAATATGCTGTTTAAAGTAAATATCTTTAGCATCACAAAAACAATTGCAAATATGATGTTGGAAATGTTTTACTGCCATTTTCTAATTTTTGTATGCTCTTGATTAAAAGTGATATATGTGCTAAATATTCCTTTTTAATATGACATTACAGGGGAATATGTTAAATTTAAAACTTAATTCATTCAAAAACTAATTTTTCATGTTATTGTTCAGTAATATTCTAAATAAATCAGTTTGAACTTATTTACTGATTACGGCATTATTTAATTTCAGGTTTTCCTCCTACTGTGAATGTAAAACAGATGTATAAGTCCTTAGGTAACAGTTTAAATGTTTGTGTTGTATCCCGTCTTATAAAGTTACTGTTTCAGAAAGGAGATTAAAAAGATGGAAAAATAAAGAAATGGGACTTTTATTTTTGAATTTAATTGATTAAATACATTTCAGGCTATTATTGGTATTATAGTTATTTTGGTAAACCTACGGAAAAGATTTTAATATATGAAAACACTTAACATATCAGAAGTTCTGCATTATATTGAATTTGTTAGTATGATTAAAAAATACTTGATTACATAACGTTTTGCTCATGTTAGATAAACTTTAAAACATACAATTATATATCATACATATTGTTTTGTAATGATTAAGAAATTTTTTTTATTTAACTTTTTTAAGCAATACCTAATTTTAATTAATTTAGAATTTTTATACATTGCATAGTATCAATGTTCTTTGAAGAATTGAAAAGCAATAAATACAAAATATATTTTAAAGTAATTATTTTAAATATAATATTCTGAGTGATGCTTAAAAAGTTTTTCATTGGAAAAATTATATTTTTGAAAATTAAAATCAGTAAAGTAAGTAATGCTTGAATGTGTTTTGTTTGAAACGTTTACAAATATTTTCAATTTCCTCCTTAAGTCATACACACACTGCAACTGGTTTACTTGTTAATTTACATTAAACACATTTCATTCTTTTATAGTTTCATTTTCGAAGTAAATATTTAAGCTATGCTTAAATAACAAGAAATTTTGATTAAGTCAATTTTTTATGAAATTTTTCCTATACCATTTTAATTTTTCCTGTATAGTATGGCATCAGAACTAATGCAATCGTTATTCATAGCACAAAGTTTGGCATTTCTTCAATTTCAAGTATCATCTATCATTGTTTACTTTTTAATTTTGATAGATTTAAAATTTTGAGCTTGGATTATTTTTTTCTGAATGCTTTTCATACTGTATGCCTTTTGTCTTTATTCTCATGCATGATGAAGATAATATTACACTTAAGTAATAGATCTTTTTTTTAAAATTGTTGTGCATTATAAAATGGTTATTCAGAAAATAATTACCAGAATTTAATAATTGTCACATCTGACAGTTAGTACTTTTCTCTCTTATTTGTTACAGTATCCTTAATGACTAATAAGTTCTTCATAACAGAAAAGTTTGTATGGTGCAAGATTGACATACATGTCTTACACTAAAGATGTTTACTGAAGGTCCTACTGACTTTGAAATAGGCAAGAGTTTCCTGAAAGGAATATCTTTGTGTATCTTAGTATTTAAAGTTACTTGGACAAATTTGAGTCTACCCATCCTTTCATAAGAAAAACACCCCTAGATGGTCTGAGATACTGGATGTTTTACTCTAAATACAACACCGTCAATGCTAAATTCTTCGTTAGCTCTATGGAAGATTTCTTGTTGATCATCCGGATTGTTAACTTAAATGAATTTTGATTTATCTGAAAATATAACTGTTTTTCATTGCACGGGAGTCCATTTGGCATATTGTTTGGCTCACTTCAAGTGATTGCTTCTAATTTTTAGGTTTAGATGCATTTTTCATGGCTGACATTCCACAAGTCCCTTTAAAATCAAACATCTTTAAACAGTACTACTTCCTACATTTACTCTTACTCTCAGACTCCCATTCAACAAGGTGACCGTGATAGCCTAGTGGTCAAGGTAACGGACTCGTGGCTGACGTGTCATGAGTTCGAGCCAAGTGCCTCTTAAGACCAGATGTGTGGGGGAGCGATGAACGTTAAACCTGCCGAGAGCTCAAACGTCCTACCTTTGGTATGATGTGGAAGTTAGGAGACTGATGTCAACCTGGTACCATCCTCGTCACTTGACCTTGGTTCAAAATTATGAGGTCCATTGCCAAAAGCCCTCAAGTAGCTGAATAGCGCGACGTCAATATTCATTAACTCACCCATACGACAAAATATCTCTATTTTGTGGTGCAGTAGATTCCTTTCAAAATCTACATATAAGCCAAAGCAAACTAGTCAGCAAACATGACACATTGGATTGATAAAAGTCTGTTCTTTTGAATATTACATGTGGAGAAAACCCTTTGGGGCAAACAATGCCAGTATAGCACTTTTCTTGTATGGAGTTAGCTGCATAAAAGAAGCCACCACTAAAGACATGTACAAATCACATTTTTTCTCTCTGGCACTTTTGTAGTACTGCTTTGCTGATGAAATCTTTGACAGGTGCTCACTTGTGCATTTCTTTTATTATCTCAAGCAGCTTTGTATGTAATTTCATAATCTTTCAATTCATTTAAAATACTTTTACAGGTTACAACATAAAAAATGTATAGGCGAGATACTATATTTTTGCTCGCCCCAGTAAATGTGATTGTGCATTAGAGTCGTTATTGTTTTGGAATATGCAACAAGTAAATGTAAAAAAGAAATCTAAACTTTTGTATGTTTATTTTGTATTAAAAGGAAATAAACACACCACATTCGACTAGAAATGCAAATTTTTTTTGAAATTCACATCATAACTATTACTTATTTTAAAATTTTTTTTTAAAAAAATGAATTCTTTTTTTTTTTTGTAGCTTTTCTAAAACTATATGCCATAAAATACGTTGTATCAGTAACATATCTCATATAATATATTATGCTAAAGTGGTTCAATACAGTAGAATTTTCTTTTTGTGCTAAATTATTTGATATTTGGATAAATATTGAATGATGTATATACATGTATAAAGGATATGAAGAGTTGTATAGGCAATAAATTGGTCAAATTTGATTTTTGTGGTTAAAATTATTTGATAGATGGACATACAAAAAGAGCAATATCAATGCGACACATGTACATAAATAAAACAAATATAGCATGATTCTGGGTCTAAAGACATCCCAGCAAAGAAGCCGGCTAGATTTTTTTATAGGATGACCTCATCATAAAGGAGCCATAGTTTTGATGCCTTATTTTACTTAGGGTTTATGATATTCTCTTTCACCTTAGTGTAGCTTCAAAGTGCAACTTCATCAAACCCACTCATGACATTCTCTTAGTACTGAGACATAAGTTTCTAAAGTATGGTTTGGATTGGCAAGGTTGTCAGTTTCATATGTTACTGGAAGATTTCAACATAAGAACCATGTTTTTATGGTCCATCGATTTCACCCAAACTTTGTTACATGATTTGAAAAGTATTTATCATCGTCGGTGATCGAAATGTTTATTTATCTTGTTCTTGTTTTATTTATTTTTTGCATTTTGTTTGAGGCTTTTCTTTTATACTTCAGATGAGTAATAACACAAGGCACCTTGATTTATGTGAGTTTCGTGGCTGGCATAATTAGCAAAGTTCTTATCTATATCGTCACTTTCAAATCAATCTGTACCTGCTGTCTGCTTTTTGGATATTGCTTGGCAATTTAGCTGGTAGTTAGTATCTTCATTGGAAAATGTTGGTCTTAACAACATATCAGCTATTACATCAGATTTCACTAGTGTATTCAAAGTTCAAATTGAATTAGATTTTTTAAGCCCATCTTGTGTGTGTGTGCCAAACGAAAAAAGGTGATTTGTTGCTTAAAAACTATTTTAGTGGTAGATCCGAAACTATGGTTACTTTTTAATTATCAATGTACTCATGAAATTTTTCTAAGGCCGATACTACTTTCAAGGTTTGCCATTCATTAAATGAATAATTGTAACCTACTGTAATCAACAAACAATTTGCATATTCAACTACATGTTGTTGCATGCCACTTCTCTCAAGAACTACTAAAAAGGCGATACTTGAACTTGCATGGATTATAAAAAGCTTTGAAATATCAGTCTGTTTAACTTAGGAAGTGTTGCTAAGTGCTCTTTCATAGTTTCAGGGGTTCTTACTGCTCATGTCCCCCAAACCAGTTTATTCCTTTTCTAGTTACTAAATAGTCGGCAATGTCTGCAAGTTTTGGAACATATGAAACTGTGCGAACAGGTTTCTGGACTTCTTTTACATTTGAAGGAACTGGTATTTGCTAAACACATTTTCTCATGATTGACTTTAATCACATCTTTTGTTATCCAGAATCCCAAGTATTTGACTCTGTGATTGACCAAATGGCATTTATATTTATTTACTTGAAATTTGAATAGAGATAGTCTAGGGCAAGCAATTTGTAGATATGTAGATGTTTGCCAAAATTTCAGACAAGACGATGATGTACTTAATATATGAAATTGAAAAAACATTTTGTAAACCACTTTAAAATGTATCCATAATATGTTGGAACATGGTTGATAGATTTCTCAACATGAACAGTACATGCAAACAGTGGTCAGTATCAAATGAAGTAATTTTTTTCTTGATCAGCTCCTCCTACTTTCTCTTGATCATGACATGATTGCAAATCATTTGTGGACATAAAAGATAATAGTGTAATTTTTTTTCCAGATCATCCATACTTGGTGAAAGTGTGTCTGGTTTTATCAAGGTGTTAAGTCTTCTGTGTAATCAACACACAGTGGCATACTTTTCCATTTGGCTTGGGAACATGTAACATAGGGACATATGCAGATTCACATTCTTTGATTACGTTTTTCTTGAGCAGCTCATTATAATTTGCTTCTTCAGGACTTCTTTCTTTGCTGAGGACATTCGGAAAAGAGGAATGGATGCAAGGGGATTATTTCCTGTATCCATTGTGTTGCACATAAAGAGTGGGGTCTCCCTATGGTTCAAAACAGTATTTATACTCTTGAGGCAAGCAATTTGCTTATGTTGTATCTGGGTTAGGTTTTCTCCCTCGGTACTTTACGGACCAGCAATAGTTGCAGTTTCAGGAACAATTGTTTGTTCAGATGTGGTCAATGTGATGCATGTAATTTGGCATTCATGTTTGTGACTTTCCTAAGATTGATTCCACCAACTGCAGTGATGGTACTCAGAGAGACGACAGTAAATCGAATTTTCCACTGAGTGTAGGTATAATATGTTGAATTATGCTGTTCGTATCTTCGGTCAATCGTAATGTTACCTGTTATGCTGTTTTTGCAGATTTTATTATCTTTTTCTTCAAATTTAGAGTTTGAGGAGGATATTCATTCATTCCCGCACCAAGCATTATGGATAGCAGAGTTGTATTAGCGAGATGATAGAACCAAGTGTATTTTGTAAATGCTACATCTACCATTCTTACTTTCTAACAATACAATGCTACTACACACATTGGTCAACCTTTTTTACCATCAAGTATCGATTCTTCCTTCATTTGTAACCGTTACTCGATTTGTTTTCCACAACAGGTTCTCATCAAAAACGATTACTAGAAACTTGGCCAGTTGACCGTCTAGTAACTGTAAATAATAGTTGTGCATACTTATTAATTTTTTAAAAAAATTGTATTCCATGTATGGTTATCTGTTTAGGTCAACACCATGTAGTATGCGATATGCAAAACAAACAGAAAGATTTAGTTAATTTTTTATGGTTTCGTTTTCGAATTTTAGTGATTTATACTTTACATCATACGGCAAAGCTCTCTAAGAAGTATATTCACTGTACTTCCTACTTTTTGTAGTGTAACAGTTTCCATGCAGCAATATATTATTTAAGCAGAATAGTAAAATCAATCATAAAAACATATTAATTTGCTAATAAGAATGACATATACACCACTGTTAAAAATTAAGAGAATTCTCACTTTTGTTGATTATCTCTAGAAGTATTGGAAAGATTTTAATGATTTAGGTATGTATATTGATATGCCAAATAATACAAAAAGTCCTCTATGAAAGTTATGCAGCACACATATAACTGTATGTTCGGCTCATCAGTAGGGAGTACGGCCCTCTCTTTTAAAATTATACAACTTTCATAACATGAACTCGTTTTTAAAGTGAGACATTTTATAAGTTCTTGTGACTGTGTATCCCATTCCTTTAGCAGCACTGTTTTCAAGCTCTGAATAGTTGTAGGAGAAGATGAGCTGTGAATGATATCCTAAGAGCATACTAAATATGCTCTATAGGTTAATGTGTGGCTACATTGTTGGCCAATCAGCTGACGAATTTTCTCACTTTTCAGAAATTCTTAGGAGGGGTGAGCCCTATTTGGACATTTTCCTTTTTATCATTTTTATAAAAATATTAGGGCAAATGCATCCAGACAAAGCGAATATAATGCTGAAAGATTTTTCACCTCACAACACTCACAATATTTGTTAAAGATATTCTGGTTGTGTGTGGTGCTGACAATCGAATATATTCTAGAATTGTATAGCATCTGTGGCCGAGATACGATGACGAACTCGTATCCGGCATCGTTTCTGTCGTGTTACATGCTCAAGAGTCCAGGTACTACTAAAGACCCACAGTGTAGAGGAGCTGATGCTCGTTAATTTGTCGAGGTTCAAAGTCCTGACGTTTTTATATCGTGGTGTGGAAATTTAAAGGGCAGGGTGCCAACTTAAGTATCGTCTATGTCACTTGATCGTAGCTCAAAATTACGAGGCCCATCGTCAATAATCATCATGTTGCTTCAGAGTGCAACGTTTTAATTAACAATTGATTGTAATTTTTAAGAATAATTATGTTAATGTTTCATGGAGTGAACGTACATCTAAAGATTTCAGATTATAATCTCTATAATTCGAAATTCCAAATATTCTGATGATACTTTCAATTATCTTAATAGAAAAAAAAATATTCATTCAATTGTCACTAACATTGCGATCAAACTTTATTAGTTTTAAGTGATGATTTTTTAGCAACCCTGTTGCATTTTTAAAGGAAGATTAAGAGCTCGATCAACGTAATATTTCATATTTTATCTTGCATTTCATTGCTACTTCTCTTGTTATAGATAAGTATTTAAGTAAGGAGAATGTATTTAAAGAAAGTCAAAGGCTTTTAATCCTTGAATCACATGTGTTTCTACTCTTTGAATTTCGAGAAATGCTGTGGATTATGAAAATTAAAAGGTTTTTTAATTTTAGGTACATCATAATTTAAAATTTGATCTTAAAATGTTTATTTTTTGTTGCAATTTTTGAAGCTTCCAGTCCACTTAATTAATGAAAATTTTGTGATTGTGCTTAGTGTGTGCTTTGTTAAAGTCAAAGCTTTTTTTTACTTTGCATTTTTAGTAATTACTTACTAATCAGTCCATGACGCTGAGTGTTTTAGAAAAAAATTAGAATATAAATATTTGTTATTAAAGAGTTGATGTACTGCATTACATTAACGAAACATTGCATCAAATGTATACTGATCAAACAAATGAATACAGAAACATTTTTTTTATAAATTTGTGATTCTTCATATAAATATTCTTAAAAATCTTAATACAAACTCTTTTTATTTACATTCCTTTAAAAAGTACTCCTTTTTCGACTTGATGGCTTCTACTGATTCATAGCAGAATTTCTGCTTATATTCCTGTTTTCTGAAAAATAATTGAAAAAAAAAATATTAAGGTATTTTAAAAAGCATATTTTCTTTTAAAAATACTTTTGAATCTTAAAGGCCAATTTATAAGCGGAGAATTGTTTCAAAATGGCAAAGTCTTATATTTATAGTACCACATTTGGGTTTTCTTAAATTTACTTCCAAAAGACTTGTCTTAGTATTTCATTATATAAATTAAGTCTTGGTTTTTCAATTCTTTGAACGTCATAAAGCTCTTAATAGATTTAAAACATTTTATTATAAATTATTAATTAAATTTCGAGTTAATTTCATCTGAAGCTTTCCTTTTGCAGATTTTTATGACGTGAGAATATGAAGCATGAATTTAACAATATGAGGAAATTTGTAAATAATTAAAATACACGTTAATCTCATCTTTCAAAATTAAAAGCTAAGAAAAATTACTTAGCATTATGTTACAAAATAGTGTTGGAGCAGTAAAAGAAATATGTACTTGTAATCGGTATAAAATCTGTATCATGCCAGTGTTGTGAATACAAATATTGGAAGCTTTATATGGTATAAAAAGGCAGCAGTTAAAATTATTATTTGTAATGTAAGATTTTCTAAGTTTTTTCTTTTGTGTTTTACTGTGAAGGTTGTTTTATAAATTGCTTAAAAACTCTGAAGGGTATTTAAGTGAAGTCTACAGAAATATTCATGTGTTTTTTGTATTGTGCTAAATAAAAACTGCTTGCACTTTTCATTATTATTATTTTTCCCTGACAGCACTAAACTATATTTAATTTCATATGAAGTTTATGAATATATGTATAAACTGTGCAAAGTATTAAAAAGTAAACTTATTTGAAGGAAAAATATTTTATGAGGTGAAAAATAACTAACTTTTGTTTTAAATAACTTCAAGTTTATTTCTGCCCAGCTATTATAGAGTGATTCTTCGAAATTGCTCTATAATAGTTGGACAAAAATTTATGAAAATTATTTGCTGTTATTTGCAAAAATACCTGTTTCTAATCCTAATGTCTTGCTCTAATTGTCGATCCTCGAAATACTCTAAATTTGATGTTAAAAGTATTAAAAGAAGCCAATGGAAAAATGAAATGCACTCTTAAATTTTGCTCCAGCAGAAAAAGTGATTAAAAATAATAGAATTTAAGTAATGCATATTTCTTTTTCTATGACTATGCCTTCATAGAACTTATATTTTCGAAGTGTTCTATATGTATTATTCTATTTCCCAACGCCTTAT
The DNA here is from genome assembly GCA_019973975.1 of Trichonephila clavata. Classification (NCBI taxonomy): domain Eukaryota; kingdom Metazoa; phylum Arthropoda; class Arachnida; order Araneae; family Nephilidae; genus Trichonephila; species Trichonephila clavata. The sequence goes on from BMAO01011300.1 coordinate 40,873, forward strand.
TTATTATCGTTTTAGTTTAGTATTAAAAATTATGTAACCGATCATAAATCTATAAAACCTATTTTTTCTTCATTTGACTTTAAATCTGTTAAATTTACCTTTCATCAATAATATTCATTGGCTTTATCGTCACATAATCTAAGAAGAGTGTATGCGTTTTGAAAAAATTCCATGATGAACTCGCCCAGCTGAATTTAACACTAAGCAGTTTTCCAAGTTCTTCCACATTTCGGACTAAGTAGGTGTAAGTAGCTCCATGAATTAGATTTCCTGTTCTGTTGATAAGATAAGAAAGAAGCATATCTCTATGTTGAAAAAAATAAAATGAAAATCAAATTTTGATTTAAAAAGATGTATATACCATATATACCGGCATTTAGTGCATACTTATAACACAAAAAATAAAATTGAAATTTACAGGTGCGCACTATACACTGGATATAAAAAAAAGTAGCTTTAAAAACTAAGAAAAGATTTACATAAAAAAATTAGATTTCTACATAAATTTAAATACCATTCATTTTTTTTAAAAAAAATGATGCATTGTATTAATATTTATCAATGAAACACCTTTTTTGTCCCCCGCCTTCTTTTCTTGTGCGTTAGGGCTGGTAGTGTCAGAAGCATACCATTGTTGAAAAGCCTGGGATAATATTTCAAATATATGACTTCAAAAATAAGAGAAAACACTTTAAAACTTTGTAAAAAAATAAGAGGAGCATCGCTTTATATGTTGATACATATATATTACAAAATCTCTTTTGGAATCTCAATTTGTATCTATAAAAGTTAATATTGTTTCTCCTTACCACTGGTAAAATAACCTTTCAAGGTTTTCTCAGAACTCTTTTGAATTGACAGAAAATGGGAAATACTATTTGTGAAATGCTATGTTATAACATTTTCTAAAAACATTTTGCTTAATAAATGGTGATTATGTGAATTAGCTACTCCTTACTACTTACTAAATATCCCTTCTCAAGGGATATTAAGGTTGTCTTGACATAAATTATAATTCATAGATAATGGGAAATAGAAGCAATAAAAAAACTTATTGAAATTATTTTCTATTTTGATGCTTATTTTTTTGAAATTTTTTTGTCTTCTTTGGAAATAGATTTGCTCTTTAGACTCATGCACATTTTATTCTTAAGCTTTGCCTGTAAAGGGAATATTCAACTACTATTCACTATCTAAATGAAAATGGAGACTAGGAAATGGCTATATGGGCAGGGCTGCTTTTACGCTTAGGCACATGCCTAGGGGGAAAAAAAGAGAAAAAATTAAAATTACAGCGAACATACCACTGCCTAGCGAGTTATGAGAGAAGCATTTCTCCCTTACTAAGGAAAATGAAAAGTTTAATAATTTGATGTTGCTATGCACTCAAAACGATATTACAATGGAAATTGATTACAATGATGTCATTAATAATTTTTCAAAGATCGAAGAAAACCTTTGTTGCACCAGTACATTAACATTGACTCAACAAAGAATAAGGATGTCTAAAAGTAGAAGATAGTAAAGCAATGAGCGAGGTGAAAAAGATGTTAATAAACATGTGGGAAAACAGTTCATACAAGAATGTGTACTCTATACTGTAATTGAAAACGATTTCATTAATTTATTGTACTAATTTACAAAAGACTGGGTTGGTGGTCCGTGATGCCGTAAGGTAAAAAATGAACAAGAATGCCCAAACCTTGTCACTTTCTTTTCTTTACGGCTTCTGGTTGCCAATCCAGGATACGACGGGTCCATAGGTGGTGGATAATGGAAAGATTCTACAAAGATCAAAAACAAATAAAGGAAAAACAGTCAGAGTTAAGGGAAAATCTATCCCGAACCAAAACTGGCAAGGTAAGAACTGAAGGAGGGGGTGCTCTGGAAATAGGGGGGGGGGCGGAACAATCTGCCTATGCCGCCGGGGAGGAGGGGGATTAAAAACAGGTTCGTTCTCAGAGTGTGGCATTTTTTATTCACGGTAACGTTTTATGTATGTAAATTATAAAATACTGAAGATATAAAATAAATACAAAATGTCATACAAAACTCTCTTAAATATTCCTTAAAAATAATTAATAAAAAAAAGGATATTTCATACAGAGAAAGTGGGCATTATAGGTGTTGTCTGGTCCATGAATTACTTTGGCAATTGCATGCCAGTGTCGATAGGCAGATTTCGATGGGTTTGGGCGAAATGAGAACTGCTTATGAGCGCAGAAAGTATAAATTCAACCCTGTTTATACAGGGTGTCTTAGCATCAGGGTTACCATGAGAGGTAGGGTATAACTAGACCAATGGCCCTCAAACGAATTCTCAGAACTATAAGATGTTTTCGGGCAACCCCATTCCACTATCACACACATGCACGCACAGTGAATAAGTGAATATAAATGTCGCACTGTTCAGCTACACGAGGGCTTTTGGCGACGGACCGCATAATTTTGAACCAAGGTCAAGTGACGTGGTCGACACCTGAGCTGGCACCTCTCGCTCTCCTAACTACCACACCAACAGGAGGACGTTTGAGCTCTCGACAGATTTAGCGTGCATCTCTCCCCAACTCGGCCATCCACGCACAAGAATATATCTTAAAATAATATTAAAAGTAGATCAGCATGTGGTTTAAGTACTTTATGTAAAGACAGTATTGTAATGTTATTAAAAAAATTTTATGTGATTTAATACAGTTTATAATATTATTTGTGATCAAATGTCACCTGTCGATGCGTTATATTTAGTAACTGGGATATGTGCTTGCATTTTTTTACACTTACTTGCCGATGTCTAGGTCTATTGAAATTATTTGCTGTCACGTTTAATATACTGCATTTAATTTGTTTTTCTAGTCACTCACATTGTGTGAGAAATAGTTTTCTCTTAAATATATTGTTCTGAATGACATTTAAATGTTTATAGCTTTGGGAGAAATCCTGAATATTTTGCATGAATTTGCAAGCTAAAATTTAGGAGCTGTTTTTACTTAAATTTAAATTTTAACGTGAATCTGTTGGCATGTCGATGAGTTGTTTCCTCTCCTTTATTATAGGTACTTTTTTTTCACAAATGAAATAAAGGTGAAAGCTAGCTTTAAAAACTAACTTTAGAAAACTATTTAGTTTTGCAAAACAAACGAATTTTTGAAGAAGTAGGAAATTCTTTCGTGGAACTCAGGATAGTGAACAATGATATTCACGATCTATTATGTAGGCATATAAAAAGAGTATTAATATAATTTTTTTATTTTTTTTATGAAAGTTAAAAAAGTGTTATAAAACAAAGCTATTCTGTATAAATGAAATGTTCAGTTTTTTTAATGATTAGGATGAGCTTTCGATACTTTTGGTTACACAAACCACAGTGAATCCATTTTGCATTACACATTTATAATTTTACTTTCTTTTTTTTTATTGTAATTCGTGAAGCACCTGGGTATGCCTCTTGAAACCCCAGGATTCCGTAGAACACAGTTTGAAGATCACTGAACAAGACCATTCATAATTACATAGCAATACTATATCGGAAATGACATGCATGAAATAGTGTGTGTAGGGAATACAAGAAAGGAAAGGACACCATGTAAATGGATATGCAAATTATTATTTTGTATGCATCAACAAAAGTAACATGACCTACTGCATACAGACCAAAGGAAGTGTTTAAATTGTCGTCCAAAAACTGTGATGCAGGGCTAATAATTTTGGCGTTTGGAAGCCTGGACATTCTCGGAGATCTCAGAAACATCTGGATTCTCCCATCAGCTATTGCGTTGTAGGTTTCTCGAAAGTTTAGGTCAGGGGTGGACAACCTTTTTGGTATATATATAAGAGTGCCACTATCAAATATTAAATCATTATGTGTGCCACTTCCAATTTTTCCAACAAACAAAAAGATAGGTAAAGTGGAAAAATGTTATTTATTGGCTTATGAGATTGTTACGCAAATAGCATATATTTTTATACAAGTCTTAGAAGTGAAAATTTAAAAATAATATAAATTAAAGGTTTTAGTGTTGATAAACTTTTTACTTATATATATATATATATATAATTTTTATAAACTTTTTAGGTGTACAACAAAATGAGTAACTTTAAACACTTAATTCTAATTTATTATTAAACAATTTGTTCTTGCTTAATGTGGCTTTTGAATTTGTGTGTAGCCTTTTCACCAAGTCATCTATATTAGGATTATTTCCTAAAAGAAGCTAACAAAACTAGGTGGTTTTGGGTGTTTATCAGTTAATTTTGAGCGATATTATGATTTTATATATATTATGTTCGTTATAGAAAACATATTTATTCACAGTTATGTTAATTTAAAACTACAACAATATCTGACAGCCATATCGTGTAAATTAGGAACATTGTCTGTCGGTTCAAATTTCCAGCATTCAATATAATTTGGATCACTTGAGTTGAAATAAATTCCTTATGTTTGCTTTCAAGTCTAGTATGACGCGGTAGGTTAATAATTCTATTTGGATTTCAGGTGGTTAACAATTAACGTCTTGTAGTGAAATTGAAAAAAGGATTTATGAACAGATCAGCATTTGTTGTTGTTGTTGTCGTCGTGTCCTTCCCGCACGGAAGAAATGAAAGTTGCCATTGCCTGTAAGACAGGTTGGACTTCTTAATGATAGATGGCGACACCACCTATCTCCACCTCCATAATTTTGGCATGGAACTGAAGGGGAGGGAAATATTTTCCAGCCCTCTGCACTCGTGGTTTCTGCTGCGACCGCCCACAAGACTTTCGGACCCACGGATTTAACGAGAACGTACTCCGTCAATACTCGGTGGTATTTAGTAGCATCGGGCATCGAACCCAGGCCCTCCGGTCTGGAGTCCGATGCTCTAACCACTAGGCTACCCACGACCAGCATTTTTTTTATCGTATTGAAAATTATCCAACCTGGCACTGAATGAATTCTGTAAAATGAATATTAAATTTTTAAATCAATTATAGTTCGGAGCATTGTTAACTTTGGTTGATAATTGATACTGCTCGACCTGTTTTTTCCCTTCAAAATAGAGATAAATTTGCAAAAGTTTGTTTACAAAAGATACACTGAAATGCCACTGAATTAGGGATACCTACCTAGTAACGAGTTGGGCCTCCTCTGTCCGTGATAACGGCTGCCATACGACGAGGCATAGATTCAGCAAGTTTCTGGAAACGTTCCACGGGAATGACTTGCCAAATATTGTGGCTAAAACTGTCCACACATCAGTAAAATTTGTTTGTGCTGTGTGATGGCTTTTCATGTCTTGTTCCAAAGCATCCCAAAGATGCTCAATAGGATTTAAGTCTAAGCTTCTAGGTGGCCAATTTATGACAGAAAAGTCAGAGGAATGCACATCCAAACAGCCAGTAGCCAATCGGATTTGTGAGAGGTACAGCTGTCTTACTGGAAAACTCCATGACCGTGCGGATAAGAGAACAGCATAAACGGATGGTGGTGATCACCCAGAAACTCTGCGTACCGAATTGCATTGGGAAAGGTTGGTACACGCACCAAAGATCCCAAACAGTTCCACGAAAAAACACCCCAGACTATGATTGAGCCACCATGCCCTTGTACAGTTCCAATCTGGCACGCAGGATCCATGGTTTCATGAGTCTGACAGCCTCCTGTCGGTGTTAATTAGTCAGAAACGAGACTCATCACTCCATGCTACTCGTTTCCAGTCCTCTATACTCCAGTCTCTGTGCTCACTTGCCCAGGCAAGACGTGCAGCCCGAAGGCGAACATTGAGCAAACGTTTTCTCGTAGGTTGACGGCTCCCGAAACCCAAACAGTGAAGCGAGCTTTGCACAGTCCGCGCGTTTACTGACTGTACGATTGGCACCGTCATTCAACTGTGTGGTAATTTGAGCTAATGTTTGGCTTCGTTGGCTACGTACAATACGCCGGAGCCATCTCTCACCACGCACTGTCAAGGCTAATTGTCCTTTGCAGTTTGCCTGTTCGCTAGTTTTTTGTCCACCATCCTTGTATTCTTGGTGTGCTCTTGACACTGTCGACCTTGAAAATCCTAGTTGTCTGACCATTTCGGAAATTGAATGGCCCATGCGTCGCGCACCTACGATTTGTCTGCGATCAAAGGCGTATAAGTCAAGGAGTGTACTCATGCTGGCAATTTCAACAACTAATTCAGAACAACCACAGTACTCGCTATATATGCAATTACCACGCGTTTTCACTTGCGCATAAATTATGCACAATTTGCATAGCCCTTGCTATCCCTAATTCAGCGGCACTTCAGTGTATATGACCAACTAGGGTAAGGGTAAAACGCAATCTTTTCCCAGTAAGCTTAAATCTAAATTATTTAAATTCCCATAATATCCGTAAGAAAAGCTTAATCCTATAACGAGTCTTCATTCTTGAGTAGTAAACGGTCACCGGGCATTTCATTGTTTCTTCCAGATATTTTAAAACACGCTCCCTCGAATTCCAAAATCTTGCGAGTGCACTTCCTTTGGAAAGCCTACAATGAAAGAGTATTCTTTCATGATAATTTTCTATAGTAATTCAATCAATTGTGTTTAAATAAATTTTGAGGGTGTTTGTCTGAGACAACCGCATTTTAATAAAATTGTTTTTTAAACATGTTATTTTTTTAATTATATATTCAAAATTTTCAATAAGTCTTCGCGTGTTACTGCTACAACTCCGCCGTGCCACACTGTGGCACGCATGCCGCGGGCTAGCCACCCATGCTTTAGGTAATATAAATGCATTTTGTTTTCATCCAGTTGATGCAGCAAGAAATCCCGACAAGCTACGCTGTACTCTAATTTGGGATTCTCCTGAACTAGATTTGTAAGTTTTTTCAATGTCTCGAGTCCATCATAGTCGTTCATAACTAATTATGAATCTCTGGAAAGAACCCTCTGTTATGTGTCCAGCGATTCTTTTTGTTTGAGAGTATCTGCTTTGCCTTTTGCCCATTGCACTCCACAGCCCAGTACACCAGATGCATATCCACCCACTCCTTCATGTATTCGCAGATTCAGCTATCCTACTATCGCAGCATTAGCGTGTAAAATGAAGACAATGAAGTAGCTTTTCTAGAATTGGCGTTCGTGCTATGTCATCTATCATGTCTTCAAAAGCATTCGCGGCATTGTTATGAGATTCCGAGTCATGCTGGTAAAACTTCCTTGGAGTTTGTGTGTATATATATATATGTGTGTGTGTGTGTGTGTGTGTAATAATTCACTTAAATTTTTTCTTGTGGGACTTTGTTTCAAAAAAGTCTTGAGCCCTCCAAAACTTCGCGTGATAATTAATTTCTAGTCTTCCCACCTTATGGGAAATAACTATAACCGTAGCTTCCCCAAACTGAAATTTCAGCTTTTTAAATTAGGAGGATGCAAACTTGCAAAAGCCATTACTAGAAATTATATGATTTTAATAGCTTCCGGGTGACCATGATTATAAGTAGACCAGATTTCGGGAGCGAATAAGGAATGCTTTTGTGTCTTAAATGTTCGCGTGTTTGTTTGTGTTTGTGCTGTACCTTTTGTGCCGCCGCGTTACCCGTTTGCTCGTCAATAAAATATAGATGCTTACTGTCTAAAAACCTCCTCATCCTTTCAACGACTGTATCAAAATCAAAAATATTTGAATACCAAAATACCTAAACCAAGGCCGTAATATTACATACTTAGTACATATTTAGTTATAAAAGGAGAAATTTTTATTATCTGTTTGGCTTTCTGTCAAAAAATTAGTCATATATACTAGTATACTACAAATAAAATTTGTACGCGCATTTTTTTAGCCTTAAATTTCATAAGAATCGTATTAAACTTCGCAGTGTTACGTATGGCTTTAAAATATACGTTACTACTTTTGGTAAATTATTACAATCTATTTACACACTGTTAAAAATCTCACAAAATACTAATATCTGCTGAAATACTGTAATACGATATTAAAAGTAGTATAAATCTTTCAAATTATTTAAACACATCTAAAAAAAAACAAATTGCTGACCCATGAAAGTATTTTATAAAATGCTTGATATTTCTGCATACAATGCATTTGTTCTATGAACTTTAATACATAAATAATGGAACGAAAACAAATGGATTAAATGAAGTGTATTTTTAGAACTGAAAAAATCACTCATTTTCCCACACATTGAAGCAAGGGCACACCTACTAAGAAGTGAGCACTCAATAATAATGAAACGAATACAGAGAAAAAAGGAAAACGTACCATCAGGATTTGCTCAGAATACTTCGTTGTGAGTCAAACGTACACTGTGCAAGCTCTGTCCACCAAGCAATGATAAAAAAACTAATATGTTATGCTACAATTGTAAGGATCACATTTGCATATCTCATGTAAGGTTGTTGTTTTTTAACATTTATAAACCCCGTGCACCACGCAATGTATAACACGGGGAGCATACAACACAGACAGAAGAAAGGATTATAACACAAACATCCATGCCTTCTCCGGGATTCGAACCCAGTCCCTACGGCACCGCAGTCAGCTTCACTGACCACTATACCGGATGGGGGCGGCCATGTAAGGTATTACTGTTCAAATTGTAAATAAAGGTAAATTTCAATTTCGAATATTTTTCTGTTATTTTTATAGATGCTTTATATTAGATCTATTTTTAAGCTTATATTGCTATTATATATAAACCATTTCTTAAATGGCATCTGCCATTCATTGCAATAAAGGTTAGTTTTCTGAATCGGGTTACATTGACCTGAACGCGATATACAAGGAATAAATACGAATAGAACATCAGGGATAAAAAAATCTAAAGGATAAAAAAATATTTTTGCTAAGTACATAGTTATGATTTTCAGGATCTCTATAACTTAATAGGTATTAATGATATTATTAAGGTTCAACTAAAAATTATGATTATTACGGACTACATAATGTTATAAGGAGTTTTCCAATGTTATAACATTATTTAGTTTTGTTAAGAAATTGCATTAATTATGATGGTAATATATATAAACAAATTTTTTAAAAGTCTACCACAAAATGGACCTGTACACAATAGTATTTAGTTAATTGATATTTATATACATATATGTTATACACTTGAAATAATGATTTTTTTATTTATGTAAAAAAAATTGATGATTTTGTAGTTTTGAGAAAAAATGTAGAGTATATATATATAACTAATGTGTATTATACTTTTTATTCTGATTATTTAAATTTTTTAAAACTAACAATTACCGAATTACTACTGATTATCTATATACAACTTTACATATTATGAAACATTAAATGAATATTAAAGATTTGATTTAAAAAGTTCCTTTTTTAAGAACATTAACGTTCTATTAATTTATTAACTAGAGTATTTTTTTAATTAATTATAGCATAAAACTTATTTAACTAATAGAATTACTATACATTGCTGTAATGAATTAAATCTTTTATTCTAAAAGCTACAGCTTCAAATTATTTTAAAATTCAGATTTTTAAATTGTGCGTCAATTGTCCTTATGATTTTCACAGGAGAAAAAAGGAATGCTTGATGATAAAAGGATTACTTCTTCCTTACAGTTCGCTTCAGTTATAATTTTTTTATTCTATTTTATCACATAGAAAGTACTAAATATAGAAATAACTAATTTTCTGTAAAAAATTACAGAGCATGTTATAATATTGATATAAATCGAAACAAAAAAATTTTTTTTGAAGAAAATCAAAGAAATTAGCATGATTTTTTAAGACAAAATCTCTATTCCCAATTATTATTTAATAATCGAAGAATTTCAAACCATGGTTTCAAGACATCTAGCAGTTGTTGAAATTACGCGAGAATGTAAGATAAGGAGTGAGTGTTGCATGGAAAATCTGCTGAACTTCGATTCAATCAAATTTACACAAAGCAGACATTTGGAGAAAGAGGTGTAAGTGTTTGGCTAAAAGAATGATCTTGTCAAAGTAGAATAAGTCAAGATATTCCTAGTCCCAGAGAACACAAATTGTAACTAAGTGAAATGAATTTTGTTTAAACAAGCACACAAAATCACCATTAATTAATTTCTAAAACTATTTTTAAAAAACGTTATTACATAACAGCAGTTTTTGTTTGGACTAAAATCAAAACTGACATGTATTGAGAAGTATCTTTGCGGAGTTTTTTCTAACTCTGTTTGCTTTTGATTTACTTTCAACTGTAGAAAGTTAAAAGTAATAGATTGAATAACATATTTTCTCAAGCATTGAAGAATGACGTCAGTTTTCTTAGAAACGAACCTTGATTCGGAGCTTAAAGAAAATTACGTAGCTGTTATACTGAAAAATGATTTTACAAAAACAAAGAAGTAATTGTTTTGATATTAAAAAGTGAGGAAATGTTTAAAACATGTATCTTAGAAGATATCAGGCTCTTAGCACTGAACGATCCAGCAATGGTGAAATGTTTGGCACAGTAAGCGTTCTATTATATAAGAGCTAAATTCATATATAATATAACACTCTTTTTCCCCCCTTTACACGAATGTGTAACTTTTTATGCGAGATGTATGTATCAAATTTGCATAATCGATTTATGTTTTTCTGCTAATAAAGAATGAATTATTTAGGAAAATAATCGTTTCAAATTATTGTTGATTAATTGTTTATTAACGTCTCTCTTTGAAACACCTCGCCGAATTTTGCAATTTTAAACCACTGTCAAGTGACGCGTGAACTAGCACCCCACTCTCTAACTTCCACACCATACCATTGGGAGGATGTTGAACATTGATAGAGAGAGTCGTTTTAATATGCACCAGCCTCGTACCAGTATGTTTTCAATTAAACTGGGACTCGAACTTCCGACTCGACGGAGCAACGCCTATAATGAAGGCAACAATGACCACTCGGGTTTTCAGCGGCCACTTAAGGCTATGGGATTAGAAAACGTATTTTACTTATATTAATTGTTTGTACTATGAATTCCCTGTAATTTTTTCTGGATGTGTGCAGGAAAAAAATACGATATGCACAAAAAATTGAAAATTTCTTATATATAGAGTGAAAATTGAACCTAAATTTTTCTTAGCATCATGAAGATAAAGCACGCTTTCATTAAAATTAAACATATATGTGTGAAATATATATGATACCGTTAAAGTGTATAATTCAGTTATTTCTTAGAATAACTAGGTATTTCACGAAATCATTAGATTAGTCAGTTAAAGTATTTAATAGATGAACAATTTCATACTTTACCTAGTCATTCTATGAAAGAACTAGTTATTTTTTTAAGAAATAACTTTTGCAAAAAAAAAACCCGTTAAAGTGCAAAATAAATAATTTCAAAGTTATTTTTAATTAATTGATCATAATAGCTAAAACCTTTCGAAAAAATACAATTTATCCCTATTACAGATGATTAATTGATTACTAATAAGGAAAAGCGGATGATATATTTATTATTGCTCACATTAGTTAAACAGAAAGAGAAAAAAAAAGAACATGTTTTCCATCTGTTACTGGCACAACTACTTGAACTTCAAGGATATCATAATGCTCGAGTAACCAATTGTCACGTGGTACTTTTCCCCGAGCTGTTCTAGCACTTTTTACTTCTGCTATCAAAGTTAATAACTTTTCACGAGTAAATGCAGCACTGTTTTCCTTTGTCCTACGCTTATTTAATAAAGGGTCAAATCACTCTTAGAATAAATCTTTGTCATGTACAGTTTGGTCTCCGATTCCTGCAAAAGTCATTGTTGGAAAACAGGTAGCAAAAAAATATTTGTTAATAGTCCAAAATGTAAAATGCTAACATAAATACGCCGTCTAAATTCTACGTTTAAAAGCAACGGAATATGAAGGGTACATACACACTTTATTGCAAAGAAGCTTCGCAAAACTAAAAGGAGCTAGAATCGTTTCAAAGAACTTTCGAGTGCTGTATTTCATACTTTACCGATCAAGTAATCGTTATTCTTTAGAATACAGTGGTGTAACGGAGAACATTTGGGCCTCCCTCCCCTGCAAAGCTAGATTTTGGGTCCCCTAGAACGCTGCCCACCCCTCGCGATGTGGGGGTTTAAGTTACGCCACTGATAGAATACCTAGCTAAATCGTAGAATTAAATTTTATATATACAGGGTTAGCGAAAAAACTTCCGCTATATTCAGAGAGCTGTTCTCCTAGACTAAGAGAAAAATATTTGGGCAACAGACATTTTTCATATAATGCGATCACAAGGTTTCTGAAATAAAAAAATTAGTTTAAAAATAGCCACTAGATGGCGCTACGAGTCGTGTGAAAAAAAAAGAGCAAACTGAGATCAAGAAACAACGAAGGTCTTACACAAAAGAATGCAATAAGGACGATACTCAATTACAAGGTTGCACTTGCAAATTATTAAAAATAATGCACTTTTCTTAATGATATACCGATTCAAATCAGTGCTTTAAAATATGTTCAATATGTGAACCATCATGTTCGACAACGCACTCTTTATTCTGAAAATCAAGCTTTCTATCGCTGAATGGAGAGAGTCAACATGGATGTTGCTAATATGGCGGTGAATGCTGTTCTTCAACTCTAACGCAGTTGTCAAACGCTCCCGGTAAACGTTACCTTTCACAAAGCCTCAAAACCAGAAATCGCAAAGCGTGAGATCGGGTGATAGTGGAGGTAAAGCTGTTGGGAAAGCGGCTGATCACACGTACGTCTGTAAATGCCTGCCTTAACAACTGCTGGACTGCGCTCGCGATGTGATGTGGTGCTCCATTGTGCATGAATATGGTTTCTTGTAGGCAGCCTCGCTGCTGGAGAGTAGGAATTACACAAGTCTAACATCTCACGGTACCAGAACAGGTGGTAGTCCTTGAGGGGTCACTCGTTCAAAAAATAGGAACCGAGAATGAATGAAGCAGTGAACCCGCACCATACGGTCACTTTCGTATCATGCATGTACCACGTGGTGGTTTTCTGTCGCCCGGATGCGACAATTATGGCATTCACTTATTCATTGATATTGGCCTCGTTCGTCTACAATATATTCTATGGCCATTACAGCATGGCCATAAATCATCGACCGCCATTCTTGCGAGAAATTCTAGCGCGAAGGTTTTGAGAGTGTCTGGGTTGTGCGGTTACAATTGCTGAACCGCTTGAATCTTATACGGGTAGAAATTCAGAATTTTACTTGATATGCCGGACAGCGGGATAGAGCATATTAAGGATACGTGAAATTGTCGGTACGCTGACCAGTTCCATGAAGCGATTCACTGCTTGTTTCCACGACCGCTGTAGCAATATCCTCTACGACGGCGGAGTTAACTTTTTTTCGTCCTCTTCCAGGAAGAACACCTAGCTGTCCTGTTTTCTCGAATTTTACCATCATGTCTTTAAGAGCACGCTCCAACAACGGTCCACGTCGTATTTTGAGAAGGTGGAACTGTCTGACTGCTGCTGCTGCATTCTCACTGTTTCCGCGCGTAGAATAGCTTCACAAGAAGTGCTCTCTCTCTCTCTCTCTCTCTCTCTCTCTCTCTCTCTCTCTCTCTCTCTCTCTCTCTCTCTCTCTCTCTCTCTCTCTCTCTCTCTCCTCTCTCTCTCTCTCTCTCTCTTTTTTTTCTCTCTTTTTTTTTCTCTCTCTCTCTCTCTCTCTCTCTCTCTCTCTCTCAGACAACGTCTGCGTTCTGCAATGCTTTTCTGATTGTGGCAAGAACAACATCTTCCTTTTATTGTGCGTGATATTTGCATATTTTGCTGGAATGTGCGGACTCACATCGCCATCTATTGACAATTTTTAAAACCATTTTTTATTTTATTTCATATACATCGAGCGCATCATCTGAAGTGTCTGTTGTCCGAATATTTTTTTCTTCGGGCCAATAGAATGGCCTCCAGTGCCCTAAGTAGCGGAAGTTTAATTTCGCCAACCGTGTATTTAAACTGTCTTGTCTAGTTATTTCATGAATTACATAGTTATTCTATGAAATAACGGATTTCACACTTTAACGGTAACATATACATAAAATAATAAGGTGATTGCAATTTTTGGTAATAATTTATAAGGTGATTACATAGAACTTATTAAAGACTAGCAATTATTCACTAATTTTTACGATCAATAAGTGGTAAAATATACTCAGGTTTTGATGCATACTTCCATACGGTTACGTATGGATTATAAATATGATTTTATTTTGTAAGTGTGGGAAAAGAGAGCATAGGGGATGAATATTTTCTGTTCTTATTATATGTAATTGAGTATTTTCAATTTTTCGAAATCTGGTTTAAGCAATAATTTAGAGCAGAAAAGTTAAACTGATATCATAAGGAGAGGGGAAAAAACTCTGCAAAAAAAGAAAACTTTCAAATTAGGTTAATCAATTGCAAATAAGAATCTGTAAGAAACTTTGTTTTCGTCAGTGCTTACTTTGTTGTGAGTTGCACATTATAGTCATGACTTGTTCCATGCAATTGCAATATTATACTTCCTTTTTTGTCTTCAAAGTTTTCTTTTGGTTTTCGCAATTTTACTTCAACTTTGTAGTAATATTCTATGATAGTAAAAAAAATTTTTAAAAACTTTTTATTCAGTCTATTCAAATGTCCACATTTTGCATAATTAAGAATTCAAAGATGTGAGAGAAACATAGTTTTTACTTTTGAAATTAATAAGAATAAAAATTCTCGTGATTAGACCTCGAAATTCGTCGCAATATTCAAATTCGCGATGTTAATGTAAGTAGCTTATTTTCTTTTCTGGCCTATTGTTGTTTATTAGACTATTTATTTGATATAAAATCATTTAATGGTATTTTAGTGTCTAAAATGAAAAAAAGACATATTTTGAAATTAATACGCATATCCTGTGAAATATATATTTCTGAAAAATAATGCACATTTCAAGAATATATTTGACGGAAATTACTCGAATGTGGCCTTTTATTAAATTATAAATAAATTGGTTGAATTTCATTAAATCAAAATAAATTAGCGCAGTTGTAGAAGATTACATAATCTAATTAAATTTTCTAGTTTCCAAAGATTCGTCGGTCATGCGTCAATTTTATTGATTTTATTTTTAGTGCGTCTATTTGAATGATTTATCTTTCTGTAACAATTTATTATTTTATGGATTATCTTGGGAAAGTTTTCTTTATCTTGAAATTAGCTCTTCATTTAATGTGATAACTTTGATTTCTTAAGTTTTAATTGACTCATTTGATGTTTACATCAAGGAATATAAAACAATTGTTTATACAAAATAGTTTTTCATTTTAATTAAAAATAAATATTTTGCTTGTGGGAATCGATATTTTAAATTATTTTTGAATGTAATATTTTCTTTTTGGTAATTATTAACTTTAATTGAAATTCTTGTGATAAATTTTTTACAAAATATATTTTCTACAATTAATTAAATAGGAATTTCAGTGAAAAATATACCTTACCCCAAAATGGAGCAGATCCCGATGTGGTTAGATACATTTTAACAGACCGAGTGTCGTTTTTAAAGCGTTTATACTGATCAGCTTGAATACCCAAAATGGCACATTTGCTACCATCTTTTCCACATTCCGCACAATGTCCACTAATATAGTCATGCCAAGATGTACACTGGTAAGCAACTTGAAGAGCTTTTTTATAGTTGATGGAGTACATGAAATAGTCAACAGCTCTTTGATGATTGCAAGCTATGAAGCGTCGACTAGCTATATAAATATAAAAAATTCTTAGTTAAATTTCGTATGTTATCATTGAAAACCATTTACTAAGTTGAAATCAGATATTTTTCGTTCTTCTGTTCAAATTTAAGGTACTTTGACGGCTGTGTGTGTTTCGAAAAAAATATCTTTCATTTAATTATTAAAAGCTAGTTTGTTTACTTATTTGTGATTAACTAAACACTGTGTGTTTTTATGGCTTAAAAAATTAGGTTTATTAATTCTTTTATTCTTTATTCTAATTATTTTCTATTCTTAATTCTTTATTCTAATATTTATACTAATACTTGATATAGAGACTATATTGTCTATGCAATGATAAATTTTGACTATGAACATTTGTTTAATGATCATGATTGGTGTTATTACAAATTTTAAGAGTCGAAATAAGATTTATATACACTCATGGACAAAAAAAATTAGCGCACCAAGAAGAAGTCGTCAAAAAGAAACGAAATTTTACATACGTTAATGACTACTTTGAAAGAAGTAAATTATTAGAAAATTAAAGAAAAAGAATGATTTATTTCAGAGAAAAAGGTAAAAGAAAGGAGGATTTAATACCCTGTTGAACCCCCTCTAGCGCGAATGCACGATGCGATACGATCGGGCATTGAGGCATACAAGTTCTGTATGATGTCTTGAGACATTTCGTTTCATATTTGCTGTAACCTTGCCTCTAGTTCGTTCAAACTCGTGGGATGCCCAATTCGCCGTCCCAAATGATCCCAGATATGCTCGATTAGAGACAAATCTGGGGATCGGGCAGGCCAAGGAAAGGTAGTAACAGTGCGGAGACAGTCTTGTGACACCCTTGCTCCGATTCAACAAGTCTCGTGTTCGTTAAGTGACCGCGACTTAAAATTATGAAATCCTCCTCTGAATCTGCTGCTTAGTTCCAATGTGAAGTTGTGCAAGCCAAATCAGTTAACTGCGAATTTAATGCAAGTGTATGTTGTAAAAATAGCCATGCGTAATTTTGAAAAAGGAGCATATCAATCCCCTTCTATAAAAGAGAGAAGTAGCATAAGCAAAACATTGAAACTGGGACCATTTATTAGGCAAATCATTTTTCAGATTTTAAATGATTTTTTTGACTGTACAATTATTAAAAGTTATTTTGATTAAATACTTCTGTTTACACTTTTTTAATACGTACCATCAATTAATCCTTCCAGAAATATAGAATGAATCACTGATTTTGCACAACCTGGTTGAGACATTCCATTATTCGGAAAGAAATCTATATGCCCAGCGAGTTGAATCATTCCTAAGGCTAAATGAAAACTATATTAAAGAGTATGAAAATGTTTTCGCTAAGAAAAAATAAGGTTTTACGAAGAGTAAGTCTTTTTTTTTAAAAATCTAAGACTATCATTGTTTTGTATGCTTACATATCTAGGTAAAAGTGTTAATATTGATTATGATAAATATGTGGACTGAGCTTTTGAAATTATTTTCTAGAAATACGATTTCATTATATGTATATATACTTAATTTCTCTCATCAAAAATGGCAATCAGTTTTATGTGCCTTGATAAAAAATAAATATATTTATTTATTTACTTTTTGTATAATTATTTCATTTTTACAAAATTACAATGTCAATCATAAAATATTCTTCGAGATAGTTTTTTGAGAAATGTCATTTACACACAAGGGCTGGGCAATTTTATAGTTTTGGTTGCTCTCATCTGAACCAGAAGAAAGAATTGTATTGTTTTCAATATAATTATTGTATAATACTTGTATTGTACAAGTATTGCATTACAATTTTAGCAACAACCGTGCCGAAAATTTTGATTTCTTGGTGTAATATTTTTGATTATTTAAACGTAATGATTCTGACGCTTATCTTTATATCGTGCTCTTAGTTTTCTTTTGTATATACTGGGGATATATATTTAATGTTTAAATAGGCTTTGGGGGGAGGAATTCACTACGAATTTGAAATGCTACTCTGAACAATTCTTAATATATTTTATGTGAAACTACAGAATTTCGGTACAAACTAGTGCAATGTTATATGATTAATGAAAAAAAAAATCATTTATACAAAAATAGATCCAAATTTGTGAAATCAGTCGTGTTTCAGATTTCTTTTGTAAGTAGAATTTTCGATTGTGTGTTCTTATAGTTAAGAAATAAGTTATTTTTTTAATGTAAATGTAGTATGAAACCTTTAATTTATGTATATATACCTAAAAATATAGTTCTATTTATGCTCTGAAGTACTTACGTAATAACTTATGAGATCCTGAATCGGTATGAATATTGTCTACAAAGTCGGCATCCGTGGGATCAAGTCTAACAGATGGCGGCATGTATTGAAAATACGGATGTGCTGGATCTAAGCCTTAAAAATATATGCAGAGGAAGCAATTTTAATATTAATTTGCAATTTGTAGAAAATTTAAGTCTATGAAATCAATTTCTTAGAGAAGTTTATTTATCCGGTTTTAAAATATAAAACTTCTGAATTTCTTAGATCGGTTTTAAAAAAAGATTACTACACTGTTTATCGGTTGTATTTACCATTAACTGAATAGGATTATGAAACCTGGAGTTAAGTAACCGAGGTTAAGTGAAAGCAAACCACCGGTTTAAAACTTCATTTCGCCACTATTTTTTTTAACTCAGTTTACTCAACTACGAGTCAGCTATCTCATTGGTCAAAACAGACTCCATGACCTCGACTGATTTGCTTACTTTTTGATTCGTTACTTCTACAAATATATCGTTTCTTCTTACTTTCCTCTCTTCCCTGGACTCTAATTTTTCTAAATACTCTAACTGAATGATAGATCAAATTATCTTAATTTTTTTCCATCGTAAGAGCTGAAATATATCCAAACACAAAACTGTTTGTAAAGATACAAAAAATCGCTTACTAACTAACGAGTTTAAAAACAATAGAATATTCTCAACCTAGTAGAAAATATATATAAAGATAAAACGTTTTAATATTCTTTTTATTATATTATTATAAAAGTTTAAAAAGTGTTGCAAAATAAAATTATTATATATAAATAAAATTTTCCGTTTTAATTAATATGATGAGAGCATAAGATACTTCTAATTATCGTACATTCTACACATTTCATAGAGAACGTGAATCCATTTTGCATATACACTTATAAGTGTCTTTTTGGTTTTTTCATTGTGACTCGTGGAACCCCAGAGTTCCGTGGGGCACAGTTTGAAGACCACTGGTCGATCGCTTAGGGAGATAAGACTAAGAGAAGTGAAAACTTCACCAAGAAAATGATGAAAGATGCATAAAAAGGAAATTTAAGAAGTGTGACACTGAGGAGAGATGTATTTAATATCAATACTGAAATCAACTGTGATCATTTTTTTCACCAAAATTTGTGGCTTTCTTAAGAGAGATTCCAAATCACTTAATTTAGCTTGTTTTTTCTTTTCAAGTTTTAATTGAAAATAATAAAAAATAGAATTTTTAAATATTTAAGTAAAAAACAAACATACACACACAATATTTCGTTTCTAAATGTTTAAGTCAGCTTATAAATAATTCACTTTTAACTTTGGTCATCAATTTAATCAAGAAATTTTAAAGAAAATTTAGCATCAAAAATTTTTTTTTCTTTAATCTTTTTTTTTTTTTTTTTTGCTTAGAAATATATACAAGCGAAAAATCACGCTTTCTTCAAAACTTATTCAAAATGAATTATTCTAATTCCTTATTTCTAGCTATGAAATGTCAAAATTTATAGAATGAAAAATCATAGACAAAATAGCACACACACGCATTTATAAAATAGAATTAGAATTTTTAAGAATATTCACTCTTTGAAATTTTTATTGTGAATAGACTTTTATTTTAGTTTTCCAATTTCTGAAAATCAATCACCCATAATTATATTTTGTTAAGAATTTGAATTCGATCTGTGTTTTAGTGAAAGACACAACTGTTCACATAATTTGAAACTATATGCCATAAAAATACGTAACGTATATAGCGTATATGCCCCACAATTAAAAAATCACAATAAAACCGTAAATAATTTTATTCTTCCTTTCAGGATATCAAATATATACAGTGATGAACATAAATGAAAGTATACATATGTATTACATTTAAAAAAACACCGGAGAAACATATTTTTTTTACCATTCATTTTTTTTTATCAAAACACATATAACTTGTACAATCTGCAGAATATTACAGATAACTACAAAATTTGAAATTCAGATCAATAATCTTACGAAAAGAAATCAAAGTTTTGATGCCATCAAAATGAAGGACAAAAGTGACAGGCCAGTAATTAAAACATCAGATTTAAATATAAATATTTTGCAGTGAATCTTCTAATGGCTTTGAGCCTTTTTGGCATTGAATTTGTCAATTTGTCCGTTATTTGAAAAGTTTTGTCTTTGAAAACCTGTAATATATGTGTAGGGCTCCCACGTGGCTGGTTCAAGTGAAGCTAAATGACCTTTGGTTGATTTGGACATTTGCCTCTTAGATTCAAAAACTCATTTATTCATTTCAAAAGAACTGGAAATGAATTTACAATAAACAGGCAAAATTTAATTATCTTTTAAATACTCCTTAGAAATTTAAACATTTGAAAACCCATTCAATATTCTTTGAAAACTATGGAATTCCATAGATATGAAACCAAAAAGAATATTTGGGAGCTGCTTTGCTGAAAGAACCCCATGTGCAGATTTCTAGTACAGATGTCTAAATACAATATCTCAAACCAAGCCAATAACAAGAAATTCTGGTATTTGTTTCTTTTAGGTTTATTAATATAAGTTTCTTTTTCATAAAAGGAATAAAAAGGCTAATTCTGTTTAAATTTTGAAAAATATCTTATCAAAAATTATATCCTGCTTCGTAAACGATTTTGAGAAGATAAATTTAGGGAACAAAATAAAATTTGAGAAAAATGGCGCTTTAGTGTCGTTTACTTAATATTCTTGTCATTTTAAATACTTATTTAAAAAATATAAGTTAAGTAAAATAAAAATGAAAATGTTGATTTTTTTAAAAATCTAGAGTTTTTGTAAAAATGCTGAAGGAAATAAAAACTCGTAATTTAATCTCTCTACCGAGTTAATACGAATATTATTAAAATGGAAGGAAAAAGTACGAATACTATTATTTCACAACAGGAGAATGTGTTTCTTCAGTTTGAGGAAAAATTAATCTAGGAAGGGGAAAATATGAAAATCGAGACGCTAAAATTTTTTCCTAGAATTAATTAGATTACTTTTATGAAAATTGCTAACTCAAAATAAAGAAAATGTTGCAGTTGAACATCCAATTTGACGCTTATTTTCTAAAGAATTTATTGTTGCATTAAACATTTCAAAATCTCCCTCCCTGATAAAAATAGAATATTAATTTGAATCGCAAAAAGGCGATTTGTAACTGTAGAAAAGGTATTATTTTTACTATAGGTGATTATAGTTTTCAACTTCATAACTCAAATTGCTGCATTTTTACCTGAGATTCGTCCTAGTTCATTTAACCTCTCCCCCGCATATCCAGCTATATGTGCTCCTAGACTGTGTCCAATGATGTGGCAATTCATGGGTGATACTCCTTTTATTATCTGTAACGATAGAGTGACATTGTAAGATGTACCTCTCATTGAATCGGAAGAAATGTTTATCAAATGTAATTAATACCATCTGCCCCATTGAATCTTAAGAAATTCGCAATGTCTACGAAACATTATATTCTATATTTTATTTTTTAAATATTTCTGATTTCACAATTGGGGCGAGAAGATTTGGATTATTTTCAACTTAATTCTTTTGTTGTCAAAGGGAGTTTTTTCATGCAATCAAATATATAATTCAGTAAGGAGCCCGAATCTAATGAGGATTTGTTTGTGATATTTTCATGAATTATTTTACTCTGCAAATTTGAAGCACTATTGATGAGGCAATTTAAAAATAACGAAAGTAAAGTTGGAGTTGATATATACCAAACATGCATCATCATATATAAATTATTATAATCTTTTAATGGATAGGGACTTTATGAGGTATATTATTACACGCGTCTGTTAACTACTTACTCTTAAAGCAAATTACTCATCTTTGTACAAGATTAAATGTTATCACTTAGTGTCAGGAATTAAACTTCCGATCGGTTCGGGTTTTTTAAAAAAAAAATTGCTGAACCTATTTTTTATATTGAGGACTTTACGTTGTAGGAAAGTGATAATAAGTTTTGCTGAATGTTGCATCATTGAAATGGAAAATTTCATGTTCTATAATATTATTTTCATAAATGCTTTCTTCTTATTTTAATTGCTAGGATTACAGCTTTTCCAACAATGATATCACAGTGTGACTTTTTTTCATCAAACCAAACTTGTTTTTCATCCTGACACAATAATAAAAATTCCTATTACAACTGTAACTTTCGATAAACAGTTTAACAGAGGCGTTAATTTTGCTATAAATTGAGTTATCCTTTTTCTTGTTTGTTTTCTCCATACGAGCATTTCTTAATTTATCGATTCATTCTTTATCGCTAGTTTAAAAACGTTTCTGAATTTGTTCCAAGGGTAAGATTTTACCGCGACAACTAAAAATTTAAGACAAAAATTATAACGATCTTTCTTACCACTCGCTAGATGTGTGACTGACAAAATAAACTCAAATTATAATTTAGTTACTTGTTCATTTTTTCAGGATCTATTTTAAAACTTAATACATAAAATATATTAAAGTAATTTATGGTATATAAGAATCTCTTTCAGGATTGAAATATATGAGGCAAAAATGAAACATGCTAAAATCATGATTTCCTTTAAAACATGACGTAATGAGACACTGTACAACTAACTTACTTGCAATTGTTTGATCATGAAAGCAACTTCGGCTCCTACTACTCGACAATTAGCAGTTGCTTGAGTGTAAGGGGCACCATTACCTTTGCTCCAATCGACTATTATAACATTGTAGTCATTATTAAGTAATAAATTATCTTTCATCATCTGAAACAGTTAGGAATTGTTAAACACTGAATATTGAGATGTCATTATTTTATATAAAAATGCGTTCATTAATATGTTTAATGCATTAAAAGTTAACACAAAAACGGATCAAAAATACAAACATTTTGCTCTTAATAGCTTACATCTAAGACTGATGAAAAGTGAAACTATTTTATGGAAAGTTTAATTTTATTTGCTAAAATGTATGTGGATTAACTCAAAATGGAATGTCTTTCGGATAATTTTACTGTGTATACATTAAAATAAGTATTTTTCATTGAAATAAAAATATTTCGTATATAAACAGTATATCTTATCGAAAGGAGTCTTACTTTTTGAGAAAAGTAAGTTAGTGAAAAAATGAGAGAATTGAATGTTGAAAAATAATGCAAATGCAAAAATAACTTGATTTTATTTCGTCGTCAAAAATGAAATAATTGAACTAAAAGCTGATTGAAATAATGAGATCATTAATAATTATTCATTAAAAAACTGCAACAGGAGTTATCGTATTTACTTAAAAACAAAAGGTGTTGAAGGAATTATTAGTGTGTAATTTGATTAACAAAATAAAAATAAATGCCTCAAGAACAGCATAAATAGTGGGAGAATAAATAACTTAGTTTGACCAATGAAATATCATCATCTTGTATGTAGATAAAACCAAATTTTGTGAAATAATTCTTTTTTTGCATATAAGCTAAGAAAAAAGTTAGAATATATTTTTAAAAAAAAACGTTTGAGTTGCTATCTAGTTAAATATTGTAAATGAATGTATTTATGTAAATTAATATTTTATCACATAAATATTTTACAGCATGAATTCATATATTCAATTAAAAATTATTATAAATTAAAACCGAAAACTGAGCCATAAATTTTGCTACATATATTTGTTTTTGACTAGATCAATTACTCTTTTATTTAAAAACATTTTATATTATTTTCTTTCTTGCAATAAATATTTCCTAATGGATGAAATGTACATATTCAAAGTTGTTATAAAAGGCAACAGATGAATGTATGTGTAAGTACATATTCGATAATTACTCAAATTAATTATAAAATATCAAATTTGTATCGTTCTAATTTTTAAAAAATTAATTAATCTTAAATACTCTAATCTTAGATATGATTTAAAAAATGACAAAAATAAATAAATAAATATTCAAAGGATGTTATATACCAGTGTTGTAAAAACACAGTAATGGGTCTGAAACATAACATAACGCATCTTCCATGTGTAACTTTTGAGAAAACATTTGACAATCAATGATGAAAGGCGTCTTTCATATGGTTTCAAATGGCATCAAATGATCACAACAGGAAGCAATGTAGCATTTTTAAATGATGCTGAAAGATGATTGAAGAGGCAATCTTTTAATTTCAAATGACATAAACGGGAAGATAAGTGGAATATTTTTTGTATAATTTGTTAAATACATTTAGTTTAATTATTTCAAAATGTTTTTGCTTTAAATAAAATCATTTGTGTCTGCAATATTTTCCCAAGTCTTAAGGAATTATGATCTCGATTGTAGTATCAACTTATAAAAATTAGCTATCTTTTTATGTTTTTGTTGTGTATTATTTCAGAAACGGAAACCTTTTTTCAAAACATTTTTAAATGGGATTAAAAACACTGAAAATGCTATTAATTATGAGGTAATTTAGATTATATAGTAATGGTATCGTTAAGTATAACTACCTCCATCCATTTCCCATAAAATCTGCTATCAAAAAATCCATGGATTATGAAAACTGTTTTATGTTCAGGTTTTATGAATGAATTTTTAATTTCGTCTGGATTGTTTGAATGGAGCTCATGATGTTCTTTAGGATTCGATCTCATATAAAGAAAAAACCTGGTGTGAATAGTTGCTCTATCTTGAGGTAGAAAGTTCACTGGACGATAAATTGGATGAAAGAAGTCCTTTGTTACCTCAAAACATCCTAAATCAGTCATGCATATTTTGGATCCTGTCAGTACAGTAAAAATAGCGTTAATACAACAAAAATAACTCCAACTATATAAAATACATAGACAGAAATGAGCAATCAGTATCACATTTTTTAGCTGCAGAAATCCACTATTCGAAAAACTAATTCTTTATTGTATCAAGAATTAGTTTTAAAAGTAGCTTAAGGTCTTAAAAATTAATTACGCAAGCTTTTTGAAAGCAAGAATATATTATACTTAAAAAACATAAATTGTAAAAAAGCAAGTTATGCATTCATATCATACATTACTCGTATAACCTTTAAAGTTAGTTAATATTGTAATAATGTAAATATATATTCACAAAAATATTAATGAGTTCGGTTCCGAGAATTACTATGATTTGAGGATGAGGGGTATTACTACATGAAAAACTAGTTTTTAAATAATGATAAAAGTATGAAAAAACATTGTAATTATACAACGAAAAAGTCAATAGCAGTGAACAAATATACTAATGATTGGGTATTTCTGTAAACAATTATTAGTTATCAATTTGTTGAATTTCTGTTGGCCTGAATCAGTCTAATTTTAAAGAAGAGAAATAGAAGCACGGTGACTGTATGATGGATAGATTCGCATCTACAGCTGCTGAGTAATTGGAAGATTCACTCTTGAACGAGTAGAAACAGGTTCAACGGTATCATTATCACAAATGCGGAAAAATTTGACAAGCATATGTTTGCCTGCTAATATTAGATTTAAAAATATCGGATTTTTAGTTATGCAACTATTTTTATTTTCCCTTCATTCAACGATCTGATACCACTGGATTGGCGTTTATTTATGCGGATATATAAAAGTATAAATCGTGTGCTTTTGACTGTGTGTGTGTGCAGTGCCGGATTACTCATTAGGCGGAGTAGGCAACTGCCTATGGGCCCCGCGCTTTTTAGGGGCCTCCAAGAGCGTGTTCTATTTTCTGTTAATGCTCCAAAAACATCTGGACGAAATCTGTGATGTCAAGAGTGCAAGTCTGCGACTTAAACATCGTCTTGTATCCAATTTACACCTACTGGGCTCCACAGACTTCGGATGTTCGATTGTATACAGAGTATAGAACATCTTGGTAGGCTATATTTAGCTTTTCTTTTCCTGAAATTAACTTATAATCAAAAGGCTTAATTTAGATTAAGTTGTTTTATTAGTTAGTTCAGCTTATAATATGAAACAGTTGACTTGAAAAAATATAAGATCTTTTTTTACATTAAATTATGCAAGATCTATTTCGAATGTTTACATTAGGTGTTAGTCGCAATAAAATTCGAAACAAGTCAATGTCTCTAAGGAAGTGTGAATCTTGTTTTAGACTCTAAACTCTTACTTACTTTTGGCTGAGACTTAAAGAATTATACTATTTTCTTTTCTTTTTGTAGATTTTTGTATCCCCAAATGTCGACATTAATAAAGAAGTGGTGCAGAGAAACGAACAAAATAGTATCAAAAAGAGGAATCAAACAAGATTGGTGAACAAATGAATAAAACATATAATCTCTTTCATTAATCTCTCCTTTTTCTTGGCTTCACTCGTAGAACATCTAACGAAAACTCTACTTGATACAACTCCAAGTACGCCTACAGGTGAAGTTATGGCAATAGATCCTACACCACAAAATTCTTTTTGAAGAGGAAGATAAAGTTCAGATGCAATATGACATTCAAGCTGATCCGAATGTTCAGTTAGATATTCAAATCAGAAACCACTTTTGAACAGAATACTAAAATGGTATTGAGTTATGGCGAAATATTACCGAACACATTCAAAATTTCTGGTGTAAAAGAAATTCTGTAGAATGTCAACACTTTGACAATGATTTTTCGGCTTCATGGAGATAATATGATGATTGTAAAAGAAAATTTTTCCTCTCGATCATGTTTCGAAAACATGCAAGTGATGAAGTAATCAAAAGAGAAAGACCCATGAATTCGCCATCCACAGGAAATGTATATTGTTTTTCATGCGTCCTATTTATTGAAACATCTGCTTGCCAAACTGAATTTTTGGAAGGGTTTTCTGACTGTAAGAATGTGACACAAAGAATGAAAATGCAGGAGGACGGTTTAAGGCATCCGGAATGTGTACAGACATTTATTTGTAGAAGACGTACACATAATCGAATTGACAGTTCTTTGGAAAGTCAATTTAATAAAGAACAAGAATATATATTGGATCAAAGTTCTGCAGAGAGTGTCAGTAATCAAATTTTTTTCACCATTTGGATTACCGTTTCGCAGCGATGTAGAACATATTGGTTCTCAACATAATGGCAACTACTTAGGAATATTAGAACTAATCGCAGTGACCTTTATTGCTAGATACGGCAATAAAGGTCGAGGGAAACCTTCCTATTTGTCTTCTATAATATGTTAAGAAATAATTGAAATAATGGAAAAGAAAGTTCAGGAAAATATTATAAAGGACATTCAGGAAGCTAAATACTTTTCTCTGAGCGTCGATTCTACACCAGATATATCACATACGAATCAATTGTCAATAGTGCTTAGATATGTGAGAGTATCTGATGGTGAAGTGGCAGAACGGTTTCTAACATTCATCCTCATAAAAAAGTCACGCTGGAGAAGTGCTTGACAGAGAGCACTGTTTTGATCTTTCTAAACAAATGCAGCATTGATATAAGAAACTTAACAGGAAATCTTATAACAATGCAGCAAATATGTCGGGATGACATAGTGGTCAAAAATTTAGTTGGTGTATGTGCGGCAGAAAGCTGTGTTGGAGCAGTTTCGTTCTTTGGGCTTCTTCAAGCACTGTACAACTTTTTCTCAGTATCGACACACCGTTGGGTGATTATGTTGCAATAAGTTGAGAACAGTAAGGACTTTGAACTAGTGATAAAAAGAGTAAATGACACAAGAGGGTGTGACAAAGTTGATGCTGAATGCGATGGAAAAGTAATCAGTCTGTACTGTTTGAAGAAATCTTTATTTATGTTTTACTGCACAGTTACACAAAATACATCTGGCGGCTCTCGCGCGCACTCTTACGGAGAAAAATAAGAAGGCTTAAAAAAGGTTACAACATGCCGCCCACCTTGAAATATTATTTCAATATACATGAACAATATAAAGTTATTTTACATCAATACATGAATGAAAATTTAATATTTGTAACGCACGGTATAGTTCCAAGACCGAAATGTAGGTGCCGCCATTACAGTATTGTCTTGGAACGGAAGTGTGACTGTACGAAACACTAGTATCGTCAGAGAGAGTTTGGATCTGGACAAGCGTGTGTCCCCATTTTCGATGTCCAATCCTGGACTATGTAAACTTTACTTATTTTCACTTATTTTCTCTAAATGTTTGTCTTGTAATTGTCTAAGTGTCTGTTCTTTGTAACTGTGCTATCTTGTATCATTAAATATATTAATTTACCCCGAGATTCTATTAATTACTTTTGGTTACCCCAAGTAATGACGCAAGCGGCAGCTACAATTGGCGCCCAAACGACGGCCCGACCCCGGCTCTCTCTCGCTTTTTCTCCCCACAGCCTTAGGGGTGGAAGGGTTTGTCATCCGGACAATAAGAGGCAGCTACAATTGGCGCCTAAACGTCGGCCCGACCCCAGCTCTCTCTCGCTTTTTTTTCCCCACAGCCTTAGGGGTGGAAGTGTTTGTCATCCCGACAATAAAAGGATTCGCACCCTGCGAATGAATAATTTCATCCAGAAAACCTGTTAACAGATAAGTGTTGTTTATTCTAAATAATAATGCTCTGTTATTTGTGTGTGTATAAGATTATTATTATTATTATTCGTAGTATATATTGTGTGTTACAGGAAAACAACATAATTTAATTTAAAGTTGATAGTCCTTTGTAAGTTTTCCTAATCTTTTGAAAACGAAATTTTCATTCTATCGGTTGATCTGATTAAAGCTATTTGAAGGTTAATTATTTATGAGTGCATATTTTCTTCCTAATTAAGAATTTTATGCTAATAACACGTATATGGATTTGTTATCAAGAAATTATTGCAATTCTTATAATAATTTTTTTTCCTGTTCTTTTTATGCCTAACATAAAACTAATTCTTTTGAAAGTATATGATTGATTACGAAGTATTACACTATATAACATTTGAAACCTTGTATGTTATTGATAAAGTATTTACATTTCTGTTTTTATATAAAATTTTTTGAAAATATTTTCAAGTACTTCTACTAAGTGTAAACAAGTTTGTACTATTGATAACTTCAGAGTGAATGAATTAAATTATGAACGGTATTTCTATTTAAACGTATTTGAATTGTTTTATAAATCCATTTCATGTTAACTGCTGAAACTCCTTTTGATTAATAATGAATATTATATAAATATTATTATTTTGGTTTTGATGTACTTAAGTAGAAGATAGTTAATATTGAAGAATTTGTTTTATTTTAATCTCATTAATATTCATTTTTAAATTAATTATCACATTTGAAATTAGAGAATTTTATTGTCATTCATCAAGTGTGCATTATAGTATAGAGTATTTTTTATATGTAAAGAAATTTTCAGATACATCAGTATTGTTTAACTATAATATTTCTAAAGTGTTTTCTGATCATTTTTATGATATATGTATTTTTTTTTTGGCTAAAACTTTGAAAAAGTTTTTTACTTTGATTATGTATTAAAAATGATAAAAACGAAAATATTTTTATTTTTCCTTTTTGTGATTCATGAAATTTTTTGAATTGTATATTGTAAGAAAGTAAGATATTGTTTTTTGTGGCATAATACTGTACTATTATTCTGTTAGTAGTATTTTGTCAAATTTAATTTTGGTCTGTTTATATATAAAATTTAAAAATCAAAGTTTAAATTTGTAATTGATTCAATGCGGAAAAATTTGAATCATGTTTCCAACCAGGGGGAGGGCCCCCATCCAATAGCAAAGACTTCCATAGAAAAAGTATAGACCACCCTGGTCATGAAAGAAGTGCCGCCCCGGCAATCAAAGACTCATGTTATAGAAAAGTGTATAGACCACCCTGGTCTCAGAAGAAGTGCCGCCCTGGCAATCAAAAAAATCCTGTTACAGGAAAAGTTTATAGACCACCCTGGTCTCAGAAGAAGTGCCGCCCTGGCAATCAAAAATTTCCTATTGTAGGAAAAGTATTTAGACCACCTTGGTCTCGTATGAAGTGCCACCCTGGCAATCAAAGATTCCTGTCGTAGGAAAAGTGTATGGGGACCGCCCTGGTCTTAGAAGAAGCTCCTCTAAGGAAAAGAGGACGCCCCCCCCCCAAAAAAAGTACCTCCTGTTTCCGAGCCGAGACGTCAACGGAACCAGAGGGGGAGTCTGTAACGCACGGTATAGTTCCAAGACCGAAATGTAGGTGCCGCCATTACAGTATTGTCTTGGAACGGAAGTGTGACTGTACGAAACACTAGTATCGTCAGAGAGAGTTTGGATCTGGACAAGCGTGTGTCCCCATTTTCGATGTCCAATCCTGGACTATGTAAACTTTACTTATTTTCACTTATTTTCTCTAAATGTTTGTCTTGTAATTGTCTAAGTGTCTGTTCTTTGTAACTGTGCTATCTTGTATCATTAAATATATTAATTTACCCCGAGATTCTATTAATTACTTTTGGTTACCCCAAGTAATGACGCAAGCGGCAGCTACATATTTAAGTAAACATTCACAACAATGAAGTATATATTCATATTAAAATGAGCTACAAATAATAAAATTATAGATTTAAATTTTGGTAACAGACTTAATTTTGTTATATTTCTTTTAAATATGCTATCTGATGTTTTGACAGTAACAACCCTGACTATATTATCTAAACCAGGATGTAATTGAACAATTCTACCCATTTTCCATTTAGTAGGGGGTAAATTGTCCTCTTTTATAAGGCACAAGTCATTCAATTGAAAATTTTTTGTTGGCAGAAGCCATTTTGGCCTTTGTTGCAATCGAGATAAATACTCTTTGTGCCAACGTTTCCAAAACTGTTGAACTAGTTTTTGAATTTGTCGCCATCTAGTAAGATAAGAATGACTTGAGTCAATGTAATTAGGTTCAGGAATTCTTGTCAAAGGCCTTCCAATAATGAAATGACCAGGCGTTAACGCTGATAGGTCGTTAGGGTCATTAGATATGGGCGTTAATGGTCTGGAATTAAGACAAGCCTCTATTTGAGTTAGAAACATTTCAAACTCTTCATATGTTAATTTAATTTCTCCAACAACGCGTTTTAAGTGATATTTAGTTGACTTTATTCCAGCTTCCCAGAGACCACCCATGTGTGGTGCATCTGGAACATTTAGATGCCATTTAATATCATTATCAGTTAAAAATTTACTAACATTTTGATTATAATATTCTGATTTTGCAAGCTTCTCAAATTCCATGAGTTTGCGTTTTGCTCCAACAAAGTTGGAACCGCAATCACTGTATATGTCACTGCTTTTTCCTCTGCGGGAAATAAACCTCTTCAGAGCTGCAATAAATGCATCTGCTGAAAGATCAGTCACCAGTTCTAGATGAATAGCTCTAGTAGTGAAACAAACAAACAGAGCTATGTATGCTTTAAAGGATTTGGAACCTCTACCTTTAATGGTTTTAAAATTTGAAAAGGACCAGCATAATCTACACAGCGCATAAAAGCAGGAGCAGGAGAAATGCGAGAAGATGGCAAATCGCTCATCATTTGATTAGTGATGGAAGCTTTTACTTTGCAACATTTTACACATTTTCTTATTAAGTGTCTGATGACATCTCTAGCACCTATTATCCAATATTGTTCTTGAATACAAGATTACACAAATTGTGTACCAGCATGCAAGAGAATTTCATGATAATGTCTAATAATGAGATCTGTTAGAATATGCCTTTTTGGCAGTAGGATGGGATGTTTGTGGCCATATGCGAGATTTGCATGTCGCAAACGACCGCCCACCCTGAGAATGTTTGAATGATCTAAAAATGGATTAAGAGATAAAATTTTGCTTCTGCAAGATAGTGGTTGATTTCTTTTTAAAGCATTGATCTCATTATTAAATTCAATAGTTTGCACTAATTTAATTAATACATACATAGCATTGTTTAGTTCATTAGTTTTTAAAAACCCATTTGTTTTATCCTTTGAATTTTTACAATTATTGACAAATCTTAAACAAAATGATATTACACGTTTAAGTTTAGAAAGAGATGAGAATTTATGAAGTAAATCATTACCATCAGGCAAGTGATTTGGTACAATAATTGATTGTAATGTACAGTACCTTTCTTCTGGCATAGCATCATTCAATGTAGGAACAGAAGAGTCTGTCTGAAAAGGAAATGTTTCGTGTAAAAATTTGGGACCACACAACCATATTGAAGTGAGTAAAGTTGAAGATGATACACCACGGGTTGCAAGATCTGCAGGATTTGCACTTCCACTGATATGATGCCACTGAGTAGCAGAAGACAACGTCTGGATTTTCGCCACTCTGTTGGCTACGAACGTCTTCCATCGGCTGGCATGGGATCCTATCCAAGAAAGAACTATGGTGGAATCCGTATAAAATTGGGCTTGTGATATAGGGTAATTCAGAGCTTTACAAGTAAAGTCCATCAGTTTAACTAACAAAAGAGCTCCGCATAATTCTAGTCGAGGAAGTGAGACAGTTTTCAGTGGGGCAACTCTTGTCTTGGCTACTATTAGTTGAACGTTGATTTTTCCTGTATCTGATACAGAGCGACAGTAAATTGCAGCTGCATAAGCCTTTTCAGAAGCATCACTGAAGCCAAATAGATGAAACAGGTTGTCTGAATCGACTAACAAGAATCGTGGAATTTTGATGTCTTTGACAAATTGTACATCATTAGCAAGTTCTTCCCATTCAAGTTTAATGTCTGTAGGGGAATCCTTTCGTCCCACTTCAATTGTTGTTTCCACAGTCTTTGCATGATTATTTTATACTGAATTGTGATGGGTGACAACCATCCAAGTGGATCGAATGTCTTAGCAATTGTAGAAAGTAATGTCCTTTTGGTTAAGGTGCCTTCAAAAGATATGCGAGGAAGTTTTAAATTGTTTACATTAGTGTTAGCAATATTTTGGCATGCATTAGTATTATTATCATTCCTAACAAGTTTTTTCATTTCCACTTTTAAAATAATTTTTAGCGTATCTAATTTAGAAAATAAATCATGCATTTCTATTTCATAACCGTTAAAATCTTCAGCTGTACAAGTACTTAGAAGATTATCATTTAAATTATTTACTTCAGTATCTATTAAATTAACATCTTTTTCATAAACTTCAATAATGGATTCAGAATTTGCTTGATTTTGTAAATCATCAATTTTGGAAACTAAACGAGTTAGCTTACCTTTTACGATTTTCTTTTGCTTAAGAATGGCATCCATGTTGTTTTGTGACCTTCCCAATATCGAAGTTCAATGCTTGCGATGATTATTGAACGAATTTGTTTTGATGCTTGATTATTTCGACAAATGTCGCAGACCGTTACACTTCATCAATAAATATTTTGACTTGAATGCTGGGGTTCATCGGACCATTATGAATGCGATGGAAAAGTAATCAGTCTGTACTGTTTGAAGAAATCTTTATTTATGTTTTACTACACAGTTACACAAAATACATCTGACGGCTCTCGCGCGCCCTCTTACGGAGAAAAATAAGAAGGCTTAAAAAAGGTTACAACAGATGCTTCTATGACTTTATCCAAAGGTTATAATAGCTTCCAGTAAGCTTTACAGGCCATTGCTGAAGATATGACTCAAAAGCTACAAGTAATTCATGAAGCTAAATGACTTCTAAAAGACTTGTCGAAGAAAGAAAATACTATTATGGCAGGCTTTTGGGCTGTTGTCTTAAACCGGATCAATAGAGTAAATAAACCTTTACAAATGAAATCAATAGAACTTCAAACAGCCGTCAATCTTCTGAAATCATTCGCAAAGAGAAATGCTTTATGAATACGAAAGAAAGGCAAATGAGAAAATAGATTCGCAATACACGGATTAATGTAGCTCATAAGAAAACGAATTTACGATGCAAAAAATGTGCTTCAAGGAAGTGAAAAATTCAAAATTGAAACTTATCTACCTATGTTGGACAATTTATATGAAGAACTTTTCCGTCGTTTGGAAGCATTTGGTAAAATATCTTTTCTATTTGGGTTTCTCGTTGATTTCCCATTAAGGAAGATTCAGAAATTAAAAAAAGCTGTCCAAATATTTAGAGAACATTACCCTGAGGACATCGAATTCGAATTCTCAGATGAAATAGTTCATTTTAAGCATAACCTATTACAAATAGAAGATTTTAAAAATGAAGAAATGGTAGCAGAGAGGAGAGAGAGAGAGAGAGAGTACTGCGATCATATGAAATTGCATTCAAAAACTAGCTGTAATCACCGTTTCCGAATGTTATGGCAGCATTAAGAATATACAGGTGTCTTATGATCACAAATGCTTTTGGTGAATGAAGCTTTTCAAAATTAAAGATGCTAAAAAACTGTCATCGATCTTCAATAAAACAAGAAAGACTGGACTCACTTGCTATTATGGCCATTGAATACGACATCTTGCAGAACATAGATTTCCAAGTTGTTTTTAAAGAATCCGCGGCCAAAGAATTGAGAAAATCAATATTTAGTTATTTTTTTTATGCAAGAGTTTTATTGCAAGTTTTTTTATTACAGATTCTCATAAATAATAATTATTTATTTATGTTTTTTTTTAATTTGCAGGTAATTTGTTATTCTATTTGTGCAATGAAATATATTCCTAAAATGCTGTGTAATAAAATTATTATGCCACAGGGCCCAAGAATTCGACTGTCTAGGGGCCTCCATGTCTTTTAATCCGACACTGTGTGTATGAAATTATTCCCAATTATCAATTTCTTTATTCCTACTCCCATTCGAAAAGGGGAAAATGTTTACCTAAGCGATATTGGAGAGTCCTCCAATATATTTTAAACTGAAAGTAACATTGACATATTGTTTCTATATTGTGATAATGCTGGGAACCAGTTTCTTAAAAAACCAGTCATTACTAATTATAATGTGGGACTTTAATAATCCAGAGATATGATAAAAATTATGAAATCCAGATTTCCATTTTTTTTATCACTTTTACGATTCTATAAAGGAATGTTAAGAAGAAAATCCGTTTCCTTATTTGTCTACAATTCCTTCCGTATTATGTAATTTTTATGTTACTTCACTATCTTGTCTTTAATAAGCAGTTAATTTTCGACGGTATGGTATTCCTAGATTATTAAATTATTTGAATTTCTTTTATAATTGAAAGTATTTATAAAAAAAAGAATTTTAAGAAAACCATCTATTTTGTATTTTTACGTGGCTGCAATAGCCTAATGGTCATGGTCATGAACTCGTGGTTGGAGT
This sequence comes from Trichonephila clavata, assembly GCA_019973975.1. NCBI lineage: Eukaryota > Metazoa > Arthropoda > Arachnida > Araneae > Nephilidae > Trichonephila > Trichonephila clavata. Next base: position 75,936 of record BMAO01011300.1, read on the forward strand.
GTCGTGGGCTCGAGTCCTGGAACCACTGAAGTCCCTCCGTGTGGAGGGGCCGATGCATGTTAAATCTTTCGAGACTCGATGTTCTTCCGTAGGTGTCATATTTAAGAGAAGGGGTGCCAGCTCAGGTGTCGTCCTTATCACTTGACCGAGGTCCGTCGTCAATAGCCCTTGTGTTGCTTTATTGTGTGACGTTAATAAAACTCTCTCATATGTTTTATTTTATTGAGCAGATTTTAAACATTTGTTTGTAACTGATATAAAATATTTGTGCACTTCCTTTGAGTATTTTTAATTTCGATAGATTTAAAGATTAAAGTTGTTAAACGCGTGTGCACGTCCTTTTCCCGAGAATATTTGATTTTGTGAAAGTTAATTACTATCTGTATTGTAAGATATTTTAAAGATTAAATAAATTTGTTCTTTTACCAGATTAACACAATTTCCGGGTGTCCAATGAAAAGAGATCCCAATCGATTTGTTACAATGATTTTGGATTCTATGAGTTTTGCTTTTATTAAAGAAGTTGTCACAGCTAAGACCTTATATATACAGTCGGACCCCGATTAAACGAACCCTTATTTAGCAAATTTTTCTCTTTGCCCGATCAAATTTAAGTCAAAAAATCCCAAATTAATAAATTATTTAAGGAGTTTGAAATTTTTTTAATTAATTTATTTTAGAACCAATTGAATTTTTTTCTTGAAATGGCTGGAAGAAGGAGACTTTTCTTCTAAGCAGCCAATTTTAACGGGTGAAGACTATTGTTGGACTTTACAGGTGTAGATGAGTGGATTCTATCGTGTGAGTAGGATGGGATATTCATCTCATCCTAAACGACAACGCTGGGGACAATTCGGATACATTGGATGACTTCCTGTTGTAAATGAATTGGATGAAACTGTTGATTGGTCGGAGCCAATGAATAACGATTCGAATGCATAATGAAACTCTTATCAACACTACAACATTTTCTAATGTTTGGCATTGTTTGGAAACCTCTCTCAACGTAAGGATGTAAAGGATACAGTATTTTCTTCTTGAAAAAGAACTCTTTCGAGTCAGGAAACAAAACATTTTCAAACATCTATTAATCAATATATTAAAATTTCCAATTTAATGGTGCGTAATAATTAACTAATAGGATTTTTATCTGTTAAATAAAAATTGTGTAATTTCTTACTCTGGATATATTTCGTACAGTTACTTATAGAATTTCCAAAAGGTGAGTGCAAAAAATTTGTATTTTGCTTGGACCCCGATGTAACGAATAACCCCAAATTCACGAACAAAATGTTCGGTCCCGATGAATTCGTTGAATTTGGGTCCGATTGTAGACAGTAGAACCTGTTTTTGTGCAGTCCTTTTTTATGCGATTTTTTCTGTGCGATCATTTTTTTATGCGGTACATGAATTTCAACGGCCTTGGTACCACTGTAATGCTTACTTTCAATATACCAGTGACGTAACGTAGAATGCCAGCCCCCCCCCCTGCTAAATCAGGTTTTGCCTTTAATCTTTTATAACTTAGGTAAAGACATACTTAGCGTTAGTCAGGCCTTGGGCCCCTAGAGTTCTGCTCCCCCACGAGGTCGGGGTGTACGTTACTTCACTGCAATGTAGATATATCCACTTCAAGACGCTCTGTTCATTTGTTATAAACAGTCTCCTGACAATGCACGTTCAGTTGCTTTCTCTCAACGCGCCAACAGCCCACGCTTGATTAAAGACGAAGCTGTCAATGACAGTGGCATTATCAATAATTTGATAGATTATGTAGTCGGACAAGAAGAACCGGATTCTTTGAGAAAGGATAAAATATATGCAGGGATACAGCTTTCCAACAAATTGGAAAAGCATTTTCTTAAAACAAATACCAATTCCGAAAGGAGTATGAAATTTCAAAAAGAGCTTCGATCACGTATATCTGGTTATCGTGACTTTTACAAGCAACTGACCAACCGACCTTCTTCGCAAAAACTTATCTCTTACTTTATGGTGCCAAAAAATAAATCAATTGAAATTGTATCTTCTAGTGACGAAAGCGATTTTTAACTTATTCATCACAGGAAGATAAGTGCTTTGGATTACGATGAGTAGCAATGAATTATGTATGTGCATTTTGAAAACTTCTCCATGTATACAATGGGAAACTAAATGTTTTAAAAATATTTCCATGTGTACTTTACCTATTTATTTTGTGGTGGAAATACTTTCACACATAAATTTCGTAAATAATTGGCGTATTTTCTGAGTGCGACATTTTTATGCGGTCTCTCTCCATCGCATAAAATCTTTTTTTTATTGTAATATTCCGATGAATTTGTTTGTTATATGTAAGAATTTATAAAAATTTTGAATTTTTTTTGTGCGGTTTCTTATGCGGTCCTTATCTACCGCATAAAAAAGCAGGTTCCACTGTATATATATAAATATATACATTTCTTTAGAATTTTAGTTAATACTTCTCGAAATATCTCAGAATTCTTGCTCTTAAAAATAATTTAAGAATTTACTTTAAATTAAGAGTTTACTTTTTTTAGAATAATTATCTTCTCCTTTACCTCTCGTACATACATATTGATTGGATTAGAGCTTTTCTTTAAAGGTGCACGCATATTTTTTTCATATAAATCTGCACAATTTAATTTTATATAAAATAATTCTTCTTTAAAATTTAAAAAATTATTAAAGTTAATAAACAATGATTTTAAATACTATTTTGATATAAGTATGTTATATTTTGAAAAAGAAAAAAAAAAGAGAAAAATAGATTTTGCCTAAAGGAAAAATGGCGAACAATATAATAATCAATAACTGTAAATGTCTCAAGTGGTACATTTAGAACTGGTTGTTTTCTTCAGTTTTTAAAGCGAAAGCCTTAAAATAAATGAAAACATTTTTCATAATTTTTTCAACAATTCTTTATCAGGGATTTTGAGAAGTAATACACAAGTAAGGAAGTATTATTAAAACCTCCAGCGTGAGTATTATCCAAGTAGATTAAAAGTGTAACAACTGGTTTTATGTTCTCTTTCATATATCTTAAAAAATAATCATTTCAATTATAAATGTTTATTTTGATCAAGATTAGAGTTCACGAATATAGTTTAAAATAAAATTTAGTTTTTTATCTTTTTAAGTTACACATCAGATCTTTACATGAAAAATTTTGAGGTGAAAACAGGGGTGTTCACATAATTTTTTTATTCCATTCTCAAATACGAAATAAAGATCCATTCAAATAAATCACACAGTTCATTAAGCAGCTCAAACTGCGAATTAAAAATAATTTCAAACACAATTACTACGATTTGCTATCTGACACAATCGATATGTGAAAACGTTTTATGCAAGAATTATTACATTCTGACTTTGAAACATGACTTTCTTGCAATGCTCAAAAAACAAGACTTTAAATGTAAGTAGTTTTTAACTTACCTTACCTTATTGTATAATTGACAGTTAAATAAAATAATTACAAGATAAAATGTTATTTCAATCTAAATAAAAATATACCTTGTAGATTTTATTAACCACGCTTTTTTGTAGTATAAAGGTATCTGACTATATGTATTCGAAGTGGGTTTTTTTAAAAAAATTTCCAAAAAAAGTATCTAATATATATACTATTTGAATATTTGTGTGAAATTTCTTGCAAGTATCTCTGTTGGGTTTTGAAATATTGCACACACATTTGAGATGTCATCTACTTTACGAAAATACAATTTTGAATAAAATACGATTATATTAATGTGATAAAAAGTTTGTTTTGTTAGATATAGCTGCATTTTAAACCCGTGTAACTTTTTCCAATGATCGTACAATGAAAACAAAAGCAGATTGAGAAAGCTAATTATTTGAATTTTAAAATAGAAATGAGAAAAATGTGCTCCTTTGACTTAAAATGCTAAAAGTCGGATACATTAAGAGATTATTATATATAAGTACTATATATTGAAAGAAAAATACAAGTTCACGCAACAATTGTTATATTCGTAGTTATGGAAAGGTTACATGATAAGAAAAATAATAAAATAATTATTGATTACCTATACTTGCTCGTTGATTATTTTCACTCTGATTTCCGATGGAAGTCTCAAAATTAAAGAGTTTTAATTCATTATCTACATAGTTCTTCATCGATGAAGAGGATAGAAATTGGAGGCTTAGGAACAAACACGTACACAGAAATGCGAACATTTTTACGGTGCTTTCGAGCTTTTTCTGCTTCTTTGTGCTATTTATTTTAGCCGAGACATTTAAATTCGCTGATTGACAGAAAACTCACTATCCTATCAGTTATAGTTATAACTGATAACCCAAAAGACATACTTGAGTTGATAATATGATATATTATATTTCTACTAGACTTTCGGATTTTTTTCAAACAATGATTTTCAAAGAATATAACCGCATTTTCTATATTCACATATTTATCTAACAATTAGCTGTCAGTACATTCTTGCACTTCTTTCATGAAATTTGTTCAATAAATTTATCACCCAATCCTTGAGATACGGAGAAGTGATTAGAAGGTTATTCATTTTCGAATTTTTTGCCTTTTATTGTATCGTTGTCAAGTGATTTTCCCAACAATTGATACGTCTCTACGTTTTCTTTTTCGAAAATTCCCCTTTCCCACGAGCACTCCTAAGTTTCGAAATAATTGTTTTATTTTGGAAATAATGGATATATTTCTTGACCTTTTATCGAGACTTCAAAGTGCGAAAAGGAAAATGGTTTGGTGGAATATTTATCTTTGTTTTAATATTGGATGAAGAATTCATTCGAAAAGATTCAAGACTTTGAAAACAACAATTTGAAAAATTTCCATTAAACTAACCTAATGTTCACGAAGGAACTGTTTTTGAAATATCTTTTCTTGGTATAAAAATGACGCAATAATGAAGAAACACGGAGATGCGTATTTTATAAAGAGAAAAAAGACAGGTATAATAATGTACTTTTAAAACAATGATAGTCTGAACAAATTATGCAAACGAACAATTTTGAAATTTTTTGATGAAATAGTATAAAATACATTGAAATATGTGATACAAAAATTAATATATGATAAAAAAATTGATTTCATCTCTTATAACCATTTGAAAAGAGTTCAGTAAACATGTATACAACTGACTTTATCATATACAGCAGATTGAATAAATGTGTGGGATATTTTCAAAGTTTTAAAGAATGAAATACAAAAGCAAAGCTTTTACTTTCGGATTTTCTTATTTCTTAATGGCTGTTGACCATTCTTTTAAATCTGAATGCAGAATTCAAAATTTTGCTTTACCGTGGTTTGAATAAAATTTATCAAAACTTAAAGTAATTGTTCATTATTTTAATTAACTTGTTTTATTATATAACCATCGATTATTACTTTAGAAAACCAATTTCAACCCAATTTGTGAAGTAGATTAAGGCATAGATTTGACTTATAAAGGTATAATAAGAAAATGAAAAGGAGTAATTTATATAAAAAATGAAGAAAATCAAAATACAAGTGCATAATGATTTAAAAGAATTTTACTTCCAATATGAATTTTGAATATTTGATTACCGTTGTTTCAAAGGGAAATTTTACTACACTTAGATGCTTTTTTTTCTCGATACTTGATGTACAAATTTTAAAATTTTCAGGAAATTTAAATTGTGTTACTTGATATAAAAACAATGAATTTTTAATGAAAAATATTAAGAGTTTCTAACGCTATTTCAGTCTAAAAAATATTTTCCTTAAAAAATTAATTTATATAGATAAAACCGAGCCAAATCGTACTGTCACCTGCACGGTGCTCAAAGCTAAAAGCTGACTACAGGCGTACACCTAGCCCTTGCCACGATGAATTTCGTGGGATTCGATCTGACACCGTCAGACAGGTAGCATTAGAAACAACAACATATAGATAAAAATAAATTGTATATATTGTTTGAGATTTACATATTCATATGTTATGAAAAAAGCTCTATATTGTTACTACGTACTTTATGATTCTTATATTGTAAAGATTGAGTTTATGTGCTTAGCCTTTTTTTTTTCTTTTTGAGACTATACTTCATATACTATAAAGTTAATTTTTTAGGTTGTCTGAATTCATGCTAATAATACAGATTACATATATTCTCCAATGATAATTCTTATTCATTAATACACTACTGTCTATTAAAATTGCAATATCAGGGAGGAAAGAAAACAAAAAAAAAACCCTTTATGTATTGTTCTCATACAACAAAGCAGGAAGTAAATAGGACTACATTTGTAGGCAGGTTGAGGTATATACAGACCTGAAACTAGTACACAGTGCTGCCACCTCTGGCAGCTAAAACAGCTGTTATCCGATTACACATCGAGTCGAACTGGGGATTGGATGACACATACGGTTATGTCATTTCATGCTGCTTCAAATCTATACAACACCTTATAAATTGTATTGGCTGTAGAGAAATGCCGATCGAGTTTCTCAGCTGCCCATGATCACATATTTTCAGTGAAGGAAAGATCTGGAGAGAGTGCTGGACTAGCTAACAGTCGAACACTCTCTGTGTAAAGATAGGCCAGGACACGCTGGCTAACATAAGGTCTCACATTATGGTGTTGAAAGATAGCGCCTCCGTAGATAAGGAACCATCACCAGTCTTAAGATCTGAGAAATGTAACACGGCTGTTCAGATTACCGACGGTGAGAACAAGAGATGATTGTGCCACGTACCCATTGGCTGCCGATTACATCTCACCCCAGGTGCAGGGCCCGTATGGAGGCATTGGATGCAAACAGGCCACATTCAATGCTGTTCTCATTAGTGCCTCCAAACACAGACACGTAACCTCATGATGCAGCACGGAGAGCTTGGACTGTAGTGCCACTCCTGTTTCCAATTTCGTGATCGGGCGCACCACTGTCGCCTCGCTACTCTTGACGGAAGTCGTCACACTGTTCATGCAATTACTTGTGATGTTAACAAGCCCACTTTCAGACTTAGGTTCCGTGATGTCCTGCAGCACTGACCTGATTACATATCGGTCCTCTTGGGCATAAATGGTGAGAGGCCCGAGAGATCCTTCATGGCTTTCAGTATGACTTTCTTGAATCCATCGATTCCATATTAACATGATAGTCGACCAAAGCGAGTAGCAATATCTCTGAACATTCGAGGACCCCGATCCGGCCGCTATTAAATTCCGACACGTGTTGGTCTTATTCTTATATGAGGCATGACACAATCTTTCTGCAGATCACCAACATTCAAATGCCGAATGATGCATCGTTCGATCGTGCTTAAATGCAAATCATTTGCAAACCCCAGCATATTTCTTTCAAGCGAATTTGGCCTTTGTATCAACCCTTTTTCATGCTGCTGAAATTTTAATGGCTAGCAGTGTATACTTAAGAATGTGTTGCAAATCCAACAGGTGAATTATAGAATGATTAATTAATAAAATCGGGAAGGGGGTGGGTTAAAATAATTAAATTTAGATAATACTTTTCTTTAGAATCAACAGGTAAAAGGAAATTTTAGTGCCACTCAAAATTTTTAAGATGTAAAATCAATGCACTGAAACCTACTCATAGTGTGCTAGTTATTACTTTTAAATATTACCGCACACATTCGGTTGTAAAATTTTATAACCCTCATGCCCTCCATAATCATGAGAAGAAAGCTACCTACCGCCTCCAAAGAAGGAATTCTGTTTGTTTTCATTTGCTTTAAGAGAAGAAATGAGGTGAAAAAATTTATATACTCCTGAAAAAAAAATGATTCTGGCTTGTATGTCTAATTAAGTCAGTTGTCTTGAAGTTAAACCTACGTCATCATTTAGTTACTTTTACTAATTTTCAGTAAAAAAACAATCTACAAGTCTCGACTTTGTGTAGTGATTAGAAGTGTCAATGCTCAACAATAAAAAAAGAGAGACGGCTTAGGAAAAGAAAGAGAATGGTTCACTGAAGTAAAAAAAAAGGTAGCCATCTGTTGAGAAAAGTATTCTTTCTCAATTGAGAACAGATGATGACTACCATATGTTATTCTTTCTTTTTGTAACATGAGGATGCCTTGAACCTTGGTTTGTACTTTTTGGCCCTGATCTTGACAAACATGATTTGTGTTGAACTGGCGGTAAACTTAAGGGTTAGTTATAAATCTAAACTAAGAGCATCTGATGCTCCATTTTTGGTTTTTCACGAAATAAAAATTTTTAAGGATGTCATTACAGATACGGTTAGCCTTTATTTTTTGTACAAAATTAATTATAGATATAATATGAGCTAATAAGTATATAAAAGTAAACTTATAATAATAAAACATCGATAGCTCATTTATACTTGTAAATATTAACATAAAAAGATATTAATATACAAAACTAAAGTTTTTCTTAGAAAATTATGAAAATAGGAATTCTAAACGGTGAAAGGTTTTACAAGAAAACACATTTGGTATGTAAATTTCAATGATCTTAAAAGGTAACTTTTTTTGCCGTTCATTTGAATTATAAATTTAATTTATAACATTCAGTTATGGTGTGTCTTTTTGTTTTGTTTTTTTGCCCAATAATACAAAACAAAATTGCATACAGGACTTGAAGAATATTGCATTTCATCAGTTATTTCTTTCTGATTAGTGTGCTCTAAGATGTAACTTAGGTCAGACCAATGGAAAGTTATTAGCTAGATGAAAATATTTTTTGAATATTTTGTGGTTGTTATTTTTAAATCAATTTCTAGTAAAAAATTTCTTTAATATTCAAGAAATGTAACACTGCAGATTTCTCGTAAAATCTGATAGAATTAATGCCTATTAGTTTCTTTAAAGGCATTTAACTAATATATTTGTTAAATTAAATGAATTACGAATTTTTTTTAAAAAAGAATTTTTATTCCTTAGAAAATGATAAAAATGTGCTATGATAACATAAAATTAAGTTTTCATACAAACATAATACAATTGAGTTTAAAGTTTTTATATTAATGATAAAAGTGTGATGGCAAATTTTGAAGCATTTCTTTGTATTAGTAGAATAAGTTGCATGTATAATTTGATCTGCGATACACCAGTTTTCAGAACAATGGAAAATGAGCAATAAAACTTGAATTTATTCTACGTATGTAAATTCAGCGGCGAAAGTACTTTGCAAATACAGTACACAAGGAAGTTATATAACATACATGTAGAATTCAAAATTTATTTGACTCTTTCTACATGTAACTTGAATAAAAATATAGCTCCTACTTTCACCAATTTTTTATTCCTTAACCAGTAATTCCCACAAAATATTATTTTATACTATTAATAATAAAAATCAACTATTCCAGTCTACAAGAAATGTTTATGTGATAAAAAAAATTTCTAAAGCAAAAAATCTTGAAATTAATAATATTTAGTTTTAAAGAAATTTCCGTTTTTCTCAAACGTTTTAGGAATATTTTAATCAGTGATATGTTCATAAATATTAATTTAACAAATTCAATTTTCATTAAGTTATATCAATGAAAAGCTATTTTCTGATTTTTTTTGCTGCAGCTGTCGTAAGGAAAGTTAATTTTTTTTTTTTTCCTTTAAAAACTAACTTACTGTATAACATCACTCTGCATACACTTTTAAATACCATAATAAAATTTTCTTTATTATTATTTTTTTTGAAATATTTGTGAGGTTTGAAATATTTGTGAGAATTAATTACGCAGTTATAGTATATCAGTCCAAAATCTATACCTTATTTCTTATGAACGCTGCGCAGACTAGTAAAAAAAATAAGCTAAACATATTTCAAATTGAAATGTTATGTTTTTATTCAATTTTTACACAGGCCCAATTTCATACTCTTATCGACTATCTGGAATTCAGTGCAGAAAATATTCACTCGAAAAATATTTTGGTTTCCATTTTATATAAATATTACACTCAGAACAAGAAAATGTTACTCTGAACTCAAGTTATACCTTATTCGTTCCAGATTTTTGAGGGTTCTTTTTTTTAAATAAAATTTTGTATAGAAACTTCTCTGAATGAAAAGAGTGATTGTGCTAAGTTCATGAAAAAAATACTAGTCATTTATAAGAAGTTCAATAACTAGGAATAAATTGCAGCTTTAAATTTCATGAAATAGTTTGTTAATCACATGATTAAAGAAGAAATAAAATGAGAATATTATTAAGATATATATTAGAAAGAAAATTCTTCAATCAATAAATCCAAAAAGTAGTTATATACTTAAATCTTAGATTGCATTCTTTATAACTCGATTTTATTAAACTTTTACTTAGATTTCTTTATTTGTTTTTGAATATCAATAGAATTCTTTATTAAACCGCCACTTCTCGCGCAGGGTGTGTCATACCCACCGTCTAACTTTTTTCAACGCTCCTTCTAAACCTTTTTTGGAAAATGGATAGTTTCTCATGTAACTGACTTTAAGATCATATCCTTAAAGGGGTCTTAGCTTGTTGGTGAATTCTAAATATATATTTTTGGATACCACCTCTTCGGGTATGTCATACCCTGCGCGTGAATCACCGTTACAATTCTGAATGTATTAGCATGTGTTTAAAATCTTCCTTATTCTATGGCGTATTATTGTAGTTATAATGAAGAAATGTGATATTTAAGTAATTTAATAAATATAGTACAACAGTATTTTTTGGGATGAAGAAATTCTCTTCACGGTTATGATGAGGAAGAATAAAATGATAAGGAATATAACAGCAAGTATGATTCCTCCATTGAAATCGATCGAGATTTAGAAGAGAAAATGAATTTTTTATTTGTAGAGAAACAAACACATTTGGAAAGAACGTAAATTGAAGGAAATAACTGGTACACATCTTGTCCACTTTCAGATGAACTTTTGACACAAAAAAAAACTATTGCTGGGACAAAATAAGAGAAAATAAAAAATAAATTTCAAAATTTTTAAATTTAAATAATAGAGAAGTTAACTCCTATATATTTAGTTTAAAAAAGATACAGGTTTAAAAAAAATTAAGATCTAGCGAAAACATCGCATTCCTCACGACGAGATTAAAGGAGTGTAGAAAAAATGTACTGAATGCCCTTATATAAAGAACAGAAAAACTAAGTTTACGTATGGAAAATGCAATAAACATATTGCATTCCCTACTTTTCTTCCTTTTCTATTTTTGTATACAAAAATTACGGTAAAAAAAAAAATGTAAACACCCTTAGGTATGAGATACCCTGCGCGAGAACTTTCGGTCATTTTTTTCGTTCGAGTGATGCCGGTTTAATAGCTTTTAACCGCATTTCTTGTACTCTTAAAATAGTTATATATGCAAATTCTATTTTTCACCAATTATGTACCTGATTAATCAATTCCCTTTTCTTAAAATGAGATTTCATTATACTGATAAATCCGTGCATCTCAGGAATTATGACTAAAGCAATATTTTTAAAACTCGTTGCAATATTTAATAAAAAGTCATTCAAGCCAAAGTATTTTCTGAGTCCCTATATTCAAAGAGCAGAGTCTCAGAAAATCGTTCTGATTCATCCTTGATGCTTCGTTTTACTTTTCACAGTTCACTTATCTGATAAATAAAACTCGTTGTCATATGTCTAAAGAAAACGACGATTGCAAGACGATTCCAATATAATTTTGAACAATCTAGTTTATTTCAAAATTGGATCTATCACTTACCCTGTTAAAAGTCAAATTATCTAATTCACTCGCGAGTTCTTTCCTCTATGAACAGTAATTTCCGTTTTGGTTCAATCAACGCTATTAGAGCCTCAGAGCTAAGCACCAGAACAAATTTTAGGACAACCAAATACAGTTTTTTCTCTTCTGATTTTGGACGGAAATAAGCTTCAGGCGCTGTTTTAGATTAAAAGCGCTTGTCAGACTTTTTCATTTTAAAGCGTCGCATCTTTTTAGAGAGTTTGAATTTCAAGCATTGTCGGAAAACCTTTTTTTTAAAAGAAAGAGTCTGATGGATAGTTTTTTAATAAACTTGCCACTAAAAGTGATATCAACTCCATCGCCTATTTTCCGATACGCGTTATTATTTATAAATTTTTAAGGGTTTTTTTTTTTTTATAACGGAAAACTTCAAAATTCAGCTCTCCTACGCACGTGTTTTGCTTGAGGCAAATTTAAAACTTATCAAAAAGCCCACACCACTGTCAAAGTTTGGATAATTCTAAAATGTTTATGTCAAAAAAGATGTTCTGAGGTGTTAATGTTTTATATCAGCTCTTTCGCTGTGAAGAGCCCAATTTTCTTCTTTTTTAAAATTTTTTACACGAAAAGAGGAGAGTTGTTTTCTAACAAACATCTATCCAAAATTTTTATACTTGAGGTTATGAATACATGTGATAAAAGGACTTTTTTTGTGCCTCTAGCTATAAAATGTCGTGAATTTTGACAAATTTTATGTCTTTCTATTTTTACTTCTTCTATATTTATGGTTCCCTTTGTCGAGTTGGGATTTAAAAGCATAGAAGTGTTTTATAAATTTTAAAATTGATGAAACGATTTTTTTCGCCATCGTTGATGACAATTTCAGCTAAAAGTATTTTGCTATTAATCATTTTTTTTATATGCTGTTGTTCTTTTAAAAAAAAATTATTCTCTGAACGGAGTAGAAAAAGAATATATATTCAGCCTTTTAAGTTAATTATTTTTATAAATAAGATATAAAAAGAGAGAGAGACATTCTTCTCAGGAAAGTAGTTCATTTTTTAAATACTACACTTTTAATAATAGTTGTGAAACAAAGAGCTTCTAATATAAAAGAAAAGGATTGTATGATAAAGTATGGTTAAAGTTCTTAGTAGTCTTCCGTTTTCTCATTGTGTATTGATAAGGGGGAATTGTATTTATTTTTATGCACATGTTTACTTCAAAATGTATTTATTTGGAAAAAATTTTCAATTAGAAGGTCATTGATATCTTTTACAAAGCAGAGATTTTCCATTGGATACTTTGATTTAAGATTATTTATATATATATATATCGTGAATGCATTATTTTTATTTACTTCTCGTAATTTTGTGTTGAAAAACATCATATTAAAAAGTTTTCAAACTCAAAGTCCATTTATATACGCTGAGTTAAAAATGAATAAAATAGTAGTGGAGCTACAAATCTTTTAGTAAAACTCGCGTAATTTTAGCCTTTTTTAACTTATTTTATAAAAATAACTACACATTGCCCTTATTTTTTAAGGCGAGTCCGTTTTATTCGACGAGGAAATTATATATATATTTTTTTACACTTAAAGCAAACTAATGAGCTTTGTACCAAATTTAATCTAAACATTTTACCAGCAGTATAAAAAACTAATGCATAGAATTAAAAAAAAACTAATCTTCATTATCTATCTTCATGCTTCTAATAAGCGAACTTTTAAAAATTTCATTAATTGCGCAAAAAAAGATAAAAAAAAGGGGGAACATAATGATATATTTGATGATAAAACTTTTGCCAACTGTTTGAAAGTAATTTTTTTTGTGTGTGATTAAATTCGAAGAAATATTTTTACAGATATCTTACGAAATATTAGGTTTTATAAGAATTTTCAACAGTGTAAAATGCATTTTGATATTTGAATTTAAAAATTCTAAAATCCAACAATAATATCAAAGAATAATTGAGGTAAATTAGGATATTTTAAAATAAGAACTGCAATTAAGGATTCATCCATCTTACGCTTTGTTTCCCCAAACAGTTCTTTGTGGACGTGAAATATTTTTTGGAATTCAAATATAGATAATAACCTTTTATGATGTCATAAATGTTTTAAGCATTGATGTTGAACAAAGAGCGGTAATTGTTCTCGATTGCATGAAAAGGATGAAAGCCATTCTGCCTAAGCATTTCTAAGAATACTTTGGAAAATTGGCTCGATAAAAAGAGCTAACTTAGTCATTAATTTATTTTTGATGAAAGGATTTCTCTCTTAATCCCTTAAAAATTTTTTTTATATAATATCTTTTTGCTAGTTTTGATGTTATGCTGTAAAATAATGCCAATGGAATAAAAATTTATTAAATAAGATATTGAATGCAATCATTGTCTATTTAGTAGAAGTAGAGGTACTTGAAATTCTTATGAAAAGCAAACCTTAGGGTCATCGTAAGCGAATATTAGTCCTTCACCTATCATAATAGATTTAAAAGTTTAATTCAATAAATATCACCGAACTAAATTGAATTTTTTGTTAACTTAGTATATAGTATTTTATTATTATTCATAATATACGAACAAAATGTTTTCGCATCGTTATACAAACAAATGAAATATAATAAATTGAATGATGATAGACTTTTTCACAATAAACTGAAACATTTTTTTTCTATATAATTAATTTCGTATCATTTGCTTAAAAAAAAAACAACAGGATTTTTATTTATTAAATAAGGAATTTTGTTTAATTCTTTTTGCATACTTACATTTTTAATCCTATTCAGTCCAACAGAATTTTGGTAGAATATATTTGTGTATCTTTAAATGTTTATTCATGTATTAATAAAATACTTTTTTTTAAAGCTTTTATTTAAGTAAAGCAATAGTTTGAAGGTATACCTTTACCTAGTATTTATTTCATTATCTAAACATTTCATAAGTTTGAAATGAGAGCAGATTTTGCAATTCAACTCATTGTAAGTAGCATTCTAACTATAATCAATTAAAAAAAAATCAAGATCTGATAAGTAGCTACGATTTTACAATTCTGTGAAGGAGAGCCACTGTCTCTCAGCTTTAAGCCCGCTGTGTTGTAGAGTTGATGCATGTTACATCTGTTGGGGCTCGAAGTCCTCTCGTTAGCGTGGTGTGGAAGTTTGGAATGTAGGGTGCCAGCTCAGGTGTAGTCGCCAATAACCCTAGCGTCGTTATAGAGTGCGAAGTTAATTAATATTCGTTCATATTCACAGCTCTGAAACTGATGAATGGAGACATGGCATCGTTTTGTAAGTAAAATTAGCGTTTCAGTCGCATTAATACGATTTACGTATTTTTTTTATCTGTCTGCTGTTTTACTTTCATAATAAACGTTAGAAATTTTTGGTGTTAGATTTACGATCTCTTAATATTTTTCTCCTATTTATGGAAGTTTCAAGCATACTTTTTGGGAAGTCGAAAAAGTTATCGTCTATTAACAGGAATAATTTGGCATATATTACCTCTTATTAATGAGAATGCATACTAAAGTTTGAATTCTTCCTCCTGTTGCCCTTAAAATTCGCAATTTTATAAAAAATAATGCAAGAAATAGACAGATTTAACCAACAATTTATTTAGATTTTATTTCTAGTAAGCGAATTCAATACCATTTCAAGATTTATCTTATTGAATGAAAGTCAAGTTTTTTTTTTTCAAATCACATTCATCCGTATAATATTCAACGTGGGCCAGTGTAATGAATTTTCTTCAAAATAACTCCGTTGTAATATGAAATAATGTGACTTTAAATCGGAATATTTATGTTTTTGTCTACATTGGAATTCTAATAAATAAAAAAAAATTGAAACTTTTAAAGTTTTAAAATCTAATTGAAAACATAAATAACGTATTTACTCGAATCTAAGTCGCGCTTTTCCTCCACTGTTAATGCTACTCAAAATCGGATGTCGCTTAGAATCGAAAGGAAAAAATTCGTTTGATGGGGCAGTTAGAGCAAAGCAGGTTCATGTATATATTTAAAAGTTTATAATATTGGTAAAATAACTAATTATTCACTTCTTAATTGTTCTCATTTTAATTTTTTTTAAATTTCATAAAATAAAATTGGATATTAATAAACCATTTTATACTATTTTTATTTTTCCACAAAAACTTGTTGAGAATTTGGCTTAGAATCGCGATGGTGGCTTAGATTTGAATATAAATACGGTATATGTTTCACATTCTATTAATGCGCTCTGAAATCCTAATTTCAATAATAATTGAATGACATATGCATGAATCTTTTGTTTAAAAATTAATCTCTACAAATTGATAGAAATAGGGGATAGAAGGGTTTTTTTGCTGCTTTTCCACCATTTTTTCATCGAATCCACATTTATTTTCTAAATTTGCTTAGGGAAATATGAAGGGAACTTTCTAGTTTAGTATATGATGGCGTTCTTCTATGTGGTCAAGAGAAAATATTGAATTTATGACTGGCACAACTTTTTAAAGAATATCTGTCAACCGTTTCATTGTTACCTTATACGAATTCATTTTGGATTACGTAGATTTAAACTGAAGATAATATATAGCCTCACAAAATTCGGTTTCGACTTAAATTTAATATGTTTTCTATTAATTTACTCTGCTTACTATGAGCTTAGACTTAAATAATTTCATAGCTGATGCTGAATTAGCTATTCTAATTCTTATTTTGATTTGTCTGATTTCTTTTCTAAGGGCTCTAAAACTTAAACCTCATAATGAATTAAAATATTAATTTTTTAATCAAACGATTTTTCTTATATGTTTGATTAAACTATATCAGCAGTCGCATAATAAGCTGCTTATGAACATCTAGGATTAATTTTTGAAAATATAATTTCTAGATATTAACTTTAATTTAAAGTTTACTGATTGCTCAATTTATATTTTCCAGAAGTAGAGTTTGGGATAAAATGAATTACTTGTGCTTTAAGGATCGATATCAAGTACTATAATTTCAAAATTAATATTTTATTTTGAGTCCATTTTTTAATCCCATTTTTATTGTAAATATTACAGACTTTTTGCAGTTGAATCAATTTAAAATTCAACAATTTTAACAATTGAATAAATTGTAGAATCATATTACTAGTTTGACATGATCTCTCTCTCCAAAGCTCTTTCTTTAAAAATAATAATAACGGAGGGAGACATGTGTGACGACACTGTGTTTAAATTTTCTCAATGAGAATAATAATAAATTTTATTCATAATTTATTCCAAAATATATACTTCATTGTTATACATTGTTAAAAAAGAGGAAGAAAAAAGAAGCAAAACCTCTTAATTTTACCGGAAAATCTTATTATATTAAGCAAAATAAAGGGTAAATTAAGTGAAAAATAAACAACACTTAAAAAAAATGGACTTAGAAAAAGAGACAGCTTTAAAAAAAGTAGATAATTTTTAAGTGATAAGCTACTTTTCACGCATTCGCATAATAAACTTGGACTAGAGTAACGGTAATACATACTACAATACCAAAATTATGCTTATCACAAGAAAACAAGGCATATTATTAATGTATTTGTTAAAGAGCACAAACTCTGTGATTTGACTCTTTTATTAATTTAAAATTTGCACATAAACATGGCAAAGGAAATTTTACAAAAACGGGTTAAACTATTTTATTTATGTGAACAACTGTCGATATTTAACATGATAAAGTAAAAATGTTTTACTTTTATTGTGGCTTAATCATTTACCTTCATATTTTATTTGCCTTATGCTATATAATTGAGAGAAAAATTTTGCCCGTGATATCTAAGTATCGCATTGTATTCTTTCAAACTACAAGAATGTACGATGAAAAAAATTTTTGAAATTGATTTTATTTTATTAAAAAGATTCATTTTATGAAATCTTTTATTGTGTATCATTAAGCTTTTTTACTTTGATCATTCATTACATTAATCAAGTATATTGAAAAGAAGAGTTTTTTTTTATTAATTTACAAATTTCTGTTTATGTGCACAATTGGTTTAACATTTCTGTATGCCCTAATGAAAGAATAAAAGATTAAACTTATGAAATCTTTTATTGTGTATCATTAAGCTTTTTTACTTTGATCATTCATTACATTAATCAAGTATATTCAAAAGGAAGAGTTTTTTTTATTAATTTACAAATTTCTGTTTATGTACACAATTGGTTTAACATTTCTGTATGCCCTAATGAAAAAATATTGAACTATGAAAAATTGATGTGTCAAAGGTGTCTGAAACCTTTCAATGTTTGGGAACCCTGTCCGTGCATTAAAACAGCTCGGAATAGCGGTCACTGTTTTGGTTATAAGCTTATATGATTCAACGTAATTGAAATAAGATTCCGTTATGTAATAGTCATCAGATCTCTCCGTTAAATATTCTCTCTAAGTATGGATTTTATTTACGTCGTATCCTGAGATAGAACGAGGGATACTGGTGACGGACCTCTTAATGTTGAACTACGATCTAGTGACGAAGACAATACTTGAGTTTGCATCCCTCTCCAAACTTCCACACTACTTTAAAGGGAGCTTCGACAGATTTATCGTGCATCAGACACGGCGGATCTTTAGTGGCACTAGGTTTCGAACCAACGCCAGCCATGACCGCTCGGGTGCCATGCCTATGTAAAGATATGGAAGTCTAATTGGAATATGCGTAACTAATTTCAAAATAATGGATAAATAAGTATTCAAAAACTTTGTATTCAATTTTGTTGGAAGTTATTTTTAAATTAAATGTCATGAATCTCATGTCTTCTATGCTTTATAATAATCATCTAAACAAAAACATAATGAAAGTTTTAAAATTTGTAATCAAATATAAAATATTTTGGTGAATATGAATAAATAAAATTCAGTCACAAGTCACTCCATAATTCGAAATTTTTCTTCAAAATCTGGATTAATCCTTTGATTGTGTGATGAAAATATTTTTTTTTAAATATTCTCTATTGGTCTTAAAACAAGATTCACCTTGAAGAGGGTTCAGCCCCCACGGTCATTTTCGTCAGTATGCCAATGATCTTAGGCAAACTGATGCAAAAATAACTTGAGCATTAAGTCATTTCCAAACTTGTTTTAGAAGTATGATTCACTAATCGTCTCAAGCCGACACAAATCTGTCTCTCCTTTGTCAATTTCGAAACTGGATTCATTTAGTGGAAGGCTTACATCCCACTGGTGCTTTTTTCCCCTTCGACTCTTCTGTTTGAGTGGGTGAATATTGGTAAAACTATCTTGTGTTACGTAAAAGAAACATTTCTTTAGGAATATAAAAGATTTTGCAGACCATTTTTTGTCGTTATTTTTTCCGTAATTACAAGAACACGAAGGTAATTTTCTTACCATTTTAAGACAACATATCCAACATTCGTTGGCAAAACCTTAGAATGTAAATTTTTGAAATAATATAATTGAAATTAAAGTCCCACTTATTTCCTCCTCGGAGAAAAAGTTTATCACATTTTCACAGTCTGTCTAAAACCACACGTCTCAGTTAGAAGAGTATTTCATTGTTATAAGAATCGAGTTTAGTTTTTTTGCCCTCTTCTGGTTAATACCGCAGGGGAACAATTATTTATGATTGAGGTTGATAAATCATGGTGTGATCTTTCAGGAAGACTCCTTGTCATTGGTTTCGAAAAGGAGAGAATCCTAAAAGTTTATCTTTGGGGTGTGTGGTGAGCAAGGGGCGGAATAAGTTTAGGTGGTGAAGTCGCGAGGAGCAGTGGGAGGGGAAGGGAAACTCTTCATCCATCAAAAAAAAATGAGCGCAAAAAAGAAATGCGTCTTTTACAGAGCATGCGCTGCGTCTAGAAGCAGCGCATTTCATTTCAAATTTCTAACTATTCCGTTTCTTACGCTCTCACAAGTTGCTACGATCCGAAACCCAGGGCTTGCTAAATGGACGCTCAATAGAAGTAAGTTGTTTTCCTGCTTCTTTTCATATTTTTTCTCCTCCCTTCGTCCTGCAGAACAACTATGTAGGATTCATCTGGTTAGCTGATGGGTGTTTATAGGAGGATGAATGAGATAAAATGCGTCTGAGTGAATCCAAATCCGATTGCTGCTTTGAATATTCAGTTTTATAATCGGTATGTCCAAAAGCTCCCATTAGAAACGGTTCCAGCTTGTTATAAACTTTGGAAAAATATTTATTAACTCAATAAATTCATGTATTTGTTTTAAACTTGTATGCAAACATTTTTGGATTTAAAAAAAATTACCTCAAGTACTATTATTTTTATTAAATATATTTGATTTTTTTTTAACATCAGTTAATTAAAAAAATTAATTTTTGTTTAGTAAATTTTGCATTTTTTCACT
This sequence comes from Trichonephila clavata, assembly GCA_019973975.1. Classification (NCBI taxonomy): domain Eukaryota; kingdom Metazoa; phylum Arthropoda; class Arachnida; order Araneae; family Nephilidae; genus Trichonephila; species Trichonephila clavata. Next base: position 95,924 of record BMAO01011300.1, read on the forward strand.
TATTTTCTACCTTATTTGATTTTCCCATCAAGCATTGATTGTGCTTTTTTTATCATGAAAATATGCTATAAATAAGTACGTTTATTTAGATAGTGGTGGTTTGATCCTTAAGAAAATTTTATATAGTATTTTGAAACATATATATGTAATACTGTTTTTATTAAAATGTTGTAATTAAATGCAATTAATGTGTAAATATAATAAAGTATGTATACAATTGAAGCATGCAAAGTTTATCAATTCAAAAATCAGTTAGTATTTTTATTTGTAGTTTGGCAGATATAGATCCTAAAAAAATATAATCTTTCTGAAAAAGTAGGCTGAAATTGAAATACGGGATAAAATCTATTTATCTCTTGTGATTTTTTTGAAATCTATATTAAAAAATTAAAAAGAGCTATATATTTTTATGTTATATATTTTATAAAATGATATATTTTTTCAACAACTTACATTAACAATTAAGGGTTTAATTTTTGTATTATGCAATAAGAGTAAAATAATAAACTGCAGATAAACATGAGGAATATTAATACCTTAACAAAATAAATTGTTTTTTTTTAAGAAAGACTACATAAAAAAATGTAAGCTTCCTCTGTGAAATGTAAGCTTTCTAATTTGAATAGATACTGCATTTTTAACCATGGTAAAATGTTATTAGAATATATTTTTTTCTAGTTAATAATTAAACTGTGGGATCAATTGATTTCTGAATTATTCTTTGGTGGAATAATATTGTCCTTATTTTTATAAGAAATACCTAATTTTTTTTAAAAAATCTACCGAAATATCTTAATATTTATTTGGAAAAGCAAATTTAAATGTATGAAAAACATTCATTTCAAAATATTAAAAAAATTTTGTATTTAAAATTATTTACATTTTTTTTAATGCAATCTGCGTTGAAATAATAATAAACAGGACTTTTTTGATTCCATAAGAAAATACATTTCACGCACAATCAATATTTTTAATATAAATATCACTATTAAGGTAATGATACCTTGACCACAGAAAACATTTTAATTAAAGAAATTACCCTGCTTCTTTTGAAGTCACACATAATCTCGATAGAAACATTACATCAGTTTAAAAACAAAATTTAAACTAAAAAGAAAACTGAAACCTTAATTGCAAAGTTAATGCTTTTAATTAGTATTTGAAGAATTTTGCAAGGAAATTTTAGCTGAAAAGTATGTGGTTTAATCAAACACAAGACTCAAGTAAAAATGTAAAATCATTTTAATCAGATTATGTTCGTAGCTTGAAAATGAAATTTAGTAGAGAAAAACTCAGAGAAAATTAATGCACTTAAATGGAATATAATCCTAAATTTGTCCTATATTGAAAATATTTTGTCACATTATTCTATCTAAAAACAAGTATCTTTCAATTCTATTAGAAACATATTTTTCAGAATATTTTTTGGCCAATGAAATCGTACAAATACCCTTTACATTGTTCATACATTATTCAATTTTTATACCTTCAAACAATGTATAAATATATAATTTATAATGGCAGTAACCAGGAAATATTTTGATATGTTGACTGAAATTTATTTTAAATACATTAAAAATCTTTCAACATTATAAAAAAGAGAGAAGAAAAAAGAGCCTGAGCATCTATAAATCCATCTATTTGAGTCATGAAGTTTTAAAACGCATCCCAGCATTTTTTCTGTTGGGTACGAAAGCATTTCACAGCATGTATTGCTTTTACCTCAACCCAGAAAACAATTTAGATCCATCACAATTTTTAAAAGTATTTTAAGATGAAACAAATAGTTTTATGACTCATTTTTCTATCTTTACATTTTTTCTGAATTAAACACTTACAATTCTCATATTCTTATAATAAAACACAATTCCTTTCGGTTTAAATTCTTCTATAAATTGATATTTAGAACTAATTTCTGAACATTTCAATTCAATGATTTCGATGCATTATAGCTATAATATATTGTAGCTATAATATATTATAGCTGCATTATAGCTAAGCTATATTTGCATAGGCATGAAGTATGCAAATTTCCTTATCTAGCTGTTTTCTAAAAAAGTTCAAGCACTTCATTCTTAATAGAATTAACATATTTTACATTTTTAAGTATTGAAAAATATACGTATTTATGTTGTGTTAAATTTATGATCGTATTGGAAATATGTATTTAAAAATTATTCAAAATTTTATAATGAGTAGGCTTTTTGAAAAATTGAAAGTAGAATACAGAAAGAATTTTGAAGTTAAATTTGTCATCGCTTATAGTTGAATATTATTTTTTTTGTAAAATTTTACATATTTAAAATTTAAAAAAATGTAACATAATGAAAATCTTGTTGATTATATTACAAAACTTTCAATAAAATCAATGAAGTATTTTGTATCATTGAACAAATTGAGAAAGTAAATCATTCTTTATTGTTTGACTCATTCACTTTTCCAAGATAATATAGTTCTATTACGATTTAAATCTCTAATTCAGTAGTTCAAGTAAATATCTGATCATGTAGTAATGTAAAGATTTCACTGACAAAAAGTATCAAGGGAAAATAATATAAGCCAGTCTAACAAATAAAGATAAAACTAATAAAGATCCTCTTCACACACACTTTTTTCTACTTATAATATACCATTTCCTTGAAAACTTTCAAGTATTCAAAGAAAGGCAAAAACCTAAACTTAATCTCTTTTTGGACTGACTCCAATAGATACTAGGCATAATAATTTGGGATCGCTGTAGTTGAATTACTTGTATAATTTATTTTATGACTTTAATAATATTATTTGTTCGCAAAAAGATGAATTTTAGATTTTCAATCCCCTTCTCAAGTTCTTTTTCATTAAAAATATTCTATTATTTAAATTTCAAAAAACCTTGAAAAATCAAAATAAATCGTTCAGGTTGTAGTTGAAAAAGATGAAAATATGCAATTTTGTTTACCGTAAGATTAATAATTTAATTGAACTCTTGCTTGACAGAAAATACTGTTTGGAGTTTTTGGAAAAATAATTTATATTTTATTCCTTAATTATATTTTCCTTCTATCCTAATTTTTTAGTGTTTTTCTAATATCTTTTTATGTAACTTAAAAGAACGTTCTTTTTGTAACTATTTTAGTAATTTTTCCTTTAATACATGCGTGTTCCTTTACGCTTTGAAATATTTGTTTTAAAAACTGAACTAATTTTAAATGAATATATCTAAAAGGAGCAATTTCTTGAAAAATCGTTTCGTTTTTTTTAATTCCTTGTCTTTTATTTGTACAACATGTCCATCGTTGCATTTTGTTTAAAATATCTGACTCAGTTTTAAGGAATATGTTGCTATTGAGTACTATATAAAGATATTATCACTGATGTGCATTTGTGTACAGAAATCCCTCTGGAACTTACGAGTAATATCTAATGAACAGAGGCGGCTAGATTTTTATCTTAAACAATTAAAAAAATTTTAAAAAATCATAAGCGTTTATTTTATGTAATCTTTTGTATAATTTTTAGAGATTTATTTTGTTTTGAATTTTTTGGTCTCAATTAGAATTTATGCTTTTATACTTTGAATTCCCCTTTTCTTTTGCCAGCGAAGATGTTTGTATTCAATGCATCAAAGTACTTTTTGTAAAACTCAAATATTTTTTTATACTCCATATTTATTCATCTAGATGGATTTTTTCAAAGGCTTAATACACTAACAAACCACAGCGACACAAAATAAAACACAGGGACATGAGCTTTGATAGTCATATTTCTTTTGGACTTTTAATTTCATAGAAAAAGGTGACATTATTTTCGGCAATCTGGACTTTATGTGTATGCTTTAAGCTTGAGGTCATTAAACCTACACATGGCGAGGGAAAAAAAAGTGTGAACAATTTAAAGAAAGGAAGAAATGGCAGAACATCTTTATAAAATGTTTTAACGAGAGAACCAAATTTAATGTATGACACAAATGTTAACATACACATGCTGAGTCCAATAAATAATCACGTTCTTGTGAAATAATCAAGTACAATTTCGTTGTAAATGAGTTTTTTCTCAACTGGAATTAATAATAATAACAATATTTAATAAAACCCGAGACAGTTGGCTTTTAAAAACATAAGCAAACATATTTTTGGAGGCATGAATAATTTCATCATAACTGATCTACCGAGAAAAAAACTAGTTGTTTACAAGACTTTTCAACTTTAAAGACTGTGTAGGTGCTTCAATTGCTGAAAGCCTACATTTCGTTGAAGGTACTCCTATTTTTAATAAAAATACGCCTTCATCCATACATACATGCATTCGCAGTTCTCAAAGGAATACAAACTACGTTACTTTCAACTATCTTCCTTCAAAAAATTCTTGTCATAAGAATTGTGAAAATCCCCAAATGTCACTCATGTAACGTTTTTATCTAAAAAAAGATGCAAGTTTTTTCGATTTTCTTTTCAAGGATAAATCTAGAATCGCTGTAGGAATTCTGTTGATAGTATTTATCCTGGCATGAAAATATTATTTAACTCAGATCAAACATATAAAATTTTTACTATATAGATATAGGCATGACAAATTTCGAAAAATCAATGCTTTTGAAAATAACTTGAAAATCATTCGAGTTGGAAATTTAATACGAGTAACCATTTAAAAAGTGAACTGTGATAATTTTTATCGGTTTGTAACTTAAAAAGTAGTTCTAATATCTAAAAACTACAAAAAATATTTCTTAATACATAAGGAAATAAAATGGTTAGACTAAAATAATAGCTTTTCATATGAAAGACGACATTATTAACTATAATTTAAACAAGAGTAAGCATTACTGAACTAATTGCACCAACCCAAATCAAAATTACTTTAATAATTGCGCTTAAAAACTATATTTTGAGCTGATATTCTTGTTGGAATGAAAATATATTTTGAGGCAATTTTTTGTTTTCTGAAACATTAAAAAAAAAGCCTATTGAAAGCCCTATTTCCAAAAATTAAACATTGTATTGATCTAAAAGTATCTTTTTTGACACCAAATACGTTATTTATCTTCACACAAAAAATAGTTATTAATTCAAAAAACCTAAATGGGAACCTAAAGTCTGTAACCCAACACGATTTTAGTAAGAACAATTTCTCAGAACTTAAATAAGCAACAACAACAAATGAAAAGATTGTTTATGAAGATAGAAAAAAAATAATAACGAAAAAATGAGGGCTTTGTACAGCCTTAGAAAAAAATTCTTTTTAAGTCCTATTAACAAGTATATTTTCTGATTCGAAGAAACTAGGATGTTTTTGACCCGCGACGACGAATTTTTTTTGCAAATAAAGCCCTCGATGCATATAAAAATAATGATCGTATTAAAGGTTTTAAATATTTTTTTACTCCATTCAGATTTATTTTGTGTTGAAAGAAAAAAAAATATATTTTCCTTTAAAAAATATGAAGGATAAATTTTTAAAAAAAATCGCACTGAAAGAGAGAGAAAAAAATAAAATAATTTAATTATTATTATTATTTTTTTTTTTTGCTTTTTACATATTTTTATTTTTTAAAGAGCTAATTTTGGACATTTGCTTTGTATTTTTGCATGTTTTCCATAAAACGAAAATTTGATTTCTTATGAATCTTTCACGTTTTGGATTATCCTTTTATTTTCATCCATATATACATCCATTTTCTTGTTTATATTACTCAAAAACTTCAAAAACGCTTTTTTAACAGCATGTGTAATTCATTACAAAAATATAAATGTTTTGTGTTATATTTTTGAAAACTATTATAAATATAGCTCTTATTTAGACATCTCAAAAGTATATCGTTTTAATTTTTTGAGTCTGGTCTCTCAAAAAAAAATTTTTATCGACACTTTTTTCTTCAAAAAATTAAAGTATTTATAATTCTCTCAATAAAGCAGTTTTATTTTACTACCAGTAAATTAATACGTATATTTGTTTTTATATAGAAAGGAAATATTTTTCAGAAATGATGTTATTTAATACAAATTCGTTCATTATTACAAAAAGATTTGACATGCAAGAGATAAAAAAACATTAAAACTTCTTTGCTTCAACTTCAACTTCAAAAATCAACTTCAAATTGCAAGTATAATCACTTTTAATCATAAGATTGTTTTTAAGACTAAGAAAAAGAATATTAATATTTGTAAATGTAGAAAATACTTGATTCAGAATAGTAAGAATGTGCTTAGTCAAAAGATTGCGTCTTCTAACATTTATTTTTATAATAGCAATATTTTTTTGAAAATAATGTTTTGAAATATGTACATGATTTCAAGTAATTAATGTTTGAGTTTATTATTCCAGACTCAATATTCTACCCATAATTTAGAAATCTGGTGCATGTTTCAAAAAACCTATTCATATTCTTGTATTTTCCAAAAGTAACAAAACCAAAAAAGTAGAAAATTTGCATCATCTAGGTCAGTGTTAACATATGAAAGCGTTAAAGAGTAAATAAATGTGCGGAGAAAGTCACCTTCTCATCGATCGAACTATTAGGTACCGAAAATGTTAAACTAACTGTGATCGGAAACCAGATAAAAGCTACTACAAAATAGGAGCCCAAGAGATTAGACCCGAAAATGAGTGATAGTGACGTTTATTTTCAACAATGAGCGATGTAGCTGGACGATATTTGGGTACTAATCGGTAGAACGGCCAGCCCGGTTCGATGGGTAAATTATGTCAATAAGGTTGATAAAGAGTTGATTGTTCAGCAATAAATTGGTTTGAAGTAAAATTTTGACTTTTAAAATTTTTTTTCACTTGCTTATCTTGAATGATAATGGGGAAGAAATTTTTATTTCATATTTATTTATATGCAGTTATTTTTATAAAAACTGCATCGCTAAAAGTTTCAAGCGGCATTTTAAACTTTGTCAAGTACGAATCATGATAAAACTGAATATTTAGAGAAAGAATTTAATGAGAATTTTTTCACATCTATCTTGTTACTTAACGTTTCTGTGTGATAAGTACAAATGTACTTTTCTACAATAAATATCAATTCCTTTTGCTAAATGACTATGTAGTTAAAGCGTAGTTTTGAACAATATTATAAAAAAATCACTTTACTTTATTGGGATAAACTATACAGCATTTCAAAATCTATTCTTACGGCATTTAAAAATTTATTCGTATTGTAGTGATTTTTTTAAAATAACAATGTTTCATTAAGTTCGTAATGCTTTGATATTTGTAGTTATTTAATCTTATTATGGGTGGGAGAAGATTCATAGTAAGTTTCACTAGTTCTTGTAAGTGGCATGGAGAATTGTAATGTCCATTTGATTTTGATTTGTTCCTGTTCTATTCCACCATTCATGAATTTGCACTTGCTATTAAGTTTCTGATCCAAGTGAAAGATATGGTTTGAAGTGTAAAAACACTTCTTCACTTACTGTTTTTTTAATCTTACTTATTAATTTGAATTAAGTGTCACAAAAAGAAACTTATTCACTTACTGTTTTTTTTAATCTTACTTATTAATTTGAATTAAGTGTCACAAAAAGAAACCAACTTTTTATACAAAAACTGATTTCTTATATATTTTGTTATAGATTTCTTATACGTTATGTCAAAATTACGTTAAAAGTATTGACATTAATTTAATAACAAAAAGGTGAAAATGGAGATTTTTCTTTTTAATAAAGTAAGTGCAAATCTATATTGATTTTTTTGCCATAAAATAAGGTAATGCAAGCAAAGAAATTTAATATATTTTAATTAACTGTTGCTTGGAATCCTCCCGTGGAATTACAATTATATCTCTACTCTAAATGCCATAATAATGAATTTATAGGTAGTCCTTCACATTAATTTTCTCGTACAGCTACATAACTCAAAGTGGACAATTGGATATCGTTTCTCTATTACTGAAAATAGTGTAATGAGAATCAAATCGCTTCGATTTAACAGACAAATCTTAAGAAGAAGAAGAAGCTTTGTACAAGTAATTATCTAGATTTTCGCATACAACCACTGCCCACTGAAAGATTAGGATTCAAAAGAGTTATTCACTTTAATAATGAAATGAGGAAATGTTGTATTTGGCTTTCTGGAGACTTATTTAAAGGCTTCAGAAATTTAGCTAATTCATCTCTCATCATTAAAATTTTGTTAAACATCAAACATATATATCTGGTTTCACACTTTACAAATTTTATATTCACAAAAATTCAATAAAATGAAAAATAAAAACAAAATAATCATTTATTAAGTATTAATCTAAGAATTATGTAAATTATTTTTGTATTGTGAGCTTAAGGTATGCTTATTCAAAGAATGGTTACGATATAAATTTTCAAAAATGCATTTGTTTCTTTTTTAGTCCCAGAAAATTATTAAGACTTAAACTCAGACTTAATTGATTTTCTGATTTGATAAAAAAATAAATATATTAAAATCGAATATGTAATATATTACTAAAGTTCTTTTTATTATAAGGGAAAAGTAATACTATTTTACGATTTTTCATTTTCAGAATATAAAAAGTGATGTAAACCATGATATAGAAGTCTATTGAAAAATTTGGTGAAATTGGTTTCAAGAGTTTGGATAATTCAAGTGGTGATACAATGTTAGAATACTACTTCATTTTCTTTACCTGTTTTCTGTTATTTGGCTTTGTACCAAGTGCTGAAACTGGACATCATGAGCTTCGTAGAGAATTAGCTTCAGTCAAAGAGATGGTATCCGGTGTAGAAAGTAAGTTTTGTCTCATTTAGTTATATTCAGAAAATGCCCCTTCCCTGCCCTTTTGAGATTCTTTTTTACTCATAATAATTTTGTTCGTGTGATAATAATTGTTTGTCAAGAAATCTTTATTATATATATTTTATCAAACTTTGTTTTTCCTGTTTTCAAATAAACTCAAGAAATAAACTGTTGCTAATATAATTATTAAGTTTATATACATATTTTTCTTTTAAATTTGAGGAAAAGTCCATCTACTTTCCTTTTTTTACGGAAGGGTGAATGTGTTATTTCTTAGAAATTTGGATATTATTTAGAGATTAAAATAGTTAACTTTTAAATATACTGTAGTTTTCTGTATTACATCCATTTTTTTCAATATCTCAACTTATCATGATTCCAAAAGGGCAAGAAAAACATTTACAAATGACACGTCATTTTGAAAAATGTTTACTATTTTTAGAAACAAAAGTTTTTCCTAATATTTAAGAAAACATCGAATTTTCAAAATGGTAAAATTTGTTGAATCCTTATGAAATAGAGAATAAAAGCTTGGATAATCTGTATTACTCGAATGTGTGTTCATTATAATATACACACATACTTTCTTTAAAACATCTTTTTCTGAGGGTAACACATCCTGAGATTTATTTAATTTTTCACCATTTTCATGTATGTTAAAATTGTTTGTTGTGAATTAAAAAAAAAATGCTTTTTAGAAATGTATATTTCCTTTAGTTTTAAAAAGAAGAATGTGACTTACGAACTTTTTAATTGAATCATAAATAGAAAATAAATTCTACATCCCAAACTTTAAACGTTAATAAATTTTTAAAATAAATTATCCAAGTAATTTAAAAGCCATGAGTAAATTTCTTTCATTGTACAATAAATGGTTTATTTTTAAAAATATGTCATCGCTTTTTTTCCAAGGCAAAACTTGAATTAAAAGGAACTTTTTAATGAAAAAAATTCAAATAAGCATCACTCTGGAAAAATGAATGCAATAAAAAAACTGTTAAAAAGCTCTATTTCCCTCTGCTCAATAAAGCCTCGAACTTAAATAGTTTTTTTTTTTTTTTTGTAAAGTAGTTCAGTTTGAAAAATCGTTTTCAGCAACATATAATCACTTGTAGTATTTTTTAGCCGATTCTTTTTGTAAATCTGAGAAATGTTAACTCTTTCTTATGTTTTTTGCTTCTTTGAATATTTTAGATTTGGTTGAGTTTAGGTACTACTTTTTAAAATTAATTTTAACCACCGTTTAAAAAGCTGTTTCATTTTAAAGGTTAAGTAACATTGTAAAACAATACGTCAAGTTATCAAAAGAACTGGAATTTTAGAGAATGTTTTCAGATTAAACCGACAGCACCTTAAATATAGTTAATTGAATCCTTGAAATATAGAAGATATTGTTTCCAATTAAATCAAAATATAAAGAAATCAATATCTGAAGTTTTATTTTTTCGAGAGGAACTGAGGACTCAAACTATTATGAACTTTTAAAATTCTTTAAGGTAGAGCTGATATGAAGAAAAAAAACTGAGATTTTTCCATCATCTGGTTTTTTAAAAGTAACATCAAAGACAGAACCCAGAACTACATACTTTTCTTTTTTTATTTTAACGTTCTGGGCTTACTTCATTAAAAACAGAAAACTAACACGTTCTTAAGAAATGGTTTTACCGTTTTACACTTTTTAACATTGAATTTTTAAGTGCCTCCTTTTCTATTTTCATACAAATGTAGTTTGGGTTTTTATAAAGTTTTCCAAGAAGGCACACACTTTTTAATCTCTGAGCTTTTCTATACAGTTAGAATTAATCGCTTATTGGAATCGAAAAAAAATTAACCCTAGTGCTTCGTAAAACTCAGCTCGAGCCTTAGTCTGCACTACACTTAAACCTCTGAAAGCTTTAAGCTAGGAAAGGTATAGTTCCCCATTGTATTAAGAAAGTTATCTCAATTCTAAATGATAACGAGTTTTTCAATCAGAGGCAGATAAAGCACGATGCACATTTTAAGCTTCAGAAATTTCCATTCGGGGTTTCATATAAAATACAAAAGCGTTCATAATGTAAGATCAATTTAAAAAAAGTTTCGATAAGAGTTTGATTTGAAGTTCCAAAATGAGAGCATGCAAAGTTTTAGAATATTTTTTTAAAAAAAAATTAGCTGTTTTTGATTTCAAAAAGGAAAATTGTGTATTATACTCTATATTTTTAATCTTAATTCTATAAACGATAAGTTTGTTGTATATATATCTATTCAACTCTTTCTGTCAAAAAATATTTTATTTTAATATGAAAAAATTCGTAGTTTTAATTCATTAGAAAAGTATGCTAATTAATTTTTATATTATTTTCACTTTTTTTTCTAATTGTCGATAGTAAAATTCTAAAATTTGTTTCCGACATTCCATAATTTTTTGAGCTAACACTACAGAAAGTGGTGGTATATTCATTTAATGAAACGTGTTGATTCTAAATCAATACAAGATGATTAAAAAATACTTTATAACAAAAAAAAGTACGGTTAAAATAATTGAAAAAAAAAAGTAATTTAAATTTCACTATAAAAAAGAATGTTCTTTCTCTCTCAGTAACAGTATGAAGAAACATTTTCGTCTTTAAACAAAATCAGATGTTCAAGGTATCTGCCTACGTTTCTCAATCGTGGTTGACTGAAATTCAATTTTTTTTGAGCCATCAGAAAGAAAAAAATTAATAAGATTGAAAACGAGGAAGGTTTATGTTAAAAAAGTAGTGAATTTTAAATATCTGATAATAAGTATTATTTTAGTAAAATAAGAATCACAAAACTTTAAATGCCTTTTATGAAGATTGTATTTTTTCTGTGTCGAAGTTATGGTACTTAAAACCTGATATCTTAAATATTTATAAACGTATTTCTTTCATGTTTTATATACATATTAGTTAAAGGCAATGAAGTAAGGATCTAGCTCTAACATCAGTAGTTTCTTACTTTTATTGTTATGAACCACCATGCATTTTATAAAATTTTCTATAAGAACATTTGCCGTAACTTTTTGGTAATATTTTAGATTCTATAGTTCCTTTATACTGTGTAAAAAATAATTTAGATATATGCCTTTGAATACCATGTAGAGAGAGAGTGTGTGTGTTTTGGTATAATTTTCATCAAATTTTACTCAAAATACCTCATTTTAATAAGTTTTTATTTCCTGATTGGTGTCTTTCATTATTTTAATTCATGAGCACTAACAAAATAATATAAAATTACTAATAGCAAGGCATTTTAGAAAATTTGTCGCCATATGTAGGCAGATACTTTAAATATTTCTGTGAAATTTCTCTGATATATATATACCTTTCTATTTTTTTGAAAATTTAAATCCAAGACTATTCAACAAAATTTTCAGGTCGTCTTATATGTTTAATTCTACAGAATATTATGCATAAGCCGAAAATATTCTACATTATTTAAAATCCTAAAATTCTTTTATTGAAGGAAAATATGAGAATTCCTCTTAGTATAAAGTAAATATTTTTATTCATAAATAAAAACAAAGCCTCTGAAAGAATAACATTTATTGATAAGAATAATTTATATTCATTCCTTGTAAGCTACTTTGAAAAATTAAATGATTTAATTTTGAAAGATATATTTTTAGCAAAATAGTTATTATTAAGAAGTAATTGATTTGCTAAATCCCTAATTATTTATAACGTAAGTTATTCTGCAATAAAAATTTAATACACAGTGCATTTAACATGCTCAATTTTCATTTAATCATATCCTTAGTGATCTAAAAAAAGAATTCCCAAGGGATTAAGATCAAAGAATATCTCCTCACTTGCATACACCCTCTATAAGGAATTCGAAACCGTTGAAATAGCAGTAAAATAAAGAAAGGAAGACTTATAGGAGCTTTAAAACCAGGAACTGATATCAAATAAATTCTTAGGGCATTCATAAAAATATAATAATCTTGAGTTTTGAAAGAAAACTAAATTCAAAGCTAACTCCAGAGACATTCTAAGCTAGACATTTATTCCATTTGGTACTGACAGAATATCAGAACGGACACTCCTGGGATTCAACAGCAATTCCCACTACATAAAGCTTGTTCCGCGTGGTATAACAGGATACTCCCATCTTCTAGGTATCATCGCTAAGTGCGGAGGGGAAAAAAGAATAAAAGAACATTGCCAAAGTGAAAGCTTTTCTCCGTAGTCCATTTAATGGAGGGCCGGCTTGACCTGATAAATCTGACATCATTTGTCAGTTATTCTGGATGTTCCCTGTCTTCAACATCCCAGCCCAATCGACCAATCCGATTTCTAGACTTCTTTCTTTTTACCTTCTTTTATTTTACTTTTTGAAGACGGTGCAATTGTTATGTTGCGTGAGCAAGAAATTATATTTTTCGTAACTTTTTTCTTCGTTCTTACTATCGTTTTATAGTTTTCTTCCCAATTTCTCTCCAAAGATTACTTAACTTCATAGATTTAGGAATTATTTTTGTGTTTTGGATTCTTTAACCTCCATTTATTTTATCAGTGTCTGATAAAAATTTATTTTTTGTTGTTTTTTCCCTAATTGTACAAGTTCTTGAGTACAGAGAATAGATCAAATTATTATCTCAGCTTAAAATTGAAAAATAATTTTGGAGAAGCTTATTTTCTCTCTCCAAATCTCAAAAAGTATAAAGGCCTTTTTTAAATCAAAATAATAGGATTAGTTAATTTTTAAAGGTATTTATTTCAATATAAAAGCTTTAATATTCACAAAAGAAACCTATTTAACGACTATTGAGACACACGTGAATAACGGTAAGCTAAAATGATTATTAAATGAAAAAATCAGTGTTTAGAACAGGAAATAATTTTAAGATTATGGGCTTATGTTTTTTTTATTATTCATAACTTAACTGGCTTTTTTACACGTATATATAGAGATAATTTTTTTCATTTTTTATTTACTGCACTTTTGGTTATTAAAATTACAACACCAGAGAAAGGAAAGCAAATAATAAAACAATAATTATAGTTATTATATCATACATCATAGTAGGAAGACAACATGATTCAATTTATATGGAATTTATAGGGTGGTTTTATATAGGTGCACACAGCTGTCACCTCTGGTAGTTAAAATGGGTTTTAATTGGTTAGGCATCGATTCGCATTGGGCTTGGATGACAGACAGGGGAGAGTCATTCCTTGCTGCTTCAAGTGTATGCCACACTTATTCAAGCCAAGTGGCTGAAGAGCAGTGGTGGTCCAATCTCTCAGCAACCCATGATTAAATATTTTCAGTGGGTGAGATATCTAGAGAACACATGCTGGCCCCTACAACAAATAAACAGCCTTTGTTTTGAGGTAGGTCAGGCTAACAGGTATCTAATGGCTGCCCATAATATCACATCTTACTAGGTACCGATCCCGTATAACGATATTGAATATAAGCAGGCCTATGACGGATCTATACGCGTCATTCCACTAATCCTCTTGGGAATTCTTTTGGGGCAGTTTTTTTAAACAATATTATCGTAAAAGAAGAAAACGTGTTATGCAAATTAAGTTTAATGTTTATATTCCTTCTTAGCGAGTTTGAGAGTTAGTAAATTGTGAGTAGATTAGAAGTGAAATGAATTGGCAGTGAAGTGTATTCGTAAACAAAAGTAAGAAAGCCAGAAGTTTAGATAACAAGAAAGTGATAAGATTAGCTAACCAGAAGTGTTAAAGTCAACCTGAGTTAAATAGAAGACTGCATGAGTTCAGGTACTGTGACCTTAAATTAAGTTGATGTTAAAATAATAGTGCGGTCATTAAATACGTAAGCTCTGTGTAAAGTAATATTGAAGGAGAAGAGCAGTAGTATTGAACATATTCTCCCCAAACGCGAATCTCGTCTCTCTCGCTCTATTACTGAATTGAATTATCTTATTTATAGTGTTATTTGTGTTTGAGTTGTTTCTAGTGATAAATAAAATAATTGAAATTCATCCTGTCGTATGATTCTTTAGTTCCTTCCACACCTTTAGCTGGGTCACAGGGTAGAAGAGGAGTCCAACGCGTTTCAGGCTCTATACGTTTCCTCGGTGCCTCCAAGATATGGATTCATCCACCATGAGGCCACACACAGAACAGGAACTTGCATGAATAGATGACGTTGTACCATTACAGTATCCAGTTTTGAGTGACAGTAAGTCGTTTAGTGCACTTACTCTCGGTGCGCGTCTCTAGGCTCAAAGAAAGCTGCAATAATGGTCTGCGTCCAAACAGTCCGTGCGACTTCCTGATTCAAGCCGTGATGTGGCTATATGATCCTACGAGACCCACCTGATATCCCCTTTCGGACGTTAGGGGGGCAGTTAGTTGAAACCCATCCATTCTACACTCGCATGACAATCGATCCATTCTGAGCAATGCGAGTAACAATCTCGAGAAATGATAAACTGCATTCTCGATAGGCCACGAATGTGCTGCTATCAAATTCTGACACATGTAGGGGGTCGTTTCTCCTTCTGGCACAATAAATATTGGGATATTCTCACAATTAGCCAACATTCAAATTCGATTTCAAAATGAGAAACTTGCTCTGTATAACTTTCTTTTTATACGGAGTTTGAGCTGTCGTTTCTCTCTTCTGCAATGCACTTAAATGTAAATCATTTGCCTGTCCCACCAGGATTTTTTTTCTTTCACAGGAATTTGACGCTTGTATCTTCTCTCCTACAAGATTTTCACACACACACACACATATATATATATACTAGCTGTTACCCGCCCGCTTCGCTGGGTATTTCATGATGTTTTATAAATTTTTACTGCTTATATATATGTATAAATTATTGATATCTAAGACCTAGCATTAAGAATTCGATTGAATTGAAAAATATACTTATACCTGTAACTGTCACCGGTTGATAAAAAAAAAGGGCAGAACTCATCTAATTTGTATTTTCTAAAAATCTCTAAAATTGAAGCATAGAATGATGTTTGCTCTTTCGTAACTCAAAAACCAAGTGGATTCCCGCAAAACCAATTTTCGGTGGATCTCTACTCCGTAAATTGAACATGCAAGCCAAATTTCAAGTCTAAATCTAACAGAAAAAAGCAAAAGTTTTACTATAAATATCCCCGTAATCCCGTTGAGAGCCGTTTTCCAAAATAACCGCTCTTAGCTGATTTCAATTCAACAAAAGAAAAATGCAAAACAAATTTCATTATTATAGTCCTCGTAGCTCGAAAAAAGTAATTTTTTTGTCAATACGTCCCAGTAACCCCCTGCAACCCCCCAGAACTTGATTTGCTTAAGATTTATTCTTAGTGGATCCCTATTCAACAAAAGAAACATGCTTAACAAATTTCAAATATATGGGTCTAACTATTAAAAACAGGAATTTTTTTCTGTAACTCCTCTTGACCCCGCGCAAACATCTTTGGGGTCAATTTTCATTTTACTCTTTGTTAGAGGAACTCTATTTCATGAAAAGAACATGCCTACCAATTTTCAAGCAGGATGATCAAGTAGTTTAAAAATGGAAATATTTATCGATTACGCCTCTTAATCTCCCGAAACTAAACTTGGTAGTTGATATTCGCGAAACCCATTTTGTAGCGGTTCTCTACTTTACGAAAGGAATCTGCTTATCAAATTTCAAGACTGTACGTCTAACAGTTTAAAAATGGGGGTAATTGTCTATAACGCCACTTGAGCCCCCGCAACGCCATTTCTGGGTCTGTTTTCACAAAACCCATTTTGTAGGGGAATTGCACTCTATGAAAGGAATCTGCTTAGCAAAATTTGAAGACTGTGCGTCCAATTAATTAAAAATGCAAAAAAATTATCAATAACGCCCCTTGAACCCCCGCAACACCACCTAGGGGTCGATTTTCACAAAACACATTTTGCAGTGTATTTCTATCCTATGAGAGGAATCTGCTAACCAAATTTCAAGACTATGAGTCTAATAGTTTAAAAAAAGAAATAATTATTTATATCTGCCCTTAACCCCCCGCAACACCCCTTGGGGGTCAATTTTCTCCAAACCCGTTTTGTAGCGGATATTTACTCCATTAAAGAAACATTCCTACCAATTTTCAAGCAGGTAGGTCAAATAGTTTAAAAACGAAAATATTTATCTCTTACGCCACTTATTCCCCTGCAACGCCACTTAGAGGTATGTTTTCACAAAACCTTTTTATAGCTGATCTCTACTCTATGAAAGAAATCTTTTTATCAAATATAAAGACTGTGCGTCAAATAGTTTAAAAATGGAAATAATTATCTATAACGCCCCTTAAGTCCCCTCAACGCCACTTGGGGGCAATTTTCACGAAACCCATTTTTAGCGTATCTCTACCCTATGAGAGGAATCTGCTTACTAAGTTTCAAGACTGTACGTCTAATAACTTAAAAATAGGAATTTATAACGCCCCTTAAACCCCCCGCCACCGCAACACCCCTTGGGGGTCAATTTTCCCAAAACCCATTTTGTAGCGGATATTTACTCCAGGAAAGAAACTTACCTACCAATTTTCAAGCAGGTAGGTGAAGTAGTTTAAAAACGGATATATTTATCTATTACGCCCCTTAATCCCCGCAACGCCACTTAGAAGTCTTTTTTCACAAAACCCGTTTTGTAACTGATCGTTATTCTACGAAAGGAATCTATATATCAAATTTAAAGACAGTGCGTCAAATAGTTTAAAAATGGAAATAATTATCTATAACGCCCCCTAAGCCCCTGCAACGCCACTTGGGGGTCGATTTTCAGCAAACTCATTTTGTAGCGGATCTCTACTCTCTGAAAGGAATCCGCTTACCCAATTTCAAGATTGTACGTCTAATAACTTAAAAATAGGAATTTATAACGCCCCTTAAACCCCCCGCCCCCGCAACACCCCTTGAGGGTCAATTTTCCCAAAACCCATTTTGTAGCGGATATTTACTCCAGGAAAGAAACTTACCTACCAAGTTTCAAGCAGGTAGGTGAAGTAGTTTAAAAACGGATATATTTATCTATTACGCCCCTTAATTCCCCGCAACGCCACTTAGAAGTCTGTTTTCACAAAACCCGTTTTGTAACTGATCATTATTCTACGAAAGGAATCTATTTATATCAAATTTAAAGACAGTTCGTCAAATAGTTTAAAAATGGAAATAATTATCTATAATGCCCCCTAAGCCCCTGTAACGCCACTTGGGGGTCGATTTTCAGCAAACTCATTTTGTAGCGGATCTCTACTCTCTGAAAGGAATCCGCTTACCCAATTTCAAGATTGTACATCAAGTAGTTTAAACATGGAAACAATTATTATTAAAGCCCTTAACCCCCCGTAACGCCCCTTGCGTTTCGAATTTCGGAAAATCCTTTCTTAGCTGATGTCTACTCTATCAAAGGAACATGTCTACCAAATTTCAAGTTTGTAGGTTGAATAGTTCCAGAGATTTCGTGATTAGTCAGTCAGTCAGTCAGTCAGTGAGTGAGTCGCTCTCTCTTTTCTCCTTTATATATATAGATATATATATATTACCGTAATCTTTTTAAGGCGATATGGTACCATCTTCAAAATTTTTTTTATTTTTAATATTTGATATTTGGTTTTAATTTTATTTCATAAATGTTAATATTTAATAATAATTCCATA
The DNA here is from genome assembly GCA_019973975.1 of Trichonephila clavata. Lineage (NCBI taxonomy): Eukaryota > Metazoa > Arthropoda > Arachnida > Araneae > Nephilidae > Trichonephila > Trichonephila clavata. Next base: position 114,262 of record BMAO01011300.1, read on the forward strand.
CAAAAATTTTTTAATTTGTTGCAAAATGTTTGTAAAATTTAAATTTTCTTAGCTTTTTTAAGCATTTTTAAATCTCTAAGGCTTTTTTAAATATGTCTCTTTTCTTTCAAAATTTTTTTTCCAAGTACCTTATAATATACTACATAAAACTGTGCATGGGTTTTTCTGCTGCTGCTCTTTTATTTTTTATTAATTTTTTTATAGTTACACTTCCAAAAATTCCCCCCAAAAAAACATTAATTTTGATTTTGAAATTTTTTAGAAAAAGTACTCAACATGTTAGAGCTAATTCCTTGCACAGTTTTGCAAAACATACATTTCAGAACATGTATAAAAAATTTCAAACCCATACTTCAATTATCAAAAAAGCCTTAGGGTTTTGAATAACAGTATATGTACAAAAATTCAACATGGAGAAATATGAGTTTGAAGTTTTCATTCCATGAATAGCATGATATAATATTCATCGAATAGCCTGAAACTTTTGTGAAATGTTAATTAGCTTATTTGAAACTACTTACCATAAAAAATTGCACAAAAGTGGAACAATTAAACAATATACTGCCATAATGAATATATAGAAAAAAACGAATGCAAGATCAATATTTCATAAAACTTTATCTTAATAATTATAAAAAAAATAAATACACACACTTCAGAGCTAATTCCATGCTCAGAGCTAATGCACAACATGTACAAAAGATGTTTATGCCTTTATTTTTTATTTCCATGATTTTAAAAGCCTTCGCATGTTAAATATTGTACACGATTAAAAGCAAAATCAAATAACAATTTATAGGTAAAATACATCAAAATCTAAGAACTGTATATGTGCATTTGTTTAAATAAATATCTTAAAATATTTTAGTAATAAAAGTGTTGAATCTCGCACACATGGGATATATATATATATCTCCAAAAACAAATACATAAAAATGGGAGAGTTTTTCTATTCTTGCGAATTAGATTTTTAATTATCTGAGTTATCAAAATGAGATTTAGTATGTGTGCTTCGGGAGAATCCGTTTTGAAGTTTTAATTTCATTCATAATAATATCATAAAAAGCACGCACAACTTTTAAATCTTGACCAAATCCATTTGATCTTCCCAGTAAATAATTCACAAACTAGAATTTTTGCATGGATTGCACAATTCTATCTTAAAATGATTTATTACTGCATATATAATGTCAATCTCATTGATGCGCATTAGAAAAATAATTCATTCATTTTTTATCAGGCTCTTTTTTAGCAGATAATCTGAAATGTAGGCGTGGCAGTTGCTGTTTACAATCAAACATTGCTCCATTACTTAATGAAAAATGCAGGTAGAGCTTTGAAATTTTGCAGGCATATTTATAAAGATTCGGGGTATCAAATAAACCAATAAAAACTTTTTCGACAGTTTAATAATTTTTAGGGTACCATATCACCTTAAAACTGATTAAGCGATTCCTCAATTTTATGACACTTATATTCAGTTCTGATTTGTACAACATACAATTTGGTATAATGAGAAATTTGTAGCTCATATTTATACTTTATTGAGAAGAATAAGAATCTTTTTATTGAATAATGTTCATAAATTATGAGCAACTGGAATCTAAAAAATATTGCGTCAGGCGAGTCGTATTTTAAAACATAAAAATTAGTTCATTCTCTTCAAAGAGAACAATGTCGTATTTACAATGCATTAAGCCATTGACTTTTTAAAATTTTGTTCTATTTTTTAAATGAAAAACATTTATTTCATAGGGGGGGGATGCTGATTTTTTCATTTCGATTTTACGGACTTATTATAGTTTTTAGGTGACTGATTACAAAGAGGGCAAAAGACTCAGAATACAGAAAAATAATTTTGAACTGCCTAGCGAAAAATTACACACCATTAAATATGTGCACGTTTTGGCATTTTGATCGAATTACAGTCAAACCCACCATTTTACGAACCTCCATTTTGCGAATTTATCTATTTTACGAACTCTTTTCTGTAACCAAGAATATAAAGTATATTAAAAGATGAATCTTTATTTAACGAATTTTCCACATAACGAACTTTTTTCCCGGGATAGCAATTTTAGATAAATGTCTCATCAGTTTATGAAAAACATTTATTGGTCTAACGAAAAATGGAAAAAAAGTTTCAGCTTAACAAATAGAGTCAGAAAATGTAATGAATGTAATTGACAAGGGTTCAATCCCTCAGAGTAATTGGTTGTTCAGTGATAGAAAAATTCAATCAATCATTTCATCGATGACAAATCAGTAAATGGTTACATTTAAGTTTGATAACAAATGGAGTGCGTCCGTACTCGTTCATGTACTGAAGATCTCTGATCAAAACAAAGTTTTCACCAACAGCGCCTTCCACATTGAGGGAGTTCTACCAGTGATTTTGTATCAGAAAAGACATTATATAAATATTTTTGCGTATAAAAGATGTAATAAATCATTTGGGTTGTTTTAATCTGGGAAATAAATGGCCGTTATACTGATACAAACAAGTTCTCTAACTTGCAATCCTTAGCATCAATTCAAGTGGCCGCGGTAGCCAAGTGGTCAAGGTATCGGATCATGGCTAGCGTGTCATGAGTTCGAGCCCAGTGCCACTGAAGACCCGCCGTGTAGGGAAGCAATGAACGTTAAATCTGTCGAGAGCTAAAACGTCCTCCCATTGGTGATGTAGTTAGGAGAGGGGGTGTCAGCTCAGGTGTCGTCCGCATCACTTGACCATGGTTCAGAATTATGCGGTCAGTCGCCAAAAGCCCTCGTGTAGCTGAACAGTGCGACGCTAACCCTGCACCACTCGCGCAGGGTGTGTCATACCCACCGTCTAACTTTTTCAACGCTCCTGCTAAACCTTTTTTGGAAAATGGATGATTCCTGGTCTAACTGACTTTAAGGTCATTCTCTTTTTCTCAAGCTTCTGTGTGATTAGAATAAAAGTGGGAAATTTACGAGGCATACGAAACCAGGACATTTTTCTTTCAAAAAGACAGTGCTATTATAAAAATGTAAAGGAGTCTGACACATAAATTTTAAAAAATATCAATTTTCACTTTTTTATATTTTTTGAATGTTAAAATAAATATTTCTGTTTAAAATGATTCATAATATACGGAAATACGATAATTAGAGATAAGTATTTCGATGACAGCGCGTGTTGTTTTGCCTACAATTAGTATAATTTTTTTTATAGGGAATTCTTTTCTTTTAAGAAGAGAAGAGACGATTCAACACAGTTCTATGCATGTATATATATATATATTCATTCTGTGGTTCTATTTGTTGTTGTTTTTTGTTTGAATTTGCTCACTTGCTCACTGCATGAATACTAATTTATATCACCAGAATTTTCTACTCTATGTGTTTAATACAAGTTTTACAATAATTATTTTTTTTAGTATTTATCCACAACAAATTATTGGAAGATAAAAAAAATATTTACAAAGCGTAAACATGTAGGTGTTCGAAAAAAAGACGCTTAAAATCTTCCAGAAACTGTTATTCAAAGTGCTTCAGAGCGAAAATTTATTTCAAACAGTTTATATAAAAATATGGAGTGAAGTGATGTAAAAAATATGTTTTGATATAATTAAATTTATTAAATAATTCTTTAGAGTGAAATTTGCTGTCTGTAAAATCTGTGATCATTCCAACTCGCTGGACGCGTCTAAAAGAATTGAAATCGGTCGTTATATAGAACTCTGTTGTAGTTTTTGCTCTAAACAATATCGTTCTTATAGATCAATTGGAAGAGGTCGTGCAGCTCAGAAACTTTCTGTACAATTATGAATTTTCCGTCTCCATTTGAAAAATTCCGCACTTATACAGAATTGTTGTTCAAAACTACTAAAGTTATCTGTGATAAATCTATGAGAAATTTTATTGAGGAGGTAACATGAATTTAAGGTAGCCAAGACATTGCTGTAGACCTTGATGATTTATGACAGAAAAGGATATCAACTCCTTAATGATGTCATAACAACTACCTGTGTGGATAATGGGAAGGGTATTAACTCAGGAATGTTTTCGAAAAAACTGTCAGTGCAAGACGGCAATTATAATAATTCTATTTATAAACCATCATTCATCGTCAACAATAGTTGAACTAGGGGCCTGGAAGTGTAAGATGAAGCCGTATTGTGAAATCCTAAGCTCAATATGATGTTCGTGACACAGAATATATGGGCAATAGAGATTCTAAGTGGATTTTATCCATACTTGCCCTAAATCCGTTTGGCATTCAAGCGGGCAAATTAGAGTACATTGGACGTATACAAAAGCGGTACAAGATTATTAGACCTGAAAAGCAAAAACGGAGGAAAAAGTTAAGTGATGGAAAAAGCCTAAGTGGGTTCACAACCGAATCACTGATGTTTTAATTTCAAAAATACATATGTATATATATATATGTGTGTGTGTGTGTGTGGCTACTACTTTTTACTATCTTGACTAGTTATCTTAGGTTTATAACTATTTTGTGTATATTTACGAATTATATCTATATATCTATATATATATATATATATACAGATTACTGCACTTTATTATTCATGGATAAAACTTTTGATATAGTTAATTTTTCTAAACTAATTAATAAACAATTGTCACCTTTTCCTGTTAGGAATTTTATTGTTAAAATGTATTTAAATATAAATAAAACGATGGGCAGATTCATCTTTAATTACAATAATGGTTCACCTTCTCTTAACATAGACGATTGTAAATGTAAAAAACTATCATGATTTTATTGATGGTTATCATAAACATGTAGTCACAGGCAACTTAAATATAATCAAGGGCAAAATTTTAAAACATATCATGAGTAAAGGCACTGGTTTTAGATTAACTAAACTATTTCTAATAATAACAATACTGTTAAGAAACAAATTAATAAATATATAAATAATTTTGTTACAAAATCTGCAGTTAAATATGGATTACCTTTAGAAACATTTGATGACTATAAGTACAATATATTTAAGGATTTGATGAAATTAAATTACCATTCTAACTCTTAACTTGTGGGGGAGGGGTTCTAACCGGCTCCCCTCTCTCTCTGTCCGGCACGTCTCTAGGTGGGGGGGGGGGAGAAACAAAGCATCACCAACAAACTCCATAATAACAATTAGATTTATTCAGACTTTGAACACACACTTAAACAATCACAGGGGAAACTATAAGAAGAAACCTAGGAGTGATATCTAAAGCATCGATTAATCCTAATATTCAATTCTAAGTAAACCCGACTACCAGAAATAGATAAGGAGAACAAGCCCTAATGAGCCGATTCTGATTATACTATCTTAAATCTTCAATCTAATAATTTAATCCCAGCAATTACCTTCTTAACGCGCACTAGGTTTGTGAAGGAACTATTCCAATATTTGTACTTACTTGACGGCATCCCGGCTCCTTCTCTCTTACATCTACAAAACCTATAGACTTTATATAGTCAAACTAATTTACATATATCTATCTCGTGTTCTTCTTGAAAGGCTGTGAATTAATGTAAATGGTAGCCCCAAAGTTTCCCCAAGAGGATTAGTAGGAATATCTCGCGAATAGACCCGTCACAAACTTACTTATAAAGATGTAAAAAAAGATTTATGAATTACAATTTTTTTTTTATTGGTAGCATAGACAAAGTGCCTGGAAATGTTGCTGTAATTTGTAAATATTTTTATAATAATATGCTTAATGAAAACTTTTTAAACATTGAATCTTTCAAAAGATAGGACTTGTCACATAAAGAAATTAGCAATCAAATTATTGCTATATATAGAAAATTGGGTGTTTGCATTCCTAAGATTAAGTATCCTTATATATTTTTAACACCTAAATTCCATGAAAATTCTGTTAAATTTCGCACTGTAACAAATAGTTTTAAAATATATATCACTACTGCAGATAAAATGCTGCGTAATATTATACAAAACTTCATCAATAAGCTATATAATGAAGCTATAATTAAAAATAGTAAAGATATTATAGATTTTTTTTTAAAAATAAAAACATTTATTCAGTTTATAGTTTTGATTTTTAAGATCTTTTCAATTCCATTGGTATCAATGATATTATTAAGGTAATTTTAGAGAAATACAGTAATTATAATGTTACTATAAGTTTCCACAAATTTAAAACTTTCATAGATTTAGCCTTAAAAGAAAATTACATTAATTTTAATGGTTAATTGTATAAACAAACTAAAGGTTTGCTTCAAGGTGGCCCTTTTAGCAACAGTTTGGCTAATTTGTACTTGCACTTTGATGAATATAAATATATTATTAATAAAGATTATTACATTTTTAGATATATAGATGATCTAATTATGTTTTTGGTGAAAATAGTAATTGTAACCCCAATATTAACTTTTATCCTGATTACTTAAACCTAGTTAAAATTAATAATAATCCAGGTAAAACTTATTACCTGGATATATTATTGTATATTAAGGATTATAAATTACATAGTAATATTTATGATAAAAGAGATGCTTTTAATTTTAACATTCTTTAAGTGCCATACTGGAATTCCAATTTATCAATTTCTATATATAAAAATATTATTTTTAACTATATTTATCGTGATAATGTATTAGTTAGCTATAAATCTAATACATATTTAACTTTTAATAACTTTATTAACCATTATATTGAACATGGATATCCTGATAATTTTGATATATGTGATAAAAGAGATGCTATTAATTTTAACATTCTTAAAGTGCCATACTGGAATTCTAATTTGTCAATTTCTATATATAGAAATATTATTTTTAACTATATTTATCGTAATAATGTATTAGTTAGCTATAAATCTAATATACATTTAAATTTTAATAACTTTATTAACCATTGTATTGAACATGGATATCTTGATAATTTTCTTTACAATTATATTTCTAATAGTTCTCAATGAAACGACAATATGTAAAAATATAGCATTTTTTAAAAAAATAGTTATACAGTTAATTAAAAAATGGTGACACATGTCTCATAAATTAATAATACTATATTTTATTTAAATATCATTGTGTCTGTTTGGGAAGTCTTTTTTTATTTTCTTTTAATTTTATATCAATACTCTAGTCGTTACCCTACCGCTTCGCTGGGTATTTCATGATGTTTTATAAATATATCTGTTTATATTCTGACAGACAGACAAAAATTTTAAAAATTGGTTTTTTGTTATGAGTACCGTATATACTTTTAGTGCATTAAGTAAAAAGCTGCTAATTTGAAATTACAAACAGACACTTCAATTTTATTTATTTGTATAGATATAGATTTGGATTATAATAACTATTGTTTAAATGTGACTAAAAATGTAAATAAAAAAAAAAGAAAAGATTAAAACTAACCGTAAAACTTATCAATTTTTTGTGTCTTGCATTGCTTTTTACTTGTGAAGCCGTGATTTATTATTTTTAAAAGTGCATCCGAAACAGCCGATGCTCTACTTAACTGAACAGTGAGATAACTATCATAAAAAAAATTATGGCACGTGTCAGCATATTATCATGTGCGCGTAACACTGTTATGTCTCATGAAGAGCATCGGTCGCCAGTAACCAAAACAAAGACTTCATTAGCTCAGCTTGGCGTTAAATTTGGCTTTCATCTTGGCATTCAGTTTCACGTTCACCCGTATAGTTTCCGTTCCCGTAAGAATACGGGAATAAAATATAGCCTATGTTACTCCCCGTTAATGTAGCTTTCCATTAGTGAAAGAATTTTTAAAATCGCACCAGCCGTTTCCGAGATTAGCCGGAACAGACAGACAGACAGACAGACAAAAATTTTAAAAATTGGTTTTTTGTTATGAGTACCGTATATACTTTTAGTGCATTAAGTAAAAAGCTGCTAATTTGAAATTACAAACAGACACTTCAATTTTATTTATTTGTATAGATTTAAGCTTTTTAAATGTATGTATATCGACTTAATATTATTTTATCATAACTTACTAATTTTAACTTTATGCTGTACTACTTATCTGCGATACCAGATAATATGTATTTGGCGGGAAAATATTTTGCTGTACTCACGAAGTACGTTTTGTCATCTAGTTTTATGACATCGATTTTAAATCTACTAGTTATTAATATTAGGGTATAATTTTATCATTATATATTAATAGTTTGTGTTTTTAGTTATAATATTTAAATTTCTCTTAAGATTCCTTACTTTCACTATAGCCCAGAGTATAGGTAAATACAGGTGAAGGTTGACTAGCCTCAAAACTTTATTTAAACCTGCAGTCTTGGTTCCTAAGGCCAGGAGTTTCCTATTGTACTACTGTGGCTAATATTTCTTACTATCTTGGCTAGCTATATTTAGGTTTTATAACTATTTATGGATTATATATATATATATAGTTTGGCTATATATATATAATCATTAATATTTCCAGAAATATTAATGATTTACACCGTATGAAAACTGTTGACTGTGTTTGGGCTGTTTATTTTCATCTTTTGTCTTCACACGAGAACCCTCAACACGGATTGTGTTCCTCAGGTATAAATTCCTGTTGAAAGTTTCGAAAGGCAAGTGCTGAAGGTAACGAAAAATGTCTTCACTTTGAAACGCATACACATGTGCCATACATCATTATGACTAAAATTAAACCAATTCTTAGAGATCTAGCTGATTCTATTTTTATTAAAAGATGTTTACATGGGAAGACTCAGAAGTCCATTGGACTGTTCCGATCGCTTTCTGTTGTGCCATAGGAATTCCATTTGTCCATTTCGCAGGTTACAATTCTTCCTATAAAGGATTTTCTGCTGTTCTTTAAATTAACTGAAAAATTAAAATCTTCACTGCATCTACTGATTGCTCAATTCATGTGGAGTCCATTTGTTGACATTTTTAAGCTTTTTCATATTCTTGAGATAGTTACCGACAGTGTTGCAACAGGAAGCAAAGAATGACTATGTTCGAGAGGGATCAGTTTCCATCAAAGCTCAAAGAACGTCATCATCAACAAGGACTGGTGGCTTCCCACGAACCTTATTCCTTAGTACTTTTCTCCTGAACAGACCTCGGGGCCGCAGTAGCCTAGTGGTCAAGGTATCACATCGTGGCTGGTATGTCATGAGTTCAAGCCTAGTACCCACCATGTAGGCCAGCGATGCACGTTAAATCTGTTGAGAGCTCAAACGTTCTCCCGTTGATGTGGCACGGTAGTTAAGCAGAGGGGGTGCTAGCTCAGATGTCGTTCTTCGTCACTTGACCATGGTTCAAAATTACGAGGTCCGTCGCCAAAAGACATGTAGCTGAACAGTGCGATGTTAATATTCACTCACTCACTCACCCTGAACGAACCTTTTCGTACCAGCTCTGCAGCTCGTTAAACAATGGTGCAACGGTATCGAGGGAGAATGTTGATGTAAGACTAGAAGATAATTAATTTATAAGATATATATTTACACGTCTATGCTGTTGTTATTTATAAATTTACATCTTGAAATAATAAGGAAGAGGCAACAGGCATGTATCAGATTTCTTTGACGAATCAGTCGAGTCTGCAAGATATGGCTTCTCTTGTCGGCATTTTTTTTTTGAAGTGAAAACTTCTTTAGCGGCGTTGAGCACTTTTTGATAGTGGAAAATCTTAAGGTTTCGCGTCACAGAGATGCTCTGACTGGCGCATGCGCAATGTGCTGTTCGGCTTAGACACTTTTTGGATGGGTGAAATCTGGTGCGTTCGCGTCACCGACATGCTTATAACAGTATATCTGTAGCTATATAGCTGAAGTATAGTGCTGTGCATATCTTATAAGTGAAATTCAATGGATTTAGTGAAAAGTTCAAAGTGTATATACTGTGCATTGCTCGTTGCGACTCCGAAAATGGACAATACATATTAATGGTTGCCGTTTATATTTCGACTGGAAAATCTATGAAACAGATACAACAATTTTTATTCGAAAAATTTGTTGATTTATACAAAAGAAGGTTCTGAAATACTCGAAAAAATATTTGGCGAAAAATATGGTAATGTACCGATGATTTTAAGTGGAGACTTCAATATTAACATTGGAGATGATAAAAATCTACCACTAATTGAATTTCTAAATGAAACACTTAATTTAAATATGTCCAATGAACGAAAACGCAGTACTACAAAATATAAAACGACGATCTATGCGGTTTTTACGCGATACTTAGATAAACTTGAATCAAACGTTCTCCTTTCTTACTTTAGTTACCAATAAGCCTATTGTATCTTTTTTAGAACAAAATGAAATGATTGAAAGTACAAAAAGTCTAAGTATTGTTAAAATGAATGATGACAATGATGCAAACAATTAAAATAATGTTAAGTACATTGAAATTTAAGTAAATACAAATACTATCCATAAATAATATGATTGTATTTTAATTGTTATTTCAATTGAATTGTATTTATATTTTGTCAAGATCTTGTACAGTCCGTAATATATTTATAAATAATAAAAAACCATATAAACATGCATTCAATTGTTGCTCGGAGTGTCAAAAGATGTGAAAAACAGATTGATGTTGATAATTTAAATTCAAACATTATGAAATTTCAAATTTTAATTCTAAAAGTTCTAAGTTTTCACTTCTACCGGCAGTCTCTATAACTGCCAATTTTTTTTTTATACATATTATCAAAATATCTACTGGGGCATTGCTTGTGCAGTGAAGAGGGGGGGGGTTGTGTTTTATGGCTATTGGATTGTCAGATGAAAGGTTTTTGCGATGCTCTTTATGATTTTCAAATGAAGTATTTCTGTGATTCTTTACGAGACCATTTCGTCATATGGAAGAATGCAATTTTATATGTAGGATGTAGCCATTTTATAATACCGAAGTAGCGTTGCAGTTGTTGAAAAGGGTTAGTACGATACCATTGCCAAATGGAGTATTAATATCGCCAGCACAATACCATTTTTACCTAATCTGGACTGGCTCAAAAATAATCCTTAATCAGTTAGTCAATGCCATTATTCAAAATGTTAACAAAAATTGCCGCAATTTACAAAGAACTGTTGGAACTTTTAAAAAATGCACAAGGAATATTATAACTTTAAAACATAGATCAAACCGTTTAAGCAATCATTCCCGAATAAGAAATCTAATACTTCATATAATATATCATAATAGTTTTCATGTATATATTGCATGCTTTTGATTAAAAAATTTGAGAGCTTCTGCTTAGTCTACTTTAGATAGGTATCATCTTTCATCACTTAAAAATTTAAAAAATTCGTTAGCTCTTTCAACATAAAAAAAGTGTTGGTATTAAATGTTACTGATTATTTTTAAAAATGGTTTACTTAATTAGTTCAATTAATGCTTAATTCATTTAATGTGTATCCTTTTATTACAGGGTTTTTCTCCTATTACAACCAAAGTATAGTTATTTTAAATGCCTTGTTTAATTGCAAAAAACAAATTTTTAAACAACGGAAATAAGGCGTTGATATAAGTATACCATAAAAAATATATCTTTAAATGACACCTTAATCTGTGTCCTTAAAATTACGAAGTGAGACTTTTGAAGATATAAAGTGTAGTAAATTCCATTATTTCTTTTATAAAAATATTTAATCGTATGAACTAGTTTTGTTTGCAGTGTTTTTGAAACACCCGGTTAATAGAAACTGGTGAACGGATTGTTTCAGATATAGGGTGGGAAGTATTACTTTAACCTGACTTGCACGGTCATATTTGATAATTAATCTGGGTGTGACAAACCTGATTCCTTATGTGATCTATTTTGCATGATTAAGAATGACTTGTTTTATCAAATAATTTATAAGTTGAAAAAATAAGATTACTTAAGAATGGTAAACAATAAAAACAGTTTTAAATTACAATTTATTTGAAAACAATTGGAAAAAATATTTTTAATTAAATTGTTTCGTGTTTTTTGTGTAGTGAATCACACCCACACATAAGTTACGCTACGTACGCTTAATTTAAATCAAATTGATGTTTTTGTTTTAAGTTTAATAAGCATAGTTTAAAATATTGTTCCCGTATGAAATTATATATAATTATTATCATATACTTTTTATTATATAACTTTTGAATTATTTTTTACAGAAAAATTGGATTCAATACTTAATTCCGAATCAGGAAGGAGAGCACATCGAATGGAAGCTACTTTGAATTCGTTGACGAATAAAGTTGTAGATATTAATCGTAAAAGTCAGTTGCTGAGTGAAATTCACCAAGACAATGATGCTCGAAAGGAGATTTTACAAAGGATATCTCGAAGTTTGGAAGAGATGGGCCGTAAGCAAATGACATCTATAGAAAAGAAAAATGAAGTTGAAATTGAACGCCTCGACAAATTATCAGAAAATGTACAAGCTCTTTTCCAGATTTTTGGTGGGATTAATCGCAAAATGGATGACCTGCAAACAAGAATTGAGCGTTTGCCAAATGCGTGTCCTACTAGCGATTTGAAATTTTTCATAACAAAGAAGATAGATTCTCTAACTGCATCGACTGCATTGCTATCGGAATGTCTTGAATGTGACAGAGAAGCATTAAAGGATGTCTTACACTCTTTTGTGCGTCACCCCTTGGACAATGTCGCCAAGAAATGTAGTCCTAGTGACATGGAAAGAACAATTGGACGAATATTAGAATCTAAATGGAAAGACATGATGGATTCTCTTCAATCAGTTCTCCATTTTAAACTTGAAAGGTTTAGTAGTAAACTTGAAGGTGTGATTCAAGACAGCAATTGTGCAACTGAAAAGACATCTCGTTTGACTGCTCATGATATCGCTTATTCCCACGACACTCCTCAAGAACTTAGAGCTCCTGGAAAGGATGAAAGCTCTCAGCGGGAGACACCTGGACGAATCTTTAGAAAATTATGGCGAAGAATGACCGAACCTATAAATAAAATGGGCGAAAAAATTGAAGCATTAACTCAGTCTTTGGAAACAGCAAGCGAAAAACATCACAATGAGACTTTAGTAAAACTCCGGGAATGGACTGGTAAGGGTAGAGGTGGCGAATCATGTTCGAAACAGATTCAAGCTATTCATAATGCTACCAAGGAAACGACTCAGAGGTTAGGTCACATGGAATCTCGACAACTAGCAGTACAAAACGTATGCACTAAAATACTGTCGGAAGTGGAAAGGGTAAAAACTACTATCAGGTCTGGAAGCTCATCTTTTATTCCAGGAGTAACGGAGGCTTATTATGAAGGACCTGGTGAAGGGTATTTAGCTACAAGTTGTGCAGATCTTCAGGCTCAAGGAACGACTAAAACGGGAATTTACACAATAAAACCGAAGGATGCAACAGAAGCATTTTTGGCTTATTGTGATCTCGAAACCGAGGGGGGAGGTTGGACGGTAAGCATATATATATTATTTTTAATAAATCATTTTAGATGAAGTATTAGTGTAGTCAAGGCAGGATATAAACAACATTCACATTAGAATCAAATCAAATAATGGATAAGAGAAGTTCTTATTTCAGTCTTTTTTTAATTAGTTCTTCACAATCAAATTAAAATCGGTTGATTCAGAATAAAGGTTGCAATTAGGTAACGAAAATGATTACATATAGTATTTGTGAACTAATAGGTGTGGGACTATATTTGAAATTGATAAACTAAGGAAAGTCTTGAACAGTGAATTGTTTGATGTAATACTGATAAATCAGAATCTCTGTAGTTAAAATTCGAAACAAAATCATGAAATTTTAAACTTTCTACGCATGTGAAAGGACTGCATATTTGATACAAAATATAAAATAATACGACTGATAATGAAGATAAAATAATCCATTTTTTTTTAAAAATGCATATTTAAATTACAATTTAGTAATGAATAAGGGAAAATATATATTTGGAATAATGTCACATTAATGCACCTTTTATAAAATGTGAGATTGTCTCAGGTAACCAGTACTATATCGAACTAAGATAGTGTTTAATAGAAATTACATTTACTCTAAACTATTTTTCACGCAAATGAATCTTTACACAAATTTTTAATACTGTATTGCTCAAAAAAGTACAGACAGAATATAAACACTTCACGTATTTAATCTTAAATGGAAAAAAGGCTATTTTTTTTTAAAATATCCATACAAATAGAGTTTTATGCGCACATTCTTTTTTAAGCCGTTAGTTCTAAGAATACTTTTGGAAGTCTTAATCACAAAAAGAAAATTGTTTCTTAAAATTTTTTATCCTTGAAAATTAAATATTTTAACTGAAAAAAAAAATCTTACTGTTTAAAATTTCTCCTAAGAAAGAGAAAAAGTTGTTTAATTAGTTAAATCAAGAGTTTTTAGAGTAATTTTAAAATATTGACATAATGTTAATAGGAATTTCCTATAAGAAATTTCATTTTTTCTTTGATGTATCTCATACTTATTGTGAATTTTGCTTCTGAACTTTGTAAATTTTAGTTGGAAGAATTAAGTTAACTTATTAATTAACTTAGCAATTAGCTTATACTGGTAATTGAGTTTATATAACTTGCCTTATAATATATATATATTACTAGGTACTGCAAAGAAGAGGAGATTTTGGAGACGAATTCCGCCAAAATTTCACACAGAACTGGGAAATGTACAAACGAGGCTTTGGCGATCCCCAGCGGGAATTTTGGATTGGAAACGATAAGATACATTACCTTTCTACTCAGGATGATGTAAAACTCAGAGTCGAATTGCAAGATTTTGACGATAATATGGCTTTTGCAGAATATTCAAGGTAAGGTATTGTGACTTTTTAAACTTTTAATTAATAACCAAGAGTGCAACAAAAAAAAAATTGGCAAAATAGTTAACAAAAAACGTACAATTCCTACCAATGTGGTTATTTATAATGTAATTAAATTCTTCTAAGCACTTAGTATTTTTAAAGGAGCTGTTGTAATTAATAAGATTAAAGTTTTCTGTATTATTAATAGCTTATTTTAAATATTCTGTGTGCTTTGTGACAAATTGTAAACATTAATCTGTATAACTATTTTTTCTTAAAAGAGTAGGTTTTAACCATGTCTGTTCAAAATGAAATTATCAATATTAATACGACACATTTAACACGTTTATTATGATATCAATTAAGGAATGACGATGAAAATTTTGTAAATTTCTTGCTTTCCTTAACTCTTTATCGAAATATCTTTTAATGATGAAAATTTGAAAACTTTGTAAATGCAGAACACACTTTTTTTCTTTAATTCTTTGTTGAGAGATATTACTTTTCTTCATAAGAACTACAGCCCTTGGCTGCCTCAACCACGCGCTCCTTCCAGCGTCCTCTATCTGTAGCAACTTCTCTCCAATTTTTAATTTTCAAAGTATTTGGGTCTTCTCAATGTCATCCAGCCATCTAGCAGGTGGTCTTCCTTTAGCTTGGGTTCCTTCAGGTTTTTTTAACTGTCATCTTAATGTCATCTTCCGAATTTCTCCGAATATGGCCGAACCATCTTAATCTATTACTACGGATGATTTGTATTATTTGTAGTTGTCGATAAAGCCTGTACAGTTCAAAGTTATATCTGGTTCTCCACCGTCCTCCTTCCTGCACTGGGGCAAAAATAGATCTGAGAATTTTTCATTCAAGTATCTCCAGTGAGCGTGTTATATCTTTGTTTAAGGTCCATGTTTCACTTGCATAAAGCAAGACAGGTAATATTAGTGTTTTGTAAGTTCTTAATTTAGTTTTGCGACTGATTAAATTAGATCTTGATTGTCTGCTCAGCCTGTAGAAGCATTTATAAGCTATTTTAATTATGTTATCAACTTCTGCTCTTAGTTTATTTTTATCATTAATTATTGTGCCAAGGAATTTAAATTTATCAGCTTTTTCGAAGGTATAACCATTGGTGCTCAAAGGGTTAGAATAATTTTCCATGGAGGATGAAATTTCCATAAATTTTGTTTTATCCTCATTGACGAGATATTACTAGGTTTTTTTGTTATTTTAACACTTATAAAATTGCTCCTTCATTTTTATGTTATGACGAAGTGGATTTGTGTTATAAAATATTCAACGCATAGTTAAATAGATAATTATACGTATATTTTAATGAAAATATTTGGATTGAAATTTGAATCATTTTTAATTATCAGATATTTTTGAAGGTATAATCGAATCGTTCTTTATTTTGCATTAAGGGTTGGTTAGTTCGGTAATTTATTTCAAGGAGCTTAACATCAGTTTTAAATTTAAGATTAAATCAATTAATCGTAAAATAATACCATTTGACTCCATTATATTTAAGAAATAAAGGATAGTTAATTGCTGTTTGGTGCGAAATGTTTTAGTGTTCTTCGTCTGTGATAAACTACTTCTGATTAAGCTGCATGGAAGTGAATCATGTTATTTTAATTCATACGGACATCACTCATTTGATCATGATCTTTACGGATGATTTCATTTAATGAGGTTGATAAAAGATTTTCAAGCAATATAGATGGCTATAAATGAAAGTTTTATATCCATCATTAAACCTCGAAAAAAACTTGAGGCTTAAATTTAAAAATTCATAAAAATTATAAAATATAAAGAGTTTGTATTAAAACATTATTAAAAGAATGAAATAGAAAATTTGTTATAAGCTTAGTAATGCATTTATGATACTAAATGTATCAAAAATATTTGGGGCTAGTTAAAACATTCAGTAGACTGGAAATTAATGAATAAAAATCATTAAATACATTTTATCTAATATGTTTTTGCACTCCGAATTTTGATTTTAATATTAAAAAAAAATTTATTTAAGCACACGTAAGACAGCAAGTTTCATATTCATCCTTGTTAAACAAATACATTTTTTTAACTTTAAATATTTTAATATACTATTAAAAGGAATTAAAAAAAAGTGTTACAAAATTTTTTGCAAAAAAGAGTAGAAAATGCTTTAAAAAGTACCATAATCATCATGAATCACAGAGCTACTACATTGTAATTGAAGTAAAGTAACATTATATAATATATATATATATATACACTCTTTTGCAAATAAAAAATTAAAGCACCATGAAGGAAGTGGTTGTTTTTTAATTAAATTAAATATGTGTACACAGCTCCTACACAGATCACAAAATGATAAACAAAAAAAAAAAAAAAATCAAGGACATAGGGCTTCTTCACGGCTCGTGATTACAGCTTGAATGTTTAAATCAGTAGTTGGTGGAACCGCCCGAGGCGGTGACACAGGCTTGTATACGTTGCGGTAAAGAATGATAGAGGTTCCTAATGTTATCCTGTGATACATTATACCAGGCATTTACAATTATTGCTCGAGATCTGCGATATTTTGGGGTGCCCGAATTTGGCACCCTACCATGGCTCAGACATGTTCGATTGATGAAAGGTATGGCGACCTTTCTAGCCATGGAAGAGAATTAACGGCACAAAGACAGTCCAGAGATATACGAGTGGTATGAAACCTAGTATTATCTTGTTAGAGATTGGCCCCTGGAAGACGTGCCATAAATGATATTATAATCGGCCTGAGGATGGTTTCAATATATCATTGAGCTGTTAAAGATGTATGGAGGATCACTAGAGATGAACTTCTGTCGGATGAAATAGCACCCCACACCATTACACCAGGGGTTATGGCTGCATGCCTTTGTAAAACAAAGGCAGATTAAGACTGTTGCCCTCGGGCTCTCCAGACACGAAGACGGTGGTCAGCTGCTTCAAGAGTAAATCGGGATTCATTGCTGAACGCTATGCGATGCCAGTTGATGGCAACCGTGATGATTGGCTACGATACCACTTCAGACGATTCCGCTGATGTTGTGGTGTCAAATACAGACTCCTTAAATGCCGCTGCGAGCGTAACTTTGCCTTATCCAAGTGCCGTGAAATTGTGGAAGGTATCACGGGGGGTATGGAAGAATCTGTAGTACGTTGAATAGCATACAATGATACTATTGGAGCAGTTCGAGCCTGTCTAACAAACATCCGAGCTTACCTCGCATTTGGGCATCTTGACCTTCCAGAACCTTCATTTCGTTGATAAGTTCCTCATAGCTAGCACATTTGCACAGCTGTATCTGTACATTGTAGATGACGACCTATTGCTCGGTATGAACATCCAGCTTCATGCATTCCAACAATTCGACCACGTTTGAAGTCATTTAGTTGCTTGCGTATAAGATATTCGAAAACGTCGGGATCTTATCATTCGTTTTTTGTCATGGAAATCACAACGGCGAATACGAGAAAAGATAAATTTTCCGCCTCTGTTACCGTTTTTTCACTTCGTGAGTTGATTAACAGAAATGCGCTCTACGATCGCAATTCAAGTTCATTGATCTTTAAAATTTAATCATTTGCATATTCGTTCATGATGTCTTTGCCTTTGAAATTTCATCACAATCGGACAACTCCTTCTTGGTGCTTCGATTTTTTTGCAAAAGAGTGTATATACTCGTATATATTTATTTATAATACGGTAATTTTTTTATAGATTGTGGATGTTTAAATTTTTTTTTCGTTAAATCGTCTCTAATGTCGGTGATAGTGCACTTTTCTTTTACACTGTACGTATCTCACAAAACTAATTAAAATTTACGTGTGACGTGCCGTAATTTGTCTTGTTGCTGTCATAGATCTCTAGAAAAATACTAATAATGCTTCTACGAGGCATTTGAAGAAAGCATAAGCAACTAGACGACTTCGAGCTGGTTCAAATAATTGTGATGATTTAAAAGCTTGTGAATGTTATTCAGCATTTGAAGAAGCACCAGCGAACTTAAGTCTCTGGAAAGACAAAATGAACGAATGAAGATAAATTATCTGATATTGTGCCATTTCCCCGAATTGTTCGAATGGTCCATCGTACAACGTGTTACAGTTTCTTTTCTATATCGCATATATGAAGTTTTTTTAAAATTTTTTATCGATTCATAATTCTTGAATATTTTAAGGCTTAACTCATGTTACCCCTTGAGACATGCCTTAAAATCTACATCAGTACTAAAGCCTTACGTATTATAAATTATCTTGATTTTTACCAGATGAGATATTTGATTCTGTCCTTCAGCAGATATGCCCTTCTTATCATTAATTGGAGGAAGAAAAGACAGCCCTTTAAAACACAAGGGTTTTTTTTTTTTTTTTTTTTTTTTTTTTTTTTGCACAGAAGCATATGAACTGCATTCCTGAAATAATAGAGAGATCTTCTCTGCAGATAGCAATTCAACTCTTTTAATCTTGAGTTTAACTTAAACAGGTAAGGGATAAGTTGATGATAGCTAACGACCATTTCTGCACTCAAAATGGCACACATTCATCTACTGCATGACAATGCCAAGCCTCATATTGCTCATATACCTCTGGACTGCCTTAATGCCATTCAAAATTTTCTTTTGAAAGCAGATTCATGTATCATAAAAAACCGAAATTTAACAATAGCAATCGAGAAATGTCTAGTAAAATCTATAATAGAGCAAACTAGAGCTTTGTATTTTTCAATCTTTTATAAGTAAACACAGTCTAACTTATATTTATCCTCTCCTTTTTCTGTGCGATTTTCTTATGAGGTACATAAAATAAGTCCATAGTAAGAATAAAAATCAAGAAAAAAAGTGATTTAAAAAGAAATCAGTAGGTGACTGTCAAAATAACATACAAATTAAAAATAATCCAAAAGATGGCTCTCCCGATACTACATATGCTTAACTCAATATGTTCCAGACACAGCACCATAAAATTAAAACCAACTAGCTACCCAATATTATATATTACAAAAATACGTTGATATTGCATTACCAATTTAATTACATACTATATATGTATTGCATCATCTTATCACATTAGTTGATAACCGTCCTCTGATTAACGTATGTACCTCTTGACCATTAAGACAAAATTAATTTTAAAGTGATTGCTTCAAGTTCCTGTCTTTTCTATTTGGACATAATTTTTTATACATTTGGATTAGACATATATGGCAGGGTTTCAACTTTGGAACTAATTGGAAAGCCATTTTCTTTCAATAAAACCAATACTGAAAGAACTATAAAATTCCAAAATGATCTTCGATCTCGTATGTCTGGTAACCGCATTATGTACAAGTAGCTAACAAACAAATCGCCGTCGCAAAAACTGATCACCGGCTTCATTGTATCACAAGAAGTGTAAGCTCTGAACGAGTACGAGGTAGCATCTTCAAGCGACGAAAATTGATTTTGAACCAGTTCTCTACAAGAAAATCCACGTTCTTATCTACGAAGAATAGTTTTATGGAATTTTCATATTAAATGTACTTGATGTAAGCGAATATGAAAAAAAAATATTTCTGTATGTAAATTAAATTTTTATAATTGGAAAAATAAATTTCTAGCTACACCGAGGTTTGGAATTGTATATTTTCTATGTAGGGATTTTTTTTTGTATGCGGTCCTTATATTTACCCCATAATTTTTTAAATGTGTTACAAAAAGTATATTTTACAGTTATTTATGAAGTTTTAGGATATTTTTTATGTGCTTTCTTTTATGAAGCCCTTATCCCCCGTACAGAAACAGACTTAAGTGTACATCATAATTAGGAGTGTCATCCTCAATTGCAGATCGTAATATACAATATGGCACTGATGCGTTCTATTTCATTGAAATTGAAGTAATAATCATCTCTTTGTGTATATGTTTTACACATATACAATTTCTATAAAACTAGTCTTCATATTCAAAGTGATTAATATTTTTTGCAAATGATATGTATGGAATTTAATTGACAAACTTTATTTCTTATTTAAAAGAATTAAGTTTAAGAATTTAAGTTAAGTTTAAAAGGATTAAGTTTAGAGACTTAAATACAAGTCACTAAAACGATTTATATTTTTTTTTTCACTTTTAGATAAATGAGGAAAAAACATGATCAATGTTTTCCCTGCACGATTTTGAAAAATAAATTTGCCTTTAGTATCGAATTTAAGTAAATGTAGGAAACTTTTTCTAGTTTTATAAATGGGAAAGAAAGCATTATTGGGATGTTGAGGCAAACTCTCTTTGAGAGTAACTGTTTATACACAGTATGCAATGTAAATTTTTCAGTGTTAAAACTCAATTCATTTAAGCCCTGGGGTTGATATGGCCTTTGAGGAAAGTAAAATGCAATGAAAGTTAAACTATATTATGTGAACGTACAAAAGTACAATTATATTTAAGTTGTGAGATAAATAGTTTTCTCTTTCATACTTATTTATTTTTACAAGCTTACAGTATTGGAAAAAACCCCAAAAATAAACTTAATGATTTCAGATTTAAGGTTGAAGATGAGACCAAACAATTCAAATTATCTGTTGGAGGATACCAAGGAAATGCTACAGATTCTTTGAGTCTTCATGATAGTAAAATGTTTTCTACTCATGACCGAGATAATGACGAGGTTGCTTCATGCTGCAATTGTGCAGATACTTTCAAAGGAGGTTGGTGGTATTACCGGTAAGTTCTAAATTATGTGTGATATTCAAGGATTTTTTTAAATTTATTTATTTTAAAAATGATCTTAGTTGCCGATTCTAAGAAGAGAACGAAATAAGCCCGTTAAATTTATGTCGTAAGAACTGCTCTATATACTTAATTGTTCCATAAACAGCGTAATTTTAAAGGATGTAAGAGACTTTAATCACAAACTTAGATTACTTTATACGTACTTAACATAACTATACATCATTCAAATGAGATTGTGCTTTTATAATTTATTATATATTACGTTCTAAAATTCTAATAAAAATTCTAAATAATAATTTCCTTTCAAAGAATTTGTTTAATATTGTCTCATATATATATACTTAAAAGTTTGCTAATATTACTGTGGCCATTTAACGTTGACCTATACTGCTACTATTTATTGCTTACATTAGATTTATTGCAATTTAGTATATGATCATTGTTTATATCATAAATCAAATAATAAATTGCAATAAATCTTACATTAAACTGAACGATATATAGTATAAAAAGACAGAAAAGGTTACAGTGAAATGACCACAGTAACATTTTAGTTTAGTCTTGGGATTTAAGATTGTAGTGTTAGTTTTCAGTCACAACGAACTTCCCCTATATGTATAAAAGAAGTTTGTGGAATTGTTTGCATTCTCTCTCTCTCTCTCAAAGAATAATAAAAAAAAAACAATGAATTTTTTTCGTAAAGATTTCTGAGAGTGATTGAATATCATTAGTTAAGTGAACAGAATAATTTATTTTTTATTTTTGTATGTTTTTGCCTATATATAAATTAATTTAACTTTGAAAGCTTTGTATATTTAGTCTCCTGAAAATTTTTTCATCGGTAGAAATCTTTAGAAGTGGTTATGGTCTCGAAATCGTGACAGGCGTGGTTTCTACTGAAACGTGATTTCGAGTCTTGACTCCCCTGAAGAGTCCCTTTATAGAGGGATGGAAGCATGTTAAACCCATTGAAGCTCAAAGTTCTCGTGCTAGTATGATGTCGAAATCTAGAAAGTGGGGTGATAGCTCAGGTGTCGTTCTCATCACTTGACCCAGATTCAAAATTCCCTGGACAGTAACTCTCGTGTTGCTTCATAAGCGAGTGCAATGCTAATAATCCCTCAATCTATTTGTAGGGAAAATAAAGGCTCCATTAATATTACAATAAGAAGTAGCATCTTGAACAAAAAAATTAAAAATGGAAATCTTAAGCTGAGTATAGTGGCTGTAGAATTGTGACCACTATGAAATCAATTAATATTGTTTAAAACATTTAATAAAATTGATCACTACGAAAATAGTTTTTCAAAACATCGTTCAGTAGTTTATACAGAATGTACAAAAACGTTTAAGTGATCCAAGGAAAAATCCGTTGCGTATCACGATAGTTGTTTATGACATTATTAAATGAGATATAAATACTATTTGTTCAAAATATTTAAAACGAAACGTGGGGAAATTTCGCGAACGGCTGGTCACGGTGACTTCCAAATAATTATTGCTCATATTTATATAAAAACTTTTTTTATATATATGCATTGTGAAAGAAAACGTTAGCAATCGAAAGAGGTGAACGTTCCCATTCAACAAATAGGAAACACATGTGTTGAAACTTTTCAACTCGCAAGTAGAGTTGAAATAAGGAAAAATGTAGGTCTCAGATTGTCAAACAAGTACAAGCAAAAGCAACTGAGATCGTTCGTGGTTTCGTGTGAAAGGAATCAAGACCGTCATAAGTCAAGGTCGAGTTTACTAATGACTCTATTGTTGCAATTCTGAGTGTTAGAAGCCTGGAACAAAAATATTACTGTCGCCTTGATGGAGTGGTTAACCGAGTATTCTCAAAAGGCAATAGTAATCTTGATTTCTAGAACTGGTCTGTCAATTACCACTTTATATATGTGTTTTTGAGGTTACATATACAGTTCCCTTTCTTTGGTTAGTGTTGATGTTTTAGTAGAGTTCCGGGTCAGACAATGAGAAAGATAGTAATCTTAGTATGCATAATAATAAAGTTATCGCATTGTATTATGAAACACTTTTGTAATATAGTAATTAGTTTCCACTCTTAAAAAGTACGAAAGTAAATATGGTGTATTTAAAAACATTGACGAAAATAAGCAAGATAGAAAATGTTAACTTTCTATTTTAAATATTTTTTAAAAATAATTTCATGAATACCTTTTTTATTTTAGTAAATTATTCGATAAGGATTTCAATAGACTTTTAACTGGAACCTACAGTAATTGTACTTCAAAATTATTTAGGGTAATAAAATTATAATTCTGGGAAATTATTGTTTGTGCGATATAATTGCAATACCTCGTTTAAAATTAGAACTCCGACCATAAAATCTCCTTTAGAAGAAAAATTTTAAATGAAACCCACAAATTTTACAATTGAACATTTGATTAATTCTTTAATTCTGAGAAATTTTTTCGAAATTATGTAGACAGATTTGATGCAGCAGCGTTCTCCACAAAAGCATCTGTTATCTATAGAATTCCATTATTTAGAAAAAGTTTTTTTTAAAATAGTTTTTGACTCTAAAGCTGTTAAGAAAAAGTTATCCTTTTTTTCGTAAGGTTAAGGGAACATTAGATATGGAACGACACGTTTAAGAATATCTTAAGAATGCGCAAGTAATTTTTTTAAATGAAGAAAGTATCTATTGGGTATAAGGGAACGTTGTGTCGTTTTTTAACGCGTGCCTTTTTATGCGTTGTCGATCCTTAGTAAAACTTCAGATTCAACTGAAACTTGTTTAAACAGTTAGATTAGAGTGATTGATGATTGATGATTGATGCACATTATTTGTATTTTCGTCAGTTTTTTTAAACTTGTAAAACTGTCGAAATGATAGAAGAAAAAGTGCACTTAAGATAATTGTATGTTGTTTGAGTTCAAAAAAGGGAATAAAATACAATGAAAGCAAAAAGAAACTTGTGTGACGTGTTTGTAGAAGAACCATTAACAGCTTGAACATGCCAAAGATGGCTTGTGAAATTTTGCTATGGTGAATTTTCTTTGAAAGATGAACCAAGATCAGGAAAGCCATCGGATGTCAGTGAAGTGCTACGCAGTATAATCAGGGTAAAAACCATGTTTAATTCCATAGAAGTGGGCTTCAAGTTTGAAATTCATCACACTACTGCTTTGGATTGCATTTAAAGGTTTGATTTCGCGTCCAAACTCTCTGTATGTGTGCCACACGAATTAAGGGAAAATATTTAATAGTCAGAATTTTAAAATGTTCTTCAAATATTGCTCGCCACAAACTGGAACCGTTTTTGGGTCACTTTGTGACTGGAAAGGAAAAGTGGATAGTGTACAAACAAGTGGTTTAAAAAAAGCATACGTTTACAAAGGGGAGACACCATCATCCACATCCAAAGCTGGCGGGCATCAAAAGGTTATGTTGTGTTGTTGGTGAGACAGTAAGGGTTTTTGTACACTATGAAGTGCTGAAAGAAAATTGAAAGGGTCGTTAATGTTCGCAACTTGGTGTTTTGAATAAAGAAATTCAACATAAACGTCCATCTTTGACCAACAGAAATGTTGTGATTCTCCATCACAACAACGCTAGACTACACGTAGCAAGAAACACCGCATAAAAAGTTACAGAGTTGGGTTGGGAAACTTATCCCTGACAGCAAATACTCCTCATATTGCACCATCTCACTATCATTTGCTCAGGTCTCTGCCAAACTTTCTTGATAGAAATAAATATGTAAAATATACTGATGTTTGTAAAAAAATGCAATACCATAAAGGAATCATCAGAATTAAATGAAATTTAATGCACAAACGACTTGTATTAGTACAAGTGAGTGAGGGAATATTAACGTCGCACTGTTCAGCTCCACTAGGGCTTTTTGGTTGTATTAGTACAAATAAACGACGAAATTTTCAAAGCAAAAAAGCAATATTAAGTGTCCGAAATCAGTATTTGGTGTAGCCCTCGCTCTGCAATAAGTGCTGCTATACGACGTAGCATGAAGTCAAACAGATTTTGAATGTCTGCTTGTGAAAGAAAATTATATTTTGCTTGTATGCGCAGCTAAAGTTCGTCTTTTGAAGCTGCATGACACGGATCACGAGCGAAACGCCAACCAACCAAATCCTACACGTGCTCAATATAGACGACATATCCGGCGTATAAGCACGCCAAAAAAAAGTTGCATGTGTTGGGCTGAACAGAAGTCTCGAACAGTCTTTGCAACATGTGGACGTGCATTATCCTGCTGAAAGATAGCTCCAGGGATGCCTCGAAGAAAGGGAACGACTTTGGGCTCTAGTATTTCACGGCCGTACCTGTTGCTATTGAGATTGCTCTCAATTCGTAGCAAGTTGGATCGTCCATGATATGAAATCGCACCCCAAACCATAACTCTGGGTGTTAGGACACTATTTCATTCGATAACGCACTCTGGAAGGCAAAGTTCACTGGCATCGCGTATAACACGAATGCGGCCATCATGGTCCCACAAATTGAAGCGTGATTCATCTGAAAAGATAACTTGGTGTTAATCAGCTTGTCAGGCTCTGTGCTCATGAACCCATTGCAGAAGCAGCCGTCGATGGTTTGCCGTGAGGGGGATCCTGTATATAGGCACCCTTGCACGCAATCCACGGTGCAGCAGACGTCGACGATTTGACGAAGCTGACATTAGTACACCTGTTGCAGTAGACCAACGTGCTGCCAACGGCCTGGAGAAAGCTGTAACGTCATTTACTGCCATGCGGAGCAGGTGTCGATCGTTGCTCGCTGACGTCACCTTCCGTCGTCCACTGCCGGTTTTTCGAGTTGTTCGGTGCTTGTCGCTCCACTGCTTCTAAACTCGCATCACTGTGGAACTGTTCGGCTGCATACGATCTCCTATTGTGAGATAGGAAAATCCTCCTTCTCGAAGGCCGATAATTCTCCCCCGTTCAAACTCCATAATTTGTTGGAATTTCTTCTTATTTCGTCGTGGAGGCATACTGAGGTCTCACTAAACGTTCGCCACTAGCAAATAATCATTATCTATTTTCAACGTCCCGCTACAGCCCTCTATTTATACGCTTTCAGCATCAGTTCAGAGGGCGCTGCACACGCCACGCATGCGTGGTGGCCCTGAAACTTTACTATTTTACTTATATCCTATAATTTATATTTGCTGCAAAGTTCATTTAATTCTGATGATTCCTTCATGGTGGATTTCTTACAAACAGCACTGTATGTGTGGGCGTCCAAATGGCAGTGGAAGAATACTTTGTCTCCAAAACAGAGGACTAGTTTTCCAGGAAGTTAGATAAGCTACCAAAAAGCTGGCAGACAGTTGTAACTAACAAAGAACATTATACTTTAGATTAAATTTTAAATAAAAAGTGAAAATCTTCTTTGTTTTTTCTTTAAAAAAACGACAGAACTTTCCCTTGCACCCAATATCAATCTATCTATCTATATATGTATTCATGTATATATATATATATATATATATACAGTCCCTGGAAATAATTGTACCTACCCATTTTACTATCATGTGGAAGTAAAAGTATTTGAGGGAAATATTTCTGTGTAGTACAATTTCATGAAGAGAAAACTTTAGTAAACTAAAACGGAAATTTCAAAAATGTGTGCATGAAATTTAAAGTTTACAGTTATATACAAATCACACAAATTTTTTTTTAAAAAAAATTACTAAGATAATTCCTGTTTTAAAGTTTCTGAACTGTAATTTTCAAATGAGATATATTTAGCTGGCTGATAATTTATATTTAAGATTTATATTTTTTGCAAGAAATTCTGTTTCAAAAAATTTGGAGTACTTCTTGCACGCGCGTAAGTGCCGGTTTTTTTTTCTTTTAAATTTTAAGTTTTACGTTAGATTAAAAAAAAGAAATGACCCCCGTTTTCATTAAATTATGATTGAGCAAGTCCCGTTGACTGGAAAGGTGCATTATCATTCTGAAAAATTCTATCTCCCGCTAAAAACAAAGTTTGCATGATAGGATGGACCTGGTCATCTACAATTTCTCTATACTTCTCCCCAGTGATCCTTCCTTTCAGAGTTACGATTGGTTCTGCAGAAAACCATGACACGGCTGCCCATTCCATGACAGATCCACTTCCATGCTTGGCAGTTGGAAGAAGACAATTGCGATCATACTTTTGTGCGAGTGTCCTCCAAACGTGCACCCCCCCTGTTGTAAGGAAAAGTGTGAAAGACAATCTATATTTATCAGACCATATTACTTTCTTTCACTTACCAATCGATCAGGTTTTGTAGGTGTGACACCACTGTAGACGACGTTTGGCATTAACATCTGTGACAGTTGGCTTTGGTATTGCCGTAAATGTTCTGTGTATTGAGGTGCCAGCTGTACTGACACTTTGTCTTTCATTGACACTGGAAAATCCAGATGCTGAATGAGCTCTATGGTCACTTTTTTTTTGGTTGCTTTTGTCCGCTTTTTAGACATTGCAATCAGCTTCAATACCCGTCGGTCTCTTTCATGAGCTTCTCTTTATTTTACTTTACCGAGCTTGTCTTGCTGCCCTGTGTGTATGCTGTCATGACTTTAGACATCGTACCTCTAGAAACGCCTAGAAGTTGGGCTTTCGGTTATACTTGCTCCTACTATACGGGCTCCTACAATCTGGCCTCATTGAAAATCTGAGATCTGTCATTTTACGCTTTTGAAAAATGTCCAAGACTTACAGAACTTCAATAAGGCTACCAGAATATATACATTTCTATTTATAAAAAATACGGGTAGCTATTATTATATTTTAAGGCCTACAAAGCACATTCAAAAATGTCACTTTTATTCATAGGTGTTTCCATTAATTTGATAACCATCTGTACATTGTCCTAAGTAAATGAATTTATTCCTTTATTCCACGTTTTTGTAAATCATTCTTGATTTTACTTAATGAATTCTATAAAAATAGAAGATGAAATGAAAACGAAGATAAATATCAGAAAAGGTAAAAAAAAAGACCTAGTATAGTATTAACTCAAAAATACCAGACCAGATGCCAGATGATACATGAAAAGAATCTTCGAATTTTTGAATCACTTTCTCCAGACTTTGAGCAGGCATCGGACCAACGCCTTTTTTCATACCCTTGAGTGTCCGGAACTTCTTCAGAGCTATTGGGGCACACAGTCACTATTCTTGTAAAAAAATTTTTACAAGCAGAGTGTGGTCCTTCAATGAGACAGTCATGACAAAATTCTCAGTCGTGAAATGAGGAAAAGTCGTGTACCCGGCGTTTTTGTAACAATTGAAATGAGTCGGGTGCATGACAGGTATTTTCATTTATATATTCTGACGCTTACAGCTATTTTTTTTGCTGATACCATATATACTTTCTCCCTTCTCCAATAGTATTCCGTTCAAATTTGAAGTCATTCTGATCAATGGCTCTTTTTTATAGCGTTTTGAAACTTTAATTATATAATCACCGTATATATATGTGTGTAATATGTTATATAACACTAGTAATATTATTTCTAGCGAGGTATTAGACTACTAATAAAAATATCTATATAAACAGCTGCTTTTTAAAATATTAAATAATTTCAAGTGCATTTTTTGGAGACTTAAAAAGTTTCAAATTTGAATTTACCGGTGTATTCTTGTAAACTTTGCTAAATTTATTTCCTAGAAAGCATGTGTCTGTCTTTGGAGTCTTAAGTGAATTCCTAATAAATAACTCGCTTTAAACTGTCAATGCTAATCATTTTTAGGAAATAGTGCGTAAATTTGATTTAGTAATAATCCTAAAATTAAATATTAAATATTTTCTCACAAATAATAGCAAAACAAATTAACTTTTCCCTTAAGTTCAAGTAATTATAAAATTTGAACTTTTATTCATATTTTAAAACCCGAGGTTGCTTCTGCTTACAAATTATAGAGAGGGCATTTCTTAGAAATTATTTTTTTTAAAATTTTTTACGGAGTAACAATAGATTTAATTTTTTCCCCAATAACATTCAATGTTAGATTATTTTTTATCTGCTGTTGTTTATATTATATTATATATATATATATATATATATATATATATATTTCACGTATATACATATATATTATACATTTTTACCTTCCAAAAATTTACTCCATATCAAGTATTTGGAAATAATTTTTACCTTATTTTTCAGATGTTTCGAAGCCAATTTGAATGGTCCGTATCATACCGACCCTACTGAAAATGGTTATTTCCTTGGAATTATTTGGGAAAGATGGAGAGGAGATTACTCCTTGAAATCTTCTGAAATGAAGATTCGACCTCTTTCGTTCGAAGACCACATAGAAGACCCATGAATGGGTTCCTTTGATGCATGAAAATATTCTAGTCTTCCAAGGCGCAAGAGTCATTATTTATTGGCGTGATATCGAAACTCCAGTAACCCTCTAAGTCGAAAATAAAATCTTTTGCAATTGTTCAACATACTGGAGTTAAGAATGATGAAGTTGTTTTACCATTCTGAATACCAAAGGAAAGAATCACATGTAAAAATTTGTAGCAATCAGTTATTTTATCAATGAGTTATTATTTTATCAAATAATTCGGTCGTCCGAAAAGATGAAACACTGATTTAAAATATTTTTATTTTTAATAAATTGTACGCGGTATAATAATAAAATTTTATTAATTTAAACGGAAATTGCAACATGGATAATCTTAAAATGTAAATATTTTTTAGAACAAGTCAAAATCACAATTTAGAATATAAATTGTGTAAACAAAAACATGGTGTGGTTAAAATTCTATTATGGACGATTTTGTAATTGATTCTAGTATTTGAAAACAGAATATTATATATACATCGTAAAATTACAATAAATACTGATGAAATTATTTAAAATATTTTTAGAATATTAATATTTCGCTTATTTAACTAATTTTTGCTTAACTTTAGAAAGTTTTTAATTGTGTGAAATAAACATAAAGAAAATAATACCGTCTTGATTTCGGCTTTGGAATTGTAATTCGTTTATTTTATGTAACGCTATTAGTAAAAGAATTTGAATTATGTGCATGTGATAAAAGTACAGTTTTGTGGTCATAATTGTACATAAAAAATTCGTAATAAAGAGATCGTGATATTAATATCATAAGGTTCAAGGTTTTAAATAAGAAATTTAAGTATTTTCTTATTTTAGAAAATTTGATTTCAATTAGATTTTAAACTACACTTGACTTTTTAGTAATGTGCCAAACAGTAACAATTTTTTTCATTCGTTAGCCTCAAAAGAATGTCTGAAATCTCGGAAGAAGATGAAGTTTATCATAATTTTAAAAATTGCATAGAACGAAAAACAATTTTTCAGCCAAAATTTAATAAGAAATTTAATTATTCCACATTCAAGTCATCTCTATGTGTAGTTTCAACAGCTTTATATAGCTGAACAACAAATGGGGAAATATTCCCTTAAGTACTATTATTGTGATTCTTCCCTGAAATGAAACTTATAAATTCAAGACACAGTTATAGACAAGTCAAGTTTGGATAATTAAGCCATCTTTTGTGGATTAGACTTAGGTGCTGAATTGATGCATTTAATTCATGAGAATTTCTGTATTTTGCTGTAGCTAGGCTATCATGTATATTATACTATTTGATGAATCCAACAGGCTGTTTTGTCATAAAGGAGCTCCTAGAGTAAACATGCTTTTCAATGAGCTTTAAGATGAATACTTCTATAAAAAGATTGGCTTCAAATACTAAACTAATTTCAAATTGTCTTAAAATTTATAGTTAGCATACTATTTTCAAGGTTTATTGAAACTGATTGTAAAATTTTATTCAATGAAAAGATTGAATTGGATATCAAGTAGCAATGGACTGGAAAATTGTTTTGCTTAAGCAGAGAGTTGAGTTTTTTAAAAAATCTTTACTTAGCAGTTTATTATCATGTTCTTTGAAAAGAATAAGCTTTCTGCCATTTCACGGGATTAAAATTTGTTTATTAGAAGTGAATGTTATTGTTGAATTAGCAAAATTTGTATATTATTATTATTGAGATTTCATCCTAGAGAAAAAAAGCTGTTACTTTCTTTCGATCTCAGGAACAAAAATTTCTGTAACAATAATCAACATTTGCATCCATTTCAGAAATCTTATATTTTAAAGTTAATGTATTATTGCTTTCAATTTTAGAAATTGTATAATTTTCATTTGTAATTTTTTATTACTAATAAATAATCACCATTCTTCTGTAATTAATAGAATTAATTGCTAGTGCAGTAAAATTACATACAACTATTAGTTAAAATCGTTTAGAATTCTTTAAATGAAGTTTCCTTACAAATTTATTTGATTTAAAAGCCTTTTTCTTTTTTACGAACTTAGAATATATTTAAGAGTTGACATAATTCTTTTTTGTATTAGCTATTTTTAAACAAACGAAACAAGCCATTACATTGATAATTTTTACAGTTATTATAAAAATTTTAATCCCAGAAATGAGTTTAATTTAAGCTGTTATTCACATTAAGTCCAGCAAATATGATTTAAACTGTAGATTCTCAAATACATTATAGAAAAGGTTTGCAAGTATACATTTAAAGAATGGCTCTGAAAATCTATATTTGAGAAAAGCTCTAAAATTTCAGAATTTTTTCAATGAGCTATTTAAAAAAAAAAAAATACAGAGGCCGAAAAATGGATGCTTTGAATCTCCTTTACATCTGTTCAACCGAAAATAAAACAGTCTGAGTCATTAAGTTCATTGATTTAACAATATCAATAATAAATAAACAATATTCATGATCTGAATGATATTGTATTATGAAATGCTTCTTTAGATTAGTCGCCTTAAAAGTATCTGTAATCTTTTCTATTGCTTTTTAGATAAAAGAAATTTTTAAATCAAGTCCCTTTAAAATGTTCTAATGGACTAAATGATTTAAAGTGTCTTATGAAACTGACTGCCAATTATATATTTAAGATATATTTCCAATCAATATTTATCCTTCAGCCAGAGAGACATTGAAAATATATTTGATTCCAATGTATGAGAATTATTTTAAACTATGTCCTGTGTGTCATTCCTTGATAGATCGCTTTGTTTTGAAAATCTATTTCATTTCACATGACAAATTTCTTTATGTGTTTTTAGTCAAGTTTTGTAATATTTAGTTAGATTTAAGTGTTATTTCATCAACTATAAAATAAATGGGAGTAAATGTAAGTTCCTTAAGTAACTTAAAGTATGAAATGTGTTAGAGTAATTTTTTTTATTAATGCTGATGTGTCTAAGATTTGATGCTTCTGTTTTATTATGTGTATTTTGTAGTAGACCCTTTCTTAGATTTACAGAGAAATGTTATAGACGAGTAGAATTAACATTTAACAGTCCCAAATTAGTGTTCCATTTTGAAATATTTATATTTCTCATGTTTCTTTTTGTTTATTTATAGAAGTATAGCAATATTATAGTATACGTTGAAGAAACATACATAAATATTAGTTTTCCTGAGTTTCATGAAGCATTGTTTCAATTATTGACAGTAAAACATTTAATAAACACGCAGGAAATTGTCGATCTGCTAAAAAAATGGACTTTTAGAACTATTATTTCAGTTTTTTTAATGTTTCATAAATGTGTAGAATAGAAAGATGGATGATTTCAATTGCAGGAAATACGGTTGAAGGTTTTCAATAAGGAAAATACGTAGAGAAAAGGGGGAAGCAAGAGCTATGAAGGTTATTTCATGTTTATAAATCCTTTCAAGTGCCTATTAAGAAAATGAATGGCTGTTAAAAGCTTTCGTATATAACATAACCTTTAAAGAAGCAAATATTTTTCTGATTCGCTGACATAATTTATAGACAAAGTTGTGCTAAATTATTGTGGGGACAAAACAATCAAGAACAACAACAATAATAAAAAGACTGATAGAAAAATAACCGAATTAAAGAATAGAGATTTTAGAAGAATATTCATGTACCTTCCGCGCTTAATTCCAAGCTATACTACCTCTCCCTTTGATTTTTTTTTTATAATTTAACTTTAAATCAAATTTTCATTTCAGATGCTTCGATTTCTTTTAATTTGTTGTTTGTCTATTAAATTAATATTCCTTAAATGATAGCCTTGTGATGATAACAGAAGTTGTCAGAAGATAATTAATTTTTACTGAAAGACATTTTGTTAATTCAAAGCAATTGCTAGAAATTAGGATACACAAATATTTTATACTCTCTACAGCAGAATATTTTATTTCAGCATTAGAAAAGAAAATTGCTATATATATATATATATATTTCATTTTACTCTAACTTCCTACTTCTTTTTTAAAACGTAGTTGTTGTCCTGTGGCGAAAAGACACATTGAAGTCAAATATTGTAAAATTATTCAAATTGGATTGGATTTTTTTAAAAATTAACGTCGCACTATAACGTTACGAGTGAGTTATTGGAGACAGACATCGTAATTTTAAGCATCTATCAAGTGACGAGGACGATACCTGAGCTGGAGCCCTATTTCCAAAATTTCACACCACGCAAACGTGAAAAACTATTGAGAGATTAATATGTGAACATGCAACAAAATAACAGTGTTTCGGCGAAAAATAGTAAAAATTGACAGTCCCAGAAACGACGGAAAGTTAAAATTTTATGTTCTATGCAATTATTTTCCTTTCCTTTCTTCAAAGCAAAATTATTTAAAATAAAATATGAGAAGAATCAAGGTCGTTATTTACTTCGTCTGTTTGTTTAAAATTAAATAAAGACTTTCAATTTCTAATCCACAGGTGAATTAGAATAAAGAGTTTAAATATAAGATAGAATACTCTCCCGATTCCTTAATTAATTTTCTTTAGTTCGCATTATAAAAAAAATTCTATTTTTTTATTTCTTTTTAGCTTGCTAGTATCCTTTATTTTGTAAAAATATATCTGTCTTTTCCCAAGGCAATGTTGTCTGTCGCTTTCGATTTATTTTATTATGTGTTATTATCTCTCGTGAATATTTATTATTTTGACATCAGTTATTTTGACTGAGGCTTACAGTGTTGTATTAATTTGAGTACTAAACAACGTAACTTAATTCAGTTAATTACTTCTACTAAAGTTTGAAATGGTTATTACCATTAACTTCTTCAGATAAAATCATTATTCTAGCATCTACAAATAGTCCGAAGTCATGCTTATCGATGATGGAACTAATTAAATGTCACACAATAATCCTTTTCTAAACTGTTATTAACAACGAGCAAAAAAAAAAAAAAAAAGGAGGAAGGTGATAAACAACAAGTAGATATGTTGTTGATATGATATTATATACTCATGTTACTCGGATGAAGGAGAAGTATAAGATAAAACATCAATTGAATATCATGTTACAAGGATGGAATCGTTAAGATCAATTGTTTGGTGTAAATGAATGAAAAGTTTATATGTATTTATACATGGGAGAATAAAAATGATACATTTTTGCATTATGGTGTGTGCCTTTCAATTGTCTTAATTTAAACCACAATTGAACACCTTTTCCATTGATTCATTTAAAAGCAAAAGAACAATTATTGTAATTTTAGTTTTTTAGCTTCATATATAAAATTTATTTTTATTTTTTATTTAAATTGTTAGAATGAAAAAAAAATTGAAATTTTTTCCATTCAAATTCCTTATTTAATAAAAGTTGAGATATATTTTAAGAAAATTAAAAAAAAAACTTTCGCCAAAAACATTTAAATATATTCGATATTCAATAAAAGTTATTTGCTCAGATAATTTATATGCTTGCATAACTTTAACTGTTCGTTAATTCTATCGTTAAAATACAAAAAAAAAAAAACCTTTTTTGAACGTTTTACAGAATTACTCACTTTTTTTTTACCGGCTGGTCTTCCGCAACAAGCTTGTGGGTTCGACCCCGGCCCAAGTCGGTGGATTTTCGTGATGCAGAAAATCGACAGCGGCCATACGTATGATTATACGGCATGTAAAAGATCCCTAGAGTGTCTGTTTGGCTTGGGCGCTCTCGGCAAAATTAAATCCTTGTACAAGTTCGCATCGTCAGAGCACAGGTGCCTCCCTCTGTGGAGGAAACTGGGTGTCAAAATTGCTTGCTGTAATTGGTATTGCCTATATGGTGTAGCGCTAAAAAGCGATACCAGCTCTTGGGGATGTACTAGGTCTGCAATGGTAAAAATACCAATCCGCAACCCATTAGATAAAAAAAAAACTCAAATATTTTTTTAAAAAAATCTTTTATCGATATTAGTTTAGTTTATTGATTAGATTTACGTCGCACTCACTGTAACAGGAGAATTATTAGTTACAATATTGGATGCTATAACACTGAAACTATAATTTTATTTCACACGAACTAAACATCTGGGAA
Organism: Trichonephila clavata; assembly: GCA_019973975.1. Taxonomy (NCBI): domain Eukaryota; kingdom Metazoa; phylum Arthropoda; class Arachnida; order Araneae; family Nephilidae; genus Trichonephila; species Trichonephila clavata. The sequence goes on from BMAO01011300.1 coordinate 150,062, forward strand.
TGACTTTTATAATTGGCAGAGTAAATAAGTTTTATTTTCTGTTATAACTTAATGGAACATTTCATGCTGAACAATTTTCTCAACATTACATGTTTTATGTTTAAATTCAGTATAACTTGATTTACCTGAACACAAACCATGTCTATGTTTGGCTATATGTAGCTTTTCACACTACTTTTTAAATGTAGTATATGTCCCACGTAAAATAAAATCTTCTCTGTGGTATCCATTTAGCTTTAATTCTGTGAGAATGATGCTCATTATACAAATATTTCACAATATTGCTTAAAAAATAGAAAATGTTTATTGCATGGACACCATATTTTAAGAACCGGATTCATTTGCTTCGGAAATTAATGTGTTACATAAAGAATTGGGATGTGCATTAATATGAATCAATTCATTGGACCAAAAGGGGAAAATAAAAGAGAAACACGCGTTATGAAAAAACTTTTATTACAAATTAACCAAACGTGTAAGTACTTTTACAGCATATAAATCAACAATGAAACAAAAGGAAAAAACAAGAGAAAATTTAATATAAATATGGAGGGTGATAACATGAATTGTACATTATTATTACACATTTTCACGTTCTACTTATACATTAGAAGTACATTAATATACTGTTAATCTTTATTTCCACAAACATGCTGAATGTATTAATACAGGACTGTTTTATACGAATGTAAAATATAAACATTAATATTGTATTTGAAAGCAAATGTTTCAATTTGTTAGATCAACTGTGATTTTAGTAAAAAATTAATTGAAATTAATAGATTAATTGAATGTTGGTAATAATCCACGAATGAACAAAAATTTTCTTTCCATAATCAGAATTTTCGCCCTTATAAATAGGATTCTTTTGAAAATAGACGAATTATAAACCCTAAAAAATGATTCCGCTTTATTTGTCCACTTTCAGCACGTCTTTAATGGGATAATACTCTCATGTTATTGCTAAAACAGTCTTAGTCACAGGAAGTAATTTCAAAAATTCGCTTCCTATCTAATCAATGCAAAATGAATTCTATGTTTCTATAAGGAACTGTGCAACTATTTTATGTTTCGGATTACTAAAGATTTATTTTAATATTATGTTTTCAAGCCTTCTGTACTGTAGCTGAAAGCCCATGGTAGAACGTATTAAATTGCTGCACAATTGTACCTCTGAAAGAAAAAAATAAAATATTAGCAAGTAGGATCTTACTTACAAAAAGTAAATTTAAAGCAAACAAAGGAGAATTTTTTTAGAGTAATTTTAAAACTAAAACTTACTTAAGGAGATCGTATTACATATAAAAATATTGCAGGGTATATAATTACAAAACTGTATATTCAAAGGATCCTTAAATGATTTTTTAATAAAATTATTATAATGAGTGAATATTTATCATCAAAAGAACATGAACAAGTATAATGTTAATACTTCAGAGAACATTATTTAAAATTGTGGAATTGATAATTCTGACATATTTTATTCATTACTTTTTTATTACATTATAGGTGGCAACTTAATTTTTAAATAAATGCTTATAAATAGGTCAGATAAATAGTTTTTTAAGCTAATGCAGTGAGCAGAATTTTATAAATATATGCTGAAAAGTTTATGGACCACCCCATATACATGAAACAATGCATAATTGGATCAAAAATAGATATTTTCATAATTGCATGCTGGAAACTTTTTTATGTTGTCCAGCAACATAATCCATTATCTGATTTTCCATGAGAATAAGCTAACTAAAAATTGTATAAATATTTAAATATGGTAAATTTTATAAATATTATTATTATTATTAATCAAGTACTAAACTATCCTAAATCTAACTTAAAGATAAGCTATAAATAGAAGTATAACAAGATAGTAAAGGTTAAAAATAGTTTTAAGGCCCACCAACCTTCCCCCTGCATTTGCCTATACCACTGCGCTAGTAGGAAAATAGGATATATATATATATGTACATTAAAGTTTATCTTAATTCTAAGCACTGAGGAGTTTAACAGGAATATTTTTGATTGAATAAACTAAGAAATGTGATTTCTAATTCAAACGAATTTTGACATTACCACAAATTTAATGTGATTCTTGGATTAAATGAATTTCGGCCTTTTAGGATTTTTGCCATAGTAAAGACATGCAAATAGCGATTTTTTTTTCATTATAGAAGAAATACTTTGTTTAGTTAAAAAGTATATCAAAAATTAATTTTCAGTTATTTTTTGTTTTGTTTCTTTATAAACAAACATAATGATGTATTTTACAGGGAAGGTTTTCTTTTTCAGTTAGACTTAATTTGAATACATTTGCAATAGGGATTTCATGAGTTTCGTTGATTTTGTGACTTATTCTACTTGATTCCACGGCAGCCAAATATTGTTACTGATTCCTAATTAATGTTTCAGTCAAATATTTTACTAGAATATGTAAAAGAATTTTAAAGAAGTTGTGAGCCATTTATTATCAATGCATTAACCTTCACATATTTTCCACTCATCTTACTTGGATTCCTCCCATTGTGTTGAATATATATACATTATTTTATTAAATTAATTTTCTTCTTAATGGATTTGCGATTTTAAAAAGGCAGAAAGAAGTTCAAAATAAATAACAATAAATAGTTAAAATAAGACAAAGAAACAGTTTGAAATCGAAAGAAATGAAAAAATTAGGGGGGGGGGGTTCTATCACACTTTTTGCTTAAATGAATATTTTTGGTAAAATTGAATAAACTTGATGTCTTTATATAATAACTAACTTACCCTATAAATTATAAAAGTATTCTTAAATATTCTTAATGTAACTACTTTTTCCACTTCAAGAAATGCATTAAATGCATTCAATGCTGAAAGTACAACTTTGTTTCTCTATTAATAATATAAATTATGAAATTTCGAGCCAATAACAGAATTTAAATAGTATACAATCTTCCCATATGAACCTTTTTTTAGTATCGAGAGGGAAAAAAATTAAATTTTTTATTGTATTTTAATTATATATTGAAAGATATTAGGCTATACCTAACAAAACTTCGTGTTTGCTATTTGGGTAGAGTAATTTAACCCATAGGATCAGAGTATAAATTGTTAAAAAATTTTAGTAAGTTTTAAAAGAATTCAGCCGATTAAAAGTTTAAAATTTTTACCTGAATCTAACATTTCCGGAATCTTGGGGAGCTACCCACACCAAAGTTGCTGATTTCTTATCTCTGTTATCACTGTGAGACATACTGGCACATTCAGGAATTTTTTTCAAACCAACACCTTCCAAAAACTCTCCAATAGTATTGTTTGTTCTGGGATCGTATGCTTGGACCATCATTCCCTTAAATGGAGTCCCTGTCGGTGCTTGAACGTAGACTGTAAAAAGAAAATGTAACAATATTATTAAAAATATATAAGATGGCAGAAATTATCTGTTGTTTGAACTATAATAATTTAAATAAACGGAATTATTATTCTTTGTAATACTGATAATGCATATTTAAAGTGAAAACTAAGCACAAAATAAGTTAACATTTCTTAGAGTTATTAACATTTTAGTTATTTTTTTTTATTTTTAGAAGAAATGCATTTCAATAAATATTATTTGGGAGAATGTTTGACGAGTTGTCTGCAAGTATTTGATGTACCCAACCTCAAAACTTTTATAGTCACCATGAAAATATTTCAAAAATAATATTGAAGTATATTATTTAGATCAAACATATACATAATTTTCCACCATTCAACATGTTGCTTATTTAAAAAACTCAATTTTAAAGAATTAAATATTAAAGCTTTTCCAAAAGTTTTAAAAATAGATGATACCATAAAAATGGTTTAATTTATTATTCTAAAACGTAAATCATGTAATATGATCATTTCCCATTATACTTCTTATCAAAACACCCACGAAAACAGGAAACCAGTGTTAATTTTATAAATTATCAGCGAAGAAAATGTTGAATTTCTAGATAGTTTTTTTTTTAAATTGCTTATAAATCATTATACGATAAAAAATTATTTTACCAAATCTAAGAAAAGGAAATAATATGCAAATCTTCACTTTATGCGGCAAAGTTTATTTTCAATAAAATGTAACTCTATGTATATTAAATAGAAGAAAATGTTGGTATAAATTAAATATCCTACAAATCAGAAAAAGCTTAAATTCCGAAATAAAGAACCAAGAACAGGAGACCTCTAAAAACAAGAAAAAGTCAATGGTTGAAAATAGAAAACTATTATGTTTTCTAAAGCTGTCACTGACTTAGGGCTGGAGGAAGAAGGGTTAAGCTTACTTCATAAGATCCTAGTCTTCCCTTCAACAGAAAATGTATTCATAATAGTACAAGAAAATAATGAAAAACAGAACCAAAAATTAAAATCAGTTAAACCTAAAATTTGATCGTGTATTCAAACAGTTTGCTATTAGAAAAATATAGCAAATTCGACATAATATTATATGAATGGGAATAGAGTCAAAAGAAGATACTGTCCCAAAGAGCAAACACAAATTCAAAAACACCTAAAATTTCGAAAACGTTAAATTGAAAAATGGGATCATTAAGAAGGAAGAAGGAAATTGTATTGAAATGATAATTAACACAATGCAAACTATAGCTTTGATGCCATCCGTGTAACGTATTTGGAGGGAATAGAATTTTAAAGAAAAGAAAGAAAACATAAAAGTTTAAAGCGAAGATTGTAAAGCTATTGTTTATGTTATTTTTACAATTACATGAGTATGGAAAAAAAAGTTAGCAGGATAATCCTGTTCTAAGCAATATTTCTAAACATTTTCATCATTTTTGAGTTTTTCTGTATGATCAGTAACTAGATCCTTATTCCTTTTTAAATAGTTAAATAGAATATTTCTGTTCATGAGGTGGGGGTACAGCTTGTCCAAAAAAGCACTTTAAATAACTTTAAACTAAAGGCTTCTTTTTTTTTATCTTGCATTTCATTTAAAAAAATTATTGTCAATTTTTATTTGTAAATCCAAAAAATCTGCTTTATTTGTACCAAGATTGGTTTTTATTAAATTCAAGCAATCAGGATAAAAATTAAAACAAGGAATATAATCTAAGTCATTTCTAAAAATAAATAAGTCATCCATGTTTATAAAAATCTGAAGAATAAGTATTTATATTCAAAGAAATGAAGATGTATATTTGCTAGACAATTGCTGCTCCCTAATCATTAATCATATATTAAATTGTTATGAATATTTTACTTATTCCTATACCGTATGAAGTAATACAGCTACACAGTACGAGTCAAAATAGAATGGCCATAGGAATACAATTGCAAACTCTTAAAACTAGCACTATTATCACAGGGTTAAACATTGTTTCAGGGTACCGATCTTCCTCTTTAATTTTTAGGGGGGGGGAGGAAGTGATTAATTACTGAGCAGAAATAAAAAAAATTCAAATTCAGCTCGAATTTTTTTTGTAGTTAACTAAAATAATTTCTAAGAACATAAAACCCCATAATACTATAGTTTAAAACAATAGCCTATTTACTTAGAAGTATATAAGGAATTTTAAAAAGTTAAATTAATTTTAAAAATATAACCTGTCCCCCCCCCCCCGAAATCTTATAATTAACCTCCGAGGGCCAACTACTCAGATATTATAACTGGAACCCGTCCTTACAATAAGAGTAGTTGCCATGACACAAAACACCAGGAAATAACCACAAACACAAATGATCAATTTAGTAAAAAATTTTTATAAAATTAACAAAACTCCGAAAAATTACGAGGAGGATAAACTAATATTCAAATAATTAAAATTTCCCTTATGTGTTCCTGAGATTACATTGATATACTCAGATACAACGATTAGTAAGACTTATCCGAGAAGTTTTCAAAATCGGCTTCATGAAGTACCTGAGTTTAGGCAACGAAGTAGTAACTAGTTGATAAATCTAATTTTCCAAGTAAAAACTGTCGCATTGTCAATCGCTAATATCTCAACTAACTAACACAGCTATTTATTTTCACACTCGTCTATCTCTCACTCACTTTTATATCTTTAAAGCAATCTGTTCCATTTCAAGGAAGTAGCCGCTAAACTTTAAGTAAAATTTTAAAGAATATTTTCCTAAGTTAGTTTAAAAGGTAGCCTCACGAGATAACCCGGTACACTGTTAATAACTTGGAACAGCAAAAACTATATGTCAATTTGCCAGTAACAATTCATAAACAAACAGGGTAGAGCACAGGAAAGCATTTAAGGAAACATTATGTACACATACATATAAATAGAATATGAATTATTGAATTGAATATACGTTTATTCATCTGCTCCACACCGAAATACAATTTTCATACAATGAAATTATGCAATGAAAAATGTTCATCGAATGTTTACATGTTTATGTTATGAATGTTTTTCATACAAAATAAGAAATATTCTTTCTGAATTCTTTCTTAACATGTATGCATTTGTTATAATTATACAACTAGCTTACCAATAACTTGATCTCCAGGTCTATATGATTCTGCTGATTGTACAAAGGAGTAAGGTGACGAGTGAGCAGGTTGAGGTCGATTGCTACCGTGTTTGGGAAGCATAGCTTCACAAGCCTTACTAGGAGCTCCTGTTGGCCATCCAGATGCCAGATGCAGAACAACAACGAAGATCACGAGTGAAGTTTTCAACATTTTTATTCTATATTTTGAAAGAGAGAAATATTGAATTAGATTTAAAGTAAAAGTTATAGATTTGAATTATTGCATTTATATATTAAATAACTATTTAAATACAAAGAAGATATAAGTTAACGCGAAATATTTATTGGATTTATATATCTAAATGTCAGGAAAGTTACAAAGAGTTGAAAACATTTTCTTACGAGATTCTATCTATGTAATTCTTACTACTTTAGCTTTGAAGTCTGAAATATGCAATTTCAACATTTAACGAGTTTTCATTTGAAAATAAATATTTTTAATTAACGAAATAATTGTCATAATTGCTTTCAATTTACAATTAAACAGCATCAATAGACATTTCATATTGTTCAGCAAAGTAACATTTCAAATTTATATGTAAGACTCATCCATTAATTTTTTAAGAGATTCAAACCAAGTACATATATAAGTACTCTATATTTTCCCACTACCACTATTTTTAGTAGTATATTGTGATATCTGTATTAACTTCATATTGTGATATCCAATAAAACAAGTGCAACATAGTACTAAAGGTGAAAATTTTTTTTTTCTTCTGATAACTAGTTCATTTATTTTAAATTTAACGAAACCCTAGAGCTACGCAATAAATTTAAAAGTAGCAATATTTTAATACCAATCGAGGCTTAGAACCAAATAAAATAAGCTTTCTCTTAAAATGACCCCTGAAGCACAAAATAAATTACTTTTTTAAATATTGAAAATTATTTTCTAAAAGTGAGCAGATGTCCATTTATAAACAGAAAAAAATTCAACATAGATTCTATTTCTGATTTCTTACTATGTCAGCTTATTTCAATGTATTAACAATTTTACATAAATAAAATTACAGATTATTCACGGTAAAATCTCTTGAGAACTTCCGTATGTTATTTCTAAGCTCGTTTAAGAAAGTCAACAAGATGTATTTCTTTTAAGCGAAAAATAACTGCGACCTTTGAGTGGCGTTTTCCTTTCAAAATACTTCAAGCTGTTCTTAATCTGTATCAGTGTCATAGGAGTCTTATAAAGAATGAATTATTTATGTTAGGTAATCTATAAAGTTTCTGAAGGAAGCTTACTTCGAATCACATTATACGTTTCAGCGAATATTTGTTCTTTAAAACATTACAAAGGATTTTCCCAATCATTTTCGTTAGATAAAATGCTGCCAAAATATACTGAATTATGTATGTTGGATAACCCGGAGAAACCTTTTCAAGGTGATGTTTCTAAAATTACGATGGTGAAATTCAATGCGTAATTTAAGTCTAAATGTGATGAATTAAAGTCTAACTTATTTTATTCGGACAACTGTAAATATTTATATGCATTTCTTTTAAGAAGTATTGAATGAGAAAATAGAACTTTTTCATTTTTTAAAGTTCATTTGTCATTTTTCTGGTTTAATATGATGGTGATCATAATATGAAATACATTAAAATAAAAGAGACAGTAACAATGTACTTAATGTTAAGAAAGAATATAAAACATTTTGTTAACTCTTTTTTGATTGAGCTTAAAAATTAAGTGAAATTCTGCAAAAAAATATTCTTCAATGCTAAAAGTTACTTAAGATTCGGGTTATGCTATTTTAGAAAAATTAAGAGTTGCGCACGTTGCTCTCTCACACACTTAGAATTAACATTCAAATAGAATAATTAATTTTTTGACCAAAATTCTGAACTTTTAAAATTTCTTGAATTTTATGAATAGGTGTGGGTGTGATCGTCAAATGGTACAATTAATTATTATATTAATGTACTAACGAATATTTTAATGATATAGTGAAAAAATAATAATAAAAAGAATAAATGCAACTGGTACAAATCTTTCAAATTATCCATATCGATAAACATATATATATATATATATATATTTCAAAAATATACTAAAAATAGTTATATACCTAAGATAACTATCGTCATAATAGAAAATATATATATATATATATAATTTAAGTGTTTTTAGATTCTAATACATATAATATAATGTATCATTAGTTTGCACATACAGTGGTTTTTGAATAATGTAATGAATTATTATAATGTAAGGAATTGTAAATAATGTTTTCTTTTAGATTGTTGGAAAAAACAATGAGATTTCTATTGATTAAATATTGAGCGCTGTATTAGAGAAAGAATAATTTGCATGTTTATATATATATTAATACAGAAGGCATTTTACTGATTAAATCTACCTTACTATCAAGCTTAAGATTCAGGAAGGGGAATGAATGTGTGTAATTGTGCGAGATTTTTGATAATATAATTTTCTTATATATTCCGTGTCTGTTTCTATCTTCTAATGTTAGAAAATTGCATTAAAACAATTTTGAATTTTTAACTGTATTTTTAAAAGTAGTAACAAAGAATTTTATGAAGAGATAGCGTATTACGCATAAGAGCAAGACTAAATTTAGGAGACTGCGTGTCAGTACTTAACACATCAAAAGATATTACAAATAAGTGATAAACAATTAATTTTATTTACTAAATTTTGAGGGAAGGTTTTTTTTTTCCATTTCGTCTGAAAAAAAAAGATTTCTTTATAAAAGAGGCAGAATATGGTTTGTTGCAATGCCTTGAAAAAAGCCAGCTATCCTATAAAGATAAAAATACCATTCATATTTGTTTGAACATTAGATAAGTGTGATTCGGATCTTACACACCAAAGTGTTTTAATATTAAAATTTTATATTCCCTAAAAATAAGAGTAAAAGTACATAATTAAGATTTTTATTCTGACTAAAATTACTATACAATACATTTTTACAATATTTTTAATAGATGTGCTGGATAAAAGCTTAGAGCTAAAATTAGCTTGAAATAATTACTTGAAGATTCAGATTTATTTCGCGGCAAGATATTCAACTCACAAAAAAATGTAAATTATTCTGACATTATTACATTTATGTATAAACCTAATAAAAAATTGCGTTTGTATATATACTCTAAGTATTTTTACATGCCATTTTTAAACACAACTTCAGAATGAAAGGCTTAATTTGTAGATAGAGAGTGGATAAGTATTTTGAAGCATAAAGCAGTGAAAGGAAACAAGAAAAAGAATTTTGCTTCAAAACTTTGAACAGCCAATTTTTTTCTCTTTCAGACACCTTGATATCCAATTATTGCTTCCAGATCTTTATTGATTTTTTGAATGAAAATCACATATTTACACCTGTCTTTTATCGAGTATTTTACCCAAGTATATTAATAAGACTACTATTTTTTTTTCAAAGACAGAAGAAAAGAAACAAAAACAACATCTACAATTAGCCGCGTGTGGTCTTTGTCTGTTTGGTTGCGCTAAGTCATAAACGAGTTGTTGCAGACCTAAGTTGCGTCAGAAAGTTAATGGGAGTTAATAAGAGTTACGTCAAAAGCTGTTGAACGGGTAAAAAGAAAAGTAGTTCCCACTTCTAGTTTACGGTGCCGGAAGTTTGTGTAAAGAAAGCCCGCTGTGATCATGAGAAAGGAAAAATCATTATGATTGAGAAAGAAGAGAAATGAAAAAGGCTGAACACACATAGGAAAAAACTTATCAATTGTGTCAGCGCCCAACTACCCATAGTTAGTCTCAACAAGTCTTTAAAGACAACGCCTTTATATCTAACAAAAGAAAATATTTGTTTAAGAAAAGTTTTTTAAAGGCGAAAAATGTTTCTGTGACGATTAGGTGTAACCTGCTGGTGTACCCTTTTTCGATAGTCTTTTAGTTCTTAGAAAAATATTCAAAAATGGGGAGGTATATTTCAGGAGAAAGTATTTTATTGTTTAGACCCGTTTTTCCCCCTGTTGAATCTTGATTATTTGTTATGATTTTGTAAAGAAAAATACAAAACAAAGATAAGGCATGTGTAACACCTGAGAGCATCAATGAAAAAATCTGATGGAAACATTTGAAATCAACTCTTGAAAAAGAAAAGCGAAATTTATTTAACACACATCTGACAACATAAAAAGTATTCATATAGTAGCAATGGAAATCATGTTTTAAGTGCATATGTATGATTAGCATAAAATTAAAGTTGGTGGATATTACATAGATTAAGAAATAGAAAATACACTTCATCTTTCCTTGCACAAAAACCTGATACAAAAATCATCTTATTTTTTTTTTTATCAAAGAGCTTTTTGAAAAATAAAAAAAGTTGCTTTAAACTATAGAAAAGCATGACATTCAACTTGAATTTTAATCTGGGGAAATATATTTGAAAATCCCGAAAACGAAACTTTGTTTTCTGCTTAAATATGCGTCTAGTTAAAAAATATATTTTACTCTTATTATTTAGAATGTATGCTTTCTCTTAAGTTAAACTCTAAGACATAATTTATATGTTGTAATTCGGTTCACACGAAATCAAAGTTTTTGAATAGCATGATACACTGCAAATTAATTTTTTGATAGTTTATGCCGTTTTATATATATAATTTGAATCACTAAAAATTTTTTTTCGCCTCACATTTTTATTTAAACAAATGTTTACCATTGCAAAATAAACACTTTTTTAGATGAAAATTATATTGATGGTAACATTTAATGGCGATTGATACACATTGTATTTTGCATATTATACAAATAGTATATAGTATTTTTTTACATAATATAAAAAATAAGGAAAATAAGGAAATTGTCAAATAACTCAAAAATACTGGTAGAATCCATAAAAAGTTAGTTGAGATGAGCCTAATGTATGTGCTTGCAGATTTTTTCCAGCAAAGTTTTTATAATTTTCCCTTTCAATATAAATAATGTGTTTTATATAATTAGAAACCAAAGAAACCGGAAAATATGTTAAAATGAAATATAAATAACTATACGAGCATGAAATTTCGTTGTCTTGTATGTAAAATGTATAATCTTAAAATGTTTCAAACACAGTAGCACACTTTCCCATTTCGGGTTGACAGCCTTATTAAACGAGATGGTTGAAAACATCTACTTAGATTTCAGAATATTATTCAAATATTTTCATTTCAGTGTTATGCTTTAAAAAGCATACCGCTTAACAGAAATGTAATATCTGAGAATCTAAAATTATAATTACATTTTTCTTAGAAAGAGTGCAATAAAATAATGAATGATTAACGTAGATTTATTTATTAATCTTTAAAATGGAAAATATGACAAATAATTTTTTTTAAATTTAGTTTTTTATGCAATTTTGTAAGAAATTTTATTTATAATTGACATTTCCTATTTATTGAAGATAAGCTTATTCATTTACTACAGACGCGTGTATCCATTGTCTACTTATATTCTAAATATATTTCAGTACTTATTCTAAACACATTTACGTGATTCGAGAAACATTACACTTTTATTGAGAAAATATATCTGCTGTGTTGCTTCAATGTTTACGAAAATGAAAAATAGCTGCTAAAATGCAGCTATTTTAATCGTTGTACTAATAAATATGTGTCACAGAACACAGTTTTTGCTATTTTATCTATTTGTTTTGTACAAATCCAACAAAAACCGAATAATTTAAATGTTTCAATATCTTAAAACTTCATTCATTTATTTACTTTTAAAAAAAATGGATTCCAAATTCTTTTGTGAAGTCAATTAAACTGCAATTATTATAGCTTTACTTATTACTACGAAGGCTGATCAGAAAAAAAGGTTACAAGCCACAGCATTTGAAAACTACATATTGTGGAGAAATGTTTTCCCCCAAAGTGGGGACAGGTGACCCTACTTGTTATACAGTTGATTTATGGGTAGGTAGTGAAAGTTCCTAGACGGTTCAGGACGATTGAAATGGCAAGGCTCTTAGGAAATTGGTCTCGTTTGTAAGTGCCTGATTCAATTTTTATGGGCAAAGAATGTGTCCGCATCTGCAATGAGCAGACAACATGTAGCGAAATTGTGTCACTCTTTTCAATCAGGCAGACAGGATATCGAAAACCGCAATGTGGCAGGGAGTTGTCGGCCAAGTTCTTCATGGACAGAAATCAACACGGTACGAATTGAAGAAATGATTCGAAATGATCGATAGGTAACTACGTGAAATCTCGTCAGAGCTGGGACTGAGCTATGGTAGCGTGTAACATATCGTTTCTGATGTGATGCGATATTCCAAGACAGTTCTGTGAAAACATCCGTCGAGACCTGGCTCAATAGACTAAGACCTGATTTCTCCCACAAGACGGGTTAAACAAGTTTGTCCCGAGTTCTGATAAATGCTTTAATAGACTTGGTGATTATGTCGAAATGTGATAGACGTATGCCTCTAAATTCCCTTTTGTGTTTTCTGTCCAGTAATAATAAATATTTTTTTATTCCACTTGTAACCTTTTTTTGGATGTACCCTCGTAATATTAGAAGCTATTGGAATTTTAATTATTCAGCTGTATGTTTTTAATGCGGGGCACGGAACTACGATTTAGTATTAAACATACATACACACATCTTAATCATCAAGTCATATTTTAATTATTTAAAAATTAGAAAATATCGACCTTTTATTTCTGAAAAGAAAACTCTATTGGAATCTTAAAGTTATTAACTTGATAAGTTCAACTCCCGAAGGGAAAAGTCCCACCTACCTAAGGTCTACCTAGAAGTAAGGAAGTTCAATTGTTCTTATTGCCTTGAGAGTAATATGTCAGTTAACCCATTAAAGGTGTCCGCGCGAAAGTCAATTGCAAATCTATTTCCTTGCTTGTGAGAAAAGTGAGACTTCTGATTATTGCTTCCAGGAAAATATGAATCACACTCTTACTGTGCTAATTTCTGGACCAATAAAAACTTCAACAATGTAGATAATTCTTTTCGTTTCATTCATGAGCTCGTGAATTGGGTAGGTCGTTCTGTTAGAAAACTTGTCCCATCTACCAATAAGGAGAGATATAATCATCAGCAGGAAAGAAACCTGTTGGGTAATTGTTGGGTGCTTTTAAAAGGTTGGTGCAGCACTGAAGTCGGTACTAATGGGTGGTGTGAGAAGGGTAAAAAAAGTCACACCTGGTTCTATTTAAATTTATTTTGGAAAATGCTTGTTCCTTTAAGGGAAACAATTTATTAGAAAAAAAAATATGTTACACTAACAGGCATTTTTAAAACTCAAGGATATTTCTTATTAAAAAAAAAAAAATACTCGAAGGTTAAGACACATCGTTTGCTATGTAGAGAAAATCAGCTACCAATTTTTTTTAGATTGATCAAAATATTATGTGTTTTGCGTTTCTTTTAGCAAGTAAGCAAGTAGCGTTTCGATAATTAAGTTTATTTGCTTCTATTTCTTCAAAAAGTACCTTAAATATTACTTTCAAAAAGAATAACAAAATGAGTTCATCGTTTGATATAAAACTGGAACTACACTTAAATTACATTTTCCTCGAAATATAAAGAAAGCTACTATTTTTTTGTGTAAATGTAAGTGAGAATAGCTTACAAATTTCAACGATAAGCATACATTACAATTGAATGGAATTGTTTCAATGCTATCCTAAATTTAAAATGTCATCGAAACTTAAATTTAACAAAAATAATATCAACTAAATGAAATTTTTACAAAAATTAAACGAAATTACAAAAAACACAATAAATTCAAATTAGTACAATCTTTTTTGTTATTTGCTCGAAATATTAGTATATTTTAAAGGAATATATATATATATATATATACATATATGATACTCTCTTTATATACAGATTACATTAATTCCTGCTTAATATATTCAATCAAATTTGACACATAGCAAAATATTTTGATTGATAAAACATTCTGCGATTAATTCAAATATTGAAATATAATTTGAATTTTTATTAGCAAAATACTTCTTGAACTATCTATATTCGTGTTTGTGATAAAGAAATACACAGCTCATTCTTGAATCAAACTCTCCTCTCACTATTTTTAAAACACTATTTCATTCATTTCCTTTAGAAGTGAAAGATAATAGGTCGAAATAGGTTAACGCGGAAGATCTCTGCTACAAACACTCGATTTTAATATAAAATTTTTTTAAAAAGTAAATTTCTTTAACCTTTCGTGTTGACTTTTTTGGTATTCTTGGCACTCTCTTTCATGTTCGTCCCTCACTACTAATCGTATTGGGCGTTCTAGTTTTGCACATGTTTCCCTTTTCCTTTCATTCAATCGTATTCTCAGATAGTTTTTATTATAGAACAAATAATCATTTCATCGCATCCTAGTCGCATGGATAGATATTTTCTGTCAATTTTCATTGCCAGGAAATTAAACACACACATTTTCTAAATTTTGTTGTTTTCTATACAATAATTATTAAATGATTAGAAGAAGGTTTTGAAAAGTTAAAAATAATTTAAAGTTGATTTGAGAAAGCTTTATTTATATAACTAACCTTTTATTAACATTTCTTCATTAAAAACTTTTTAAAAAAAATACTAAAAATAGCAGCGTAGAAAGAGTTGAGATATATATTTTGAAATATGCATTATATTTTTACATGTTATTGATTTGGTGAGCCTCACATGATAAAATAAGGTTTATATTTACGGATAGTAAGGAGAAGATTGTTCATATAATTATGGGGGAAAAGATAAGACAACCATGTTGAAGAAATAAATATTTAATATGCTATATTTTTAATTTTAATAAATTTCCTTATTGCTTAAAAATAATCCAATTTTTTTTTTCTATTTACGATGTAAAATAAAACATTAATTTATTTCCTTATACTTTCAGGTTTTTTAAAATTCTTCTATTGATAATTTGATTTTTTGAGATTTTTTTTTCTGTGAAAAGAGGATACATTTCAATCTTAATGAAAAGAAAATATGGAATTTTCATTATTTAGAATAATGGTTGTGTTAAATATTTTTCAAATACTTTTTATTGAACTTATGGTAATAGTATTCACTCCAATGAAAACGTATTGCAAATTTTGTAAGAGGAAACATTTAAAAACAGATCAAGAAATTAATTTTTAATGAATAAAACAGACATTACTTGGAATAAATGAAGAGGTTGATAAAAAGGATATTACACATAGCATAAAAAATACACTATTAGAAAGAATTGGTTCTATAAGGCAAAAACAGAACAAAGTTTGCAGAAAAAACTAAAAAAGAAAGTTATATAAAAGAAATTATAAAATTATATAAAGAACTGGATTTTTTTATATACTTAAAGAAACATATTTATTAAGATGGCTTACGGTAACATTTAAATGCAATTTAATCGAACTGTTAAAGCTTATAGCTTTAACAATAATTTATTGATTTTTACTTAAATAATTCTGAACGGTTTGAACACGTGCAATTATTAAGTGTATGTATAGATTTTTTATTGTGGAGCCGATATTTAGGGAGATTATGAGGAATTAAATTTTGAAGATAAATATTTAATGCTCAGAAAAAACCCTACAAATGGAAACAACCAATTTAATTTACTTAATGAATAAAAAATAGAAGTAAAGGAAGAAAAATTTATTTGAAATAATGGAACATATATATAAATATTGGATATGAATTCGAACATGAATTTCAGTATTTCCTAACGGAGAAAGTTTTTTAAAGGAAAAATTTCCTAAATATGACTTCCCTTTTATGATATATTTATTTTACATTAAGGACACGAAAGGGAGGTCCAAAGTTGAAAATAATAACTGGCTGTTTTTTTATTTTATTGAGGAATTGAATTGTTTCTCTTTAGTTAATTTATATCACAAATGGAAGATAAGCAAGGCTTACAAGATATGAATAAATCAGACTTGTTTAATAAAAGGTCAATTAATACAAGAGCCGAAAGAATTGGATTAAATGAGCGACATGAGCAAATACGTTGCTCAAAAATTTTAACAACGTATTTAATTAGAAAGTACAGATCCATGTCTTACTCAATTAATCGACAATATGCATTTAGAGCCGTTGCAACATATTTCAGCTTAATAAATTAAAGTCATTAGCTTAGTTTAATCTCTTCTTCGAGACTGGCTTATTGTCCTAATTAGAGGGCAAACTTTTGGGTAAAGCTGAGTCTATAAAAGACAAGTAATTAAGGTACAGAGGAAAAGCTTGCATTTCAAAAGCATTTGGCGTTCTAATTTCCTATTCGTCTCATCATCAGGAAGTGAGCTTGTCCCAGAGGAAATGATGTGTTTGTGTAACAACACTGAAAAGTTTTCATTGTTTTTGTGAAAAGATTTGACCTTCAGCTAGTTTGTACATACACGAAAAATTACTATTATCGCTATAATTAAAATCTTTGAATATCTAGCTGACGAAAATTTATGATCCAGAGAGCACATTCCTTCAATGCACTCGTTATTTATAGGGGTGATGAAAAAACTGTAGAAACCAATAAAAAAATTATGTAAAAGGAAACGAAGTTTAAGGACTTTACTTGATACAACACACACTCATACGTTTTTCTAAAATAATCGCTTCAAGCAATAGATGAGTTTTTTTTATTTCATTATACAATTTAGATAATTCTGTGTTTTTAATTACATTTTATAAAATTATTAATTTTTAAGCAACTCATAAATGTATTAAAAAAGAACTTTGGCTCATATAAAAAAAGTAATTTTCAGGTTATAAGCGTGTTTCTTTCAAAATTAAATTGATATTAAAATTACTCATACTTATTAATCTTTTCTGTTTGCTTGGTCTTTTTTAAATTACTAAAAGCAATCGTATAATGTGCAAAAAAAATTATACAGAAATGCAAAATGACTTAATAATGTTTGGATACTCATTAAAGAAAGCGTAATTTTATCTTATTGGCCCTAATTTTTTCATTTCTGTTCCTTCTCAGCGAGAAAAGACTATCAGTTGTGAACAAAGAATTTCTATTAATCTAGCATCATGAATTAGAATTTTACATTGCAGACCCGTGTGAAAGCTTTTTCCTTGAACTACTGTCAAATGACCTTTAAAACAGCAATCTCGCTTATTGATGATTTATGAATAGATGCCCTTTGAATCCATTCTGCAATACTTAAATGGAGCTTTAAATGGAGCGTAGTATTTTGTAATAAGTATATTTCAGTTTATATTCAGCTTTTTATTTCTTATTTTTCAGTCAAACCTTTCGTTTTATTTTCGATCATGGACAAACATTGTCTTCAAAATTGCTATTAACGTACACTTACAAACCTTAAGTCTTTAGAGAAAAAAATGAGTTATGTTATGCTGGTAAAACGAAATATTTTGAAAATAGGTTATTTTATTTTTGTAGAACCGTCGATGCGTATCCGATAATGCACAATTCTTTTTAAAATCGTGTTCCCTTTTTTATATAAATATATTTAATAAATGTATATTCTAATGTACTTTGGCATTCATTTTAGAAGCAAAACATAAAATCACGGTAGTCTAAATTTTTGACGAAACTAAAAAACGTATACAACTTTAAGAAGTATAACTGTAAAATAAAATAGCGTGGTTATTATTTTCTTGATTATAAATGTCATTTTATTTACCTATCAGTTTATTTTTATATTTTTAAACTCTGTATTTAAACATAAGCTTCGTCCCAAACTGAATGTAAGAAAATGGTAACGGATGTATATATATATAATTAATGTTTAAAATATTTATGTAAGTCAGGTAGAGGGTTTTAAAAATAAGAAGAGGATGAATGAAAGTAAATAAGAGGAGTTCAGTATTTTGTTAATTTTTGTAAAGATACATAGCGTGTGTGAGGGGTTAATAATATAATATATGAAATAGAATTAAAAATAAGGTGATTAAATACTTTTTTGTTGTTTAAACAAACATATATATAGAGAGATAGAATGAAAGGTCACAAGAAAGAAATTTCGATGTAGCGGAAAGAATTTTTTACTCTTGATAGCATTATTATATCTCTTTATGTTTATAAACATCAATGTAACTTCTGAAACAAAAGCTAATAACAAAAGAAAAATAGATTCCTTAAGCTAAAATCTATCTCAAGTCTTGGTTAAATAGTCTCAAAGAAGCTATTCATGTCTTCATGCATGAAACCTTGACAAGGTATATTCTTAGTTCGAGGTCAACTCATTAAGAGAATTTCGTTTTATTAACGCTAAACAAAGATAGTGCAAGGTTATTTATCGTTGTAAAGATAGGTACGACTGGCTCTTATTTATTTTCAGCTAACAATTTATATTGCTCATTATTTTAAAATATGGAACTTTTTCGGGAATGAAATTCTGTGCTCGAAAAAGTTTTTAAAAATTAGAAGAAGTATAGTTCTATCCAAGCACTATATAAAACTGCATTGGAATATTTTCCTAAAAATTGAAATGCGAAATATGTTTGTCACTTAATGGAAATACACATAAAAAGCAAATAAACATTAGTTTATGGTAGATTTGGTATTACATACGGAAGACACACTGAATACGTTATTTCTTAATGAGAAAGTTTTAGTGAATATTTAAATTCCATTTGGCGATATGTCATATATGTTAATTGTAACGAATACACGTTGTCTTTAATTTCGTTGAAAACGTTTCGGTTTTTATGCAATTTCAGCCATGTTTCATTCCCACGAATTGTTCAATTTTGTAAATTATTTGAAAGTGGAATACGCTGGTTCTTGATTGTTAGTATACTTCTGCAAATCTCGTCGCAGATATTACTATTAAATTAAGTTTAAATAAAGAGGCCACCTAATTTATTTCCTACTTAAAATATTTTAAAGAAAATTAAGATAATTTCTTTAAAAATATTTATTCAATACTTATTATTGATGGTCAATTTTAATTGCATACTGAGTATAAAAATTGCAATGATTTATATCGATGGAAAATAGCATGAAATCAAAAGCAGTTGTTGTGTATTTGTTCAGAATTTAATTGCTGGATTTTTAGAAGATTTTTTTATGCACAACAGGGGATTCAAAATTGAAAAAAAAATACATATTTTTGATTTGATAAAAATAGTTAAATAATTTTATCGTCTCTTTCATAGATAGGAATGAATCCCCAGTAAATATAAAATACGGAAAAAAAACCAGCAAAATTTCTTGTTACGTTGTAGCATAACGTTTCGAAATTTATTCCTGTTTTTTTCTTCTTTTTCTAATGGATGTCAGCATCTATTCTTATCGTCCCTAATTTTAAATAACTTCTAGATATAAATTGCATAACTTCTGTTATTCTTTTTGTATTTAAATCCACCAGATTATACTTACTTTTTTATAAATATGAATATCTAAGCATCGTTTATATATGTTCCCTTCTGAATATACATAAATACATCTACATTAAGGATTGATCGTGGCATCATATAAGTAATCGCATAATCTTATTTTATCGATGTAGTCCTGGGATATAGATCATTAGACAATCACATATACCTTGGTAGAGAATTATTTCATCATCTTCTTTTCATTTCTTGGAGATAGAATAATTTTAATATTTTCATTAAGTGAAATGTTTAATTTATATGAAATATATATAGAGAAAAATATATCTTTTTTCTCTGTTTTTATTAAGATTTTATTTCTTATACTTTTTGCATAAATATTCTGTATTATATTTAACTCACACAGTAAAAATATATATAGTAAGCGCTCATCCCTATTAGAAATATATAATAAGTAACTTTAGGTTATAGCATTATAAGTAGCACTGAAAACTCAAATTCGCAATTTTCATATTTCTGGTTGGAATTTTTTTTTTTTTTTTTGAAAATAACTTTATTTATTTCCTATTAAAATTACTTTTTGAATTTTTTTAGGAGAATACTTTTAAATAGACTGAACACTAAATCTAAGCTTGAAAGTAAAATAAACTAGTTTGGGATAGATGTCACATAGTAATATTAGAATAAAAGCTCTTACAACTTTTTTTAAATGAGTTCACTGACAAATAATCTCTTGATATGATGATTAAGATTAATTAAAAAATGTAGAAAACAACACTTTATAAACAGGTGTGCATGGTGTAACATAGAAATGTGTCAAAAAATATCCTTTGGGTATCAGAACTAAAAGATGTATTTTACTCAATAACATTTCTCCAAAAATTATTTTGGATCAATATAATTGGATTTTATAAAGTTGATAAATTTAACGTATTTAATTTCATAAAAACTTTCCAAGTAATATTTTAAATTTTAAAACATCGATTTAAAACGAGAAATTACTATCTGTAACAAACTATTTAGAATTTCAAATTTTCTAGATATAACATCTACAGAGTAAAACAATAGTTACAATTTGATTTGAAATAGTTCTTATAAAATTGGCAAACAAAACGTTTTTCAAATAGAATCCAAAATTACAAGTGGATTAGACTCAGCAATGATAATTAATCGAAATTAAGTACTCCAATGTAAGAAAATTAGTATGTAAAGAAAAAATAGAAAACTACTGTTTTTAAGAATTTATTGGCATCATGATGAAAATTTTCCACCTGTAAGGGAAGCGTATTCGATCAAGTTAAAAGAGCCAGACGTTGTTTGACCATAAAGAGGAGAATTTATCCTATGAGAGAAAACGAGAAAGTAAGGAAAACACACTTACAGTTTCTGTAGCAGCAACGTTACGGCAAAGTGAAGAAATTAGAAATGGATACTTGACTTCGCTATATATGTCGGACAGCCGAATGTACTACTTTGAAGGGTCGTTGTACCTGCTATAACCAATGATAGGTGTCACTGTTGTCGAAGTGACCCATTTTGAAACTCTTTCACAAAGAACAGTTCGGCCAGTAGGGTGATGGAGCCGATGCTGAACCATTTGCTTTGCCATTGCGTCACTTTTAGAAGAACTAAGCTTTTACACGCTATTGGACAGATTTCAGAAAGTAATCACCACCCCGATGATCATTTTAATGGAAACTTATGAATGCGTCATTAAAATCAAATAATATCGGTTGATTGGAGAGGGAAATTACAATTTATTTAAGAGATGCTGCATGAAATAAAAATTTGTTATTATTGTTTTACAAGTGATTCATACCCGAAATCTGTTATCCACAATGGGGTTTTCCCTATTCAGAAACGAGAGCCTTTTTACTTTAAATTCGTAACCTGACGTTAGTCTTTATCTACGCGATTGTAACAACAATATTACAAAAGCTGTTTAGAAGCAGGTTTATTTTTTATTTTACAGAAGTTTCGTATTATTTGAGGGTTGCCGTAAGGGAAGGATCTATAATGGAGTTCTTAAGCTTCGTGTTTTTTTTTCCTTTATAAGAGTATAATTAAGGTTTGATTTATGTTAAAATGTTAAATATTGGCTTTACACAATTGAAATGTTTTCTTTTTACTCGTAATATTTCGTTGAAAAGAAAAATGTTTTTTGCAAAAGTTAAGTGCTCGGTGTGTTCTGTATAGTTCGATAAATTTATACACTTTCCATCAATAACTTAAAAATGATTTTAGTATTTTAAAGGCAAAAATATTATAAAAATGATGTTAAATTTGACGTAATATTAGTGGTTAGTTTAATAAAGATGGTTTAAAAGAAAAAAAAATAATTTCTCCATGAAGGAGCTAACACAACATTTAATCTAATAAGTGTATAGAAAATGTAAGCAAAAATTCATAAAATTTTTATTGAAAAAAATTAAGAGTTTCCAGTAATATTTTTAGGAACATTAATTATTTTTTCTCTGTTGTTTTTTGACACCAAACAAGTTCAATGTAATTTTTATTTAAAAGTTTATAATCAAGTCCTTACTTCAAAATATAATCTTCACATCTGGTAATTATTTCGTGAGTAGCCAAACTGATTCTCTAAATTAAACAAATTTGGAAAAAAAATGGGCAGCATACAAAAATCTTTACTCGCTGTCAAAGAAACACATAATTTTGGTAAATATTTTAGTTTAAATATCCATTTTAATTTTATTTCAATCTTTAAGCTATATTCTGTGTTCATTTGTTGCATCACATGCATTTTAAGTATGAAAATTCAGAATATAACATCTTGATAAACATTTAAACGGTGACATATTCTTTTTTTCCTAATTGGATAACAAAATGGGGAGCTGAATTAAAATCAGATATTTCATTTCTTTGAAAAAATGCAACTATAGTTTCATAATAGTTTTCATTGATATTAATCTTAGCTTAAAGCTAAAAAAAGGTTCAAAATAGGCGATTCTTTGAAAGAAATTGACTCTGTCCTTCATAAAATATGATAAAACAATAGAAAAAAGAAAAATTGATGTCAACTCAGGTGAAATGGAGCATAAATACATTCGTCAACTGTTTTCTCTTCTAAAGTTAAGCAACCTTAAGGAGTTATGCGATCGCGTATATTAACACCAGAAGATAAGCTTTTTCGCTGTTTTGAAATACTTATTCATCTTGTTCAATGATTTTAAGGAAATGTTTCGAAAAGTAAGACCTTTACTGAAGATTCAAGACATTTTTTGTATATCTTTTTTAACATTAATTCAAAACTAAAATCATAATATTGCTAAATTATTAAACTGTTGACCTATATATATCTTTAAGTTAAAACTTAATTTAGTAACCTAAATTTGAATATTTCTGCAAATATTCACTAGTTACACGTGAACGGCAGAAAAATTGGTTTAAAATTGTAAAATTTCGATTGGGCGAAGAATTCTTAATGAAGTTTATTGCCACATAACTTATAAAACTTTATTCTTAAAATAATTTCATAACTTAATAATTTTAAAAAATTATTCGATTTTTTAGCAAAAATTACACAAACTAACTACTTAAAGTTTAAGTAGTTAGTTTGTGTAATTTTTGCTAAAAAATCGAATATATGAATACAAATAAAATGCTGAGAAATAATGTACTTTATACATTATGCTTCAGAGGAGTAATAATCACTAAGTACTCTAGATTTAATTACTGAACAAGATCACTAAAACAATTTGAAAATTCACAACATAACAGAAATATTAACTAAAAATATGTGTAGTTAATATGTTTACTATGATTTCTTTTCTATATTTCAAAAATTTCAGATTAGTTTTATATTAAAATGGTGATTTTTTCTTACCTGGGTATATAACTTTTAGCTTCGTATATATCATTTTGCAAAGATTGAAAAATGGTTATAAACTATATTTTTACAATTCCTTTTTGTAATAATTTTTTTAAGAATGCTTTAATGTTATTCTTGAAAGTGATATATGTTTAAAATATTTTTATGTTTAAGGGAAAAAGAAAGGTTTCAAACCACATTTAGTTCATACCTTAACATATTTAAAAGGTAGTTGAAATGTTAGGGTGTAATGGATTTTCAATGCCTACTTGGAATTGCAAGTGTAAATGTTGATTCTATCATGTAAAACTCGTATTGCTAAGGACATGGTGCAAGAAACGGATATATGCTTAGCACTGCAGTAAAGAAACATTTTTCAAGGGAGGGGGGGGGGGGTCAAGGGTTGAATTAGCATTAGATAGTGAAATAAATTGTTACTTGCAAATATTAAATAAAATTTTACTTACTATATACATAGAATTATCATCAATAAAAAAAATCAAGGGCTACGGGGGGGGGGGTGTTCCGGACATCCGCCCCCTTGTGTGCGCCACTGATGCTTAGCTACACCTTTCTTTAGTACTGCTATCATTAACAGTAAAATTCTTGATAACCTTGCAATGCAATAAATGAGGAAAAGAAAAAGGTCTACTGGTGTTTATTTATTGTTAAATCTGTATTTAGCGCAGTTGCTAATATTTTCCATGCTTATCATTGACAGAAAGCATCAATTATAAAATTTGGTTTTTGTTCTCTTTAGCTTTAGTGAGTACAGGATACAGTTGTGTGATAATATTTATATTAATACTAGCCGTTACCCGCCCGCTTCGCTGGGTGTTTTATGATGTTTTATAATTTTTTACTGCTTATATATATATGTATAAATTATTGATATCTAAGTCCTGCATTAAGAATTCGATTGTATTGAAAAATATACTTATACCTGTAACTGTCGCCTGTCGATAAAAAAAAAGGGCAAAACTCATCTAATTTGTATTTTCTAAAAATCTCTAAAATTGAAGTATAGAATGATGTTTACTCTTTCGTAACCCAAAAACCAAGTGGATTCCAGCAAAACCAATTTTCGGTGGATCTCTACTCCGTAAATTGAACATGCAAGCCAAATTTCAAGTCTAAATCTAACAGAAAAAAAGCAAAAGTTTTACTATAAATATTCCCGTAATCCCGTTGAGAGCCGTTTTCCAAAATAACCGCTCTTAGCGGATTTCAATTCAACAAAAGAAAAATGCAAACAAAATTTCATTATTATAGTTCTTGTAGCTCGAAAAAAGGAATTTTTTTTGTCAATACGTCCCAGTAACCCCCTGCACCCCCCTCCCAGAACTTGATTTGCTTAAAATACATTCTTAGTGGATCCCTATTCAACAAAAGAAACATGCTTAACAAATTTCAAGTATATGGGTCTAACAATTAAAAACAGGAATTTTTTTCTGTAACTCCTCTTGACCCCTCGCAACTATCCTTAGGGGCCAATTTTCGTGTTACTCTTTGTTAGAGGAACTCTATTCCATGAAAGGAACATGGCTACCAATTTTCAAGCAGGATGATCAAATAGTTTAAAAATGGAAATATTTATCGATTACGCCTCCTAATCTCCCGAAATCAAACTTGGTAGTTGATATTCGCAAAACCCATTTTGTAGCGGTTCTCTACTTTACGAAAGGAATCTGCTTATCAAGTTTCAGGACTGTACGTCTAATGGTTTAAAAATGGGGATAATTACCTATAACGCCACTTGAGCCCCCGCAACGCCACTTCGGGGTCTGTTTTCACAAAAACCATTTTGTAGGGGAATTGAACTATATGAAAGGAATCTGCTTAGCAAAACTGGAAGTCTGTGCTTCCAATAAATAAAAAATGCACATTTCTTTTTATCAATAACGCCCCTTGAACCCCCGCAACGCCCCCTAGGGGCCAATTTTCACAAAACACATTTTGTAGTGTATCTCTGTCCTATGAGAGGAATCTGCTTATCAAATTTCAAGACTGTGCGTCTAATAGTTTAAAAATAGAAATAATTATTTATATCTGCCCTTAACCCCCCGCAACACCCCTTGGGGGTCGATTTTCCCCAAACCCGTTTTGTAGCGGATATTTACTCCATGAAAGAAACATTACTACCAATTTTCAAGCAGGTAGGTCAAGTAGTTTAAAAACGAAAATATTTATCTTTTACGCCACTTAATCCCCCGCAACGCCACTTAGAGGTCTGTTTTCACAAAACCTTCTTATAGCTGATCTCTACTGTATGAAAGAAATCTATTTATTAAATATAAAGACTGTGCGTCTAATAGTTTAAAAATGGAAATAATTATCTATAACGCCCCTTAAGTCCCGCAACGCCACTTGAGGGCAATTTTCTCGAAATCCATCTTGTAGCTGATCTCTACCCTATGAGAGGAATCTGCTTACTAAGTTTCAAGACTGTACGTCTTATAACTTAAAAATTGGAATTTATAACGCCCCTTAAACCCCCTGCCCCCGCAACACCCCTTGGGGGTCAATTTTCCCAAAACCCATTTTGTAGCGGATATTTACTCCAATAAAGAAACTTACCTACCAATTTTCAAGCAGGTAGGTGAAGTAGTTTAAAAACAGATATATTTATCTATTACGCCCCTTAATCCCCCGCAACGCCACTTAGAAGTCTGTTTTCACAAAAACCGTTTTTTAACTGATCATTATTCTACGAAAGGAATCTATTTATCAAATTTAAAGACAGTGCGTCAAATAGTTTAAAAATGGAAATAATTGTCTATAACGCCCCCTAAGCCCCTACAACGCCACTTAGGGGTCGATTTTCACCAAACTTATTTTGTAGTGGATCTTTACTGTATGAAAGGAATCTGCTTACCTAATTTCAAAATTGTACATTGAGTAGTTTAAACATGGAAACAATCATTTATAACGCCCCTTGCGTTTCGAATTTCGGAAAATCCGTTCTTAGCTGATGTCTACTCTATGAAAGGAACATGTCTACCAAATTTCAAGTCTGTAGGTTGAATAGTTCCAGAGATATCGTGATTAGTCAGTCAGTGAGTGAGTCGCTTTTCTCCTTTATATATATAGATTAGAGCTTTTTGTCTAGGTGACAAAGTTATCCCTATAATTGCTGTCTCAACAATTTCCCTTTGTTAGATTTTTTTTTAATGTAGCTAATTCCTGGGTTGTTATGATATACCTGCTAAGATAACTACTTATTTCTTGAAAGGACTTCAGAAAATTCTGCTATTTATTTGGACGTTAGTGTTTTAAATAGGTTACTCATTCGAATGCAAGACATATGATTTTCTTTACTTTTTCAACCAGTTAGTATATAAAGTAAGAGTATATTTAAATACTAAGAAAATTGTCGTATTAAGAAATCTATTTTAGTAAAAACATTGTGTAATGTAACAGACCCTATAATAACGTAAACATAATCAAGCGCTTTACTCTTCAGCGGACTATTAATGTTTCAGTTTATAATCATTCTTCGGAAGAATTGAACTCTTTGTAATAATTTGATAAAAAAAAATTCAACCTAAGAATAAAAAATATTGATGTAAAATAGCGAGGAAGGAACCGAGTATAGGCAAATGAATTATTCATGAAATTTCTGGTTTTTTTTTTATCTTCATAACTTTTTTATATCATTTTACAAGGTAGTAACAGTTAAGAAAATTACTTGTTGGTTTCAAAAGATATTTTAAGCCTAATTTTTCTGTTCATTATTTTCTA
Source organism: Trichonephila clavata (assembly GCA_019973975.1). Classification (NCBI taxonomy): domain Eukaryota; kingdom Metazoa; phylum Arthropoda; class Arachnida; order Araneae; family Nephilidae; genus Trichonephila; species Trichonephila clavata. The sequence goes on from BMAO01011300.1 coordinate 177,376, forward strand.
AATTACTAATTTGAAAATGAGAAGGATGCTGAAAACTGGAATTCTTGAAACTTTTTTTACCACAAGAAAGTATTATCTTTTTGACAATTTATCAGAATAATGCTACGAAATCAAATTAAAATGCATATGTTAAAAACGAATTCTTTTTGTACTAGACAACAAATAGTCTTCAGAAAAAACAGGTCGAATATTACTCTAATTATATATATATATATATATATATATATATATATGTGTGTGTGTGTGTGTGTGTGTGTTTATATATATTACTCTTGAGAAAAGAGAGAGAGTAATGCACATATTCTAAAAATTAATATTGGTCACCTGATACGTATTTTAAAAAAATATATCACAAAAAGTACGATTTGAACAACATATGAAAATGCTTAGAAGAAATTTCTGCAAATTTTTATTATAGTCCCCCGAACATTACATTTAGAAAGATAGCAAGTTTTCACGAGGATTCTTTCACTTCTCATTCGTCTGCTTGCGAAAAATAAAAAACTCGATCACGGGTCTTGAGATTACACTAAGCTTTTGAATTTTATTAGATGCGTAACTGTAATTCAGAATTAAGGAAAACATATTAGCTTAACTGTCTGATTTATAGTTTAAACTAGCAACATCCCTACGCAATAAAGAAAATCCTCTCAGCTACTTTTAGTAAACACTTAATCAATTATTCATACGCTTCCACTCTTTTCCATTATACTTATGTTTCATGGTTTGTTTTTCAAAAGTTTTCCTCTTTCAAATTCAAGAGTAAATGTAAAATTTTGTGGAAGATAATATCTAATAATTATCGGGATCTCTACTGCTGAAATTAGTTTCTTAAAATCTATACACTTTCTTGGAAACTTGTGATTTACATGTGAATAAAGGCAATTTCATATTTATGCAAAATCTTTTGATTGTGCTAGATTTGAAATTATTTGTTCACTAAAACACGGGTGCTAAATTATAAATTATTTCATCGAATTCGTTTTTTAATTGTCAAAACAAACTAGCTTTCTTCCATAATTTTTTAAAAAAATAATCAATTTTTATTTTTGTTTTTGTTTATGTTAACTTCAAAATGTTAGTATACTATTGTGTTGTCAAAACTTTCAAAGCAAGATTTTAACAAGATAATTTTCAGTTTTCCAGAACAGTATCTATTAATAACTTTTTTTAGCTTACTTGCATTCTGTAATGAAAAGGAGCTTCCTCTTCGTTTTTGACCTTTTTTTTTCTCGAGAAATCTTTTCGACATTATTGGATACAAAGAAATTAATGACTTTTTTAAGATAAATAAAAAATCCTCTTTGATTATTCAAAAATTCTTTTCAAACCAAGATATTTTTTATGATTAATATTCTTAATTTAAACCTTTCTGAAAGAAATTGTGATAAATATTTATTCAACAGAGAAATTACTTTTATGCTTATTACTTTTTATATTACATAATTTTTTTTTACCTTTTCTGTTTTGCACGAGTGAATGAAAATTATATAAATTTAAAATACTGTAGTACTTTTACGAAAATTATATACATTTTGTAACTCTAAATGAGATTTTAATACTGACTTTTCCTCCATATTCCTTGTTTCTTAATTATATAGGATTCAGTTCAAAGGAAAGGAGTCCAGCTTTCACACAAAGCATTTAATGCTATAGCTTTTTTAATAAAAATATATGTTTAAGAATAAGAGTAAGAAATACAATAATTAAAAAATTTTAATATTTAGTTTTTAAACCGAAAAAACATTGAAACATTTTAAATGAATTTTTTCAAATATCTTGCTACTTTGGTCGTTATCATACAAAAATATGCACAACTGGATTTTTTATTCATCTGTTAAATTATATATTTGGAAATAAAATTTTCTTATTACCGATAAAATATTCTTTGAAGTAGAAAAAAGTATGCTTCTAGTTTTGCTCATTCCAACTTCGAACTTTAAGATGTGAATAAAAATAATTCCATTTTTTCTTAAAGTATGTACTATCGAATAGTATTTACAGTTTTATAATGTTTATTTTTTTCTTTGTTTTTATTAGGAAAAAATATCTATGAAAACATTTGCTTGGTATCGTGATCATTTGACGACTATGCACCTTTTGGAGAGAAATTTCAGCAGGGGTTACTTTGAATCCTAGTTATATGAAAACGATATTACTCATATTTTAACCGATAACAAGTTGACTCAATATTCTGATACCATAAGACAAAATTAAAAAGAGATTAATACTATAAATTCGTAAATGTAGTAAAAGAGTGAAACTCTTTAATAATACAAAATATCTTTTTTTTTGTTGTCTTAATATTCGTTTAAATGTTGGCTTTTTAGGTTATATAAAATATGTCACAAATCATAACACGTTAAAATGTGATGGGGTTTGAGTTAATTTAGATTTAAGCACTATTGTTTTTACTTATCACTTAAGCTGTGAAGAGATTTTGAGTAAATTTTCTTTGACTTTTCTTTCTCTGACTGAGATTATGAAAGAAGTATTTAAAAAATGCCTTGATGTTGTTTTAAACGTGAAAAATCTATTATTAGTAGTTTGAAACAAACAAAACTAAAGGTGTTTAAAACTATGAGCACTGAAATAACTTCAAAAAACATCCCAAATTCTGATAAAAGTTATCACAATTAATTTTAGAATTGAACTTAATTACTTTTCTTCTCTCTCTCTCTCTCAGCATCAGATTTTAGAAATTTAAATGTTATTATTATTATTCGTGTTTTTTCGGGTTGTGATGAAATGTTCCTCACAACTATTGAATCACTATTCAGACTTACACAGAATATCAAAATTAATTTCAGAAGAAGTTACTGCCACTCTAGTAAAAACAAATTATACTAGTGTTACAGATTCCCTTATAATATGTTGTCATAAAAGAATAAATTAAATAACATGTGTACTTAATGAACCAAATTTGCAAGGAATGTACTTAGAATATTCGAAAATAAAAGATTAAATTTTTCTATCTGAAAGCTTTATTAAAATACAGTGATCTGTGAGAAAAACTGGAACATTTTTATTATAGAAGCCAAAATATAGATCAGTTCAAAAGAAGTGGTTAAACAGCAACACATTTCGCATTACTCGTTATTGGCTCCACTGATTTCTTTGGTTGCAGCCATTTATTTCCCATGTGATAGATAATAAGAATAGCAAAATAAACAAACACTTTTAGAGTTTTCATAACATTGAAGCTCTTGAAAGTTGTTGCTATAATATATGCTTTTTTGAGTTACAGCTATATTTTTTTACACAATAGTTTATCGTAACATAACCAAATAAAATATGTGGAACATATTTATTTGGTTATCTTATTTTATATTAAATTTGTTTCATAATAAATGTAATTTCTGATAGCTTCAAACGTGTCTTCTAAATGTTGTAATTTCAGTCTTAATATATTCAAATGATAAAAATCATTATACCTAAGTAAAACTTAAGTATGATGATATACAATGTGTGAATTTGTAAAACTTATCTTTGAAATATAGATAATTCAAACAATTTTTATATTTAAGAGAAATAATTTCACATAATTATTTGTTATGCATTCTTATTCTACCAGGGAAAAAAAAGTGTATCAGCTACTGATATGAGCTATTAATTATGAAAGTTTTCATTAGTAGCAAAAAAGAAGCTTTTTAATATTTTTAATTAAAGTCCAAAGCGATTTCTGTTTAATCAGAGAGCTTATTAATTATTCATACATATCTTAGCCACTCCATTTAAAGTGTTTTCAGTTACATAGTCAAATTTTAAAAATAATGAATAATCTTTATATGTATAGTCTATCATTCATATAAATTTATTTGTTACATAGTCAAATTTTAAAAATAATGAATATAATCTTTATATGTATAGTCTATCATTCATATAAATTTATTATGCTTTCTGCTTAGTTCATTATGTACATGCTTTTTTTTCCTTTTTTTTCCATGTTATTCTAGCATTTGATTTTTATATCTTTTATGAGTGATCTAATATATAAAAATTATAGTTCAATTAAACAGAACATTTTTACTCTCCCTTTTCATAATTTTTTCGCGAACAATAAAAAATACTTAAATAACCTTCCCGATTTTAAGCTTTTTACATAAATTATAAATCATGAGTGTTATAAAAATTTTAAAAAAATTAAAACTAAAAAAATTAGTTATTTTGAAATAAAGTATTTTAATCGATTTATTTTAAAAATAAAATTATGTGATTTATGAATCAAATAAATATTGAATGGAACGAAAGTTTGTACATGTTAGTCCTAAGAAATAAAAAACTTTCTGTATGAAAATATAAATTGACAATTGTGTCTAAGAAGGAATAACCATGATATGCACATTTCTGAATGAAAATGTAAAATGACAATCGTGTCTAAGAGGGAATAACCATGATATGCCTCTTATTTTAAAAATTATAAAATAGTTATAGTAATAGTTTTTATAGGGAAAATTAATTTAGAAGATCTTACAACTCTAAAAAATCATCTGACCATAGAAGAATAATTTTATAATTCTATACTTTATTTATTTTCATTCCAAAAAAATCTTTTTCGCTGTATTATACTTTTATTTTAATTCTAGCACTCTTTGAAATATATTTAGCTACTTATAGTGATTTTTTCTATTAGTTCATGTTATAATAAGAAGAAACTTTGAAACGCTTAATTCTAATAAAGTTTAACTTCAAAAAACTTGAATTCCAATAACAATTATTCCTAACTAATATTTATATACTAAAATAAATTTCTGCAAATTAGAAATTCTATTTTGAACTTAACTAAGTTTTAAATGCATTTTCAAAGGAAAATAAGTATAAAGCAAGCCATGAAAAACTGCAGGAAACAATCTAATACCAAAAGACACTTCATTGGTATGCTGTATCCGATCAGTGAGCTGTTGATTCTGGAAAGTGCATGGCGTATGGTAATTAAGTCTCGAATTCCAGCCATTTATAATTGAAGCGATTTTCTCTAAAATGTCATGATACTTGATACGTCTTCTGTGCTGTAACCGAGAGAGGCGCTGCTGATGATGTGGGTCCCTGCCTCCTTAGGATCACTAAACTCCACTCTTACCACAAGAAAGTGTAGCAAATTAGCCATGCTGTGGAGATCTACGGTAAGTTGAAATGTAACCAGCGTTGAAAAAGAATTATTTTGTTGAGCAAAGTGAAGATTTAAATTCAATCAAGTTAAGAAAAATTGATTGGTATAAGTAAAAATATAGTATCGTACTTAAATAGATATCTACCTAAGTTAAATTTCTTATCAAGTATACCTACTTTACAAAAAAGAGCTTACTAAGCATATGTCAAAATTTGAAAGTTTGTAAATTTGAAATATTTATTTGCCTTTTGATAAATAATAATGCTTAAACTATTTGTCGAAAAGTATTTTGGTTTTTAAATATTGAATTGTTTGAATTGGAAAATAATTCTATTTTAATATTTCAAAAATTGAGGCTGTGAATAATCATTTTATATTGAGTTTTTTGTATATTAAATTTTATTTTTGATAATAAGAATAATAAGTAACAATAACATTTTATTATTCCCTAATGATACTAGTTTTCACAATATATTTTTTAAATGAATTCTTTAGTAATGAAAAGAAAATTTTAATTTAATAATGTGATTAGTTTGATAGTTTAAATGGGTTTTTAAATTTGTTTAAAACATGTGATTTTAATTTTTAATTTACTTGTGTTAAAAACGCCGGATGAATCAAATAATAAAGAAAAAAATATATACACTTTTAAATATTTTTATATCATTAAGAATCAATAAACTCTTATGTTTATACCTAGAATTTTCATTTTTGCTGAATAATGCTTTTGAAGTTTCTAGCTCTAGAAATTCAAAATGTGTTGTGTGTGTAATACATTTTTTAATACAAATTTTGAGGAATAAAAATGATATTCTCTTATAGGTTGGATCTGTTATAATTTTATTAGCTTTGAAGAATATTGTATCACAAAATTCAGGTAAAATGCTACATTCTGTTATTTTTATTAGTTAAACATAAGTGTAAGTAATACTCATTTCCATTTTAAAATTACTTTTAACTTCTACAATTAAAGACTTATCAAAAGATTATACTTATATAGGCTTAACTAAGTTTAATTTTTTAAAAAGAATTATATAATTTTTCATCTCTATGAATAAAATTTCAGTTAGAAATTTCATTGTAAGTTTAAAGTGAAAAATTGCTTATTTTGACATAAGTATTTTTATAAATATAAATTATAAACTGAAATTTTCAGGATATGAAATAATAAACATAGGAATAACACGTGTTACTTTTTTTTACTTTAGCTTAATTTTATACCCTAAAAATGATTCAAATATATTTTATAGAAGAAAAACAAGTAATATATAATTTTTTTAAGTCAAAAAAGAAAATTTTTATTTTAGTTACTTTTTTATTAAATAATTACAATTACGATAGGTGTTTTTGACGACCGGAATTGATAGCCAAGCAACATAATTTAGCGATAGGTGTTCCGAGAATTTACAAATTGTAATTTTGCAATGGAAATAAAGAAATACTAATGTTAAATTTAAAAAATAATAATTATAAAACTATTAGTAATGCATAAAAATAAAAATTGCATTTTTTAGTTAAAGGTATAAAAGGATTTCGTTTTGTTATATGATAGTAGAAGCAATTTTTTTTAAATGGTTATATCGCTAAAACTACATCAAATAATTTATTTAATTCGAACGAAATAAAATCTCAAATCAAGCTAACAAACAAACACTAATTGGGGTCTAAAGAAATTCTTCTCTAGTTTTTTACGATTGCTCCAGGGCCAGAACACGGGTTTCCCTGCGAGCCATAAAACTTCCTGTCAGTTTCCATTGTGTCGCCGCAACGCTCCCTAATTATCTTTCAAGATGTTAAGCCCTTAATGGGGGAAAAGATTTTGGAAATGGAACAAATTCAATTTTGTTCTCCCCTATAAAGCAAAAATTAATTAATTAAATTTAATTAATGAATTAGATTATCGTATTGTCACCCAAAACAATCGTGTATAGAAAATTTCAGCTCAAATAAATGTTTTAAAATGTGAGAAAAATTTTTTTTAACAAATTTTGACCAGTCGCCAAAAATGAGGCCAACGTGGTTGTATCTGTAATTCTTTGAATAATTAGTTTTAATCAATTAATTTTTGTTAATTATAATGAAATTACTGCATTGTTATCCAAAACAATCGTGTATATAAAATTTCAGCTCCAGCTCTTTAAAATGTATTTTATTAACGATTGCAAATTTGAACAAGATAAATAGAGAGAGAGAGAGAGCGCTAATAGTAGGAATTGAACAATATTTTGAAATTAAAATTAAACTTATCATATAATAGAATATTATTGTAAATATAGTGCATGAAAATGTGACAGAGAGACTTCAACAATTTGATAAAGAATTCCAATCTATGTGGTGGTTACATCAGTCTGCAGATTGGAATTACAGTACCAATGTTTCCAAAGCTACAGCATCTTCTCGTAAATTTGCATCAGTAGCCTACAGTAACTGGATGAGAGAATGGAAGTTATGGGCAAGAGAGTTGAATTATGTTGATCTTCCTTTTAATGAACAACAAGTTATCACAATGTTGGCATCTGGAGTAATTTTCTTGAACACTGATGATACCAGGTAAGATAAAAAAAAAGGAATAAATAAAAAAAAATAAACAATTTATACTTTAGATTTTTATTTTATATTTTTAATTAGTTAATTTAATTTCAAGATTTGTTTATCATTTAACAGCGGAAGCTAAAAGAAAACTTACAACTATAAAGAGTTAAAAGGATTTTTTTGACAAAAAGGGAAAATTTTCACACAATTGTCAAAAGTTTTATATCTAGGGAAATCCTGTATTTACAAGGATATGAAGTACATAGTATGTGGCCTTTACTACATTATCTGCAAACATATTACAAAATGAATTCTGTTTAAAGAAAACAATTGGTTTTTATTAATGTATTTTTTTAAAAATAAAAGAGCTGAAGAATGTTATTAAATATAGCAAAAAAACACTTATACAAATTCGCAAAAGGAAATTTATTTTATTTCTAGGAGTATATATATATATATATATATATTCTTTTTCTCTGTGGTCTCTGATCTTAGTTGAAATTAATAAATCAGCCTAAGATTTTTTTAAATGAGCTGTGTTTATAACTTTTTTCTCAGCTTTTTTACTGTAGTCATCGAAATGGCTTAAATTTTATTTTGTGCTAAGTATTAAAAAAAATCTGTAAACTAGTTCGTTTAGTTTATTTTTATATGCAAATTTATATTTTCTAATTATTTTTTTATCTGTTCTTGAGTTATTTAGATTGTGTGATGAATGGAAGATTCTATTTTATTTTATACCAAACTATATATTAAATTATTGCTATATAGCAATTATTTTCCTATAACATATTTTTCTTCTAAAGAACTTATTTAATGAATTTTTCTATATATATATATATATATATATATATATATATATATATTAACAATATCATTGTAGTGACAAATGAAATTTTTCAGTAAGTGTAAGAGATATTTACCCCTTTGATGTAGTTATGTATATTGAAAGAAGTTCAGTTATATATAATTTTAAAGAGTACTAGCCACATGAAAATTATTTTTGTTTGCTAAAGATTTTTTTTTTAAGTTTTAAAAACTGAAATATGTTTATTAAGTTACACTTCTTTTCATACTCGAAACATTTATGTATTTAATTTGTATTATCAAGGTAAAGTCACTACATAATATATATGAAAAGGAATAAGTATTTTAATTTTAAACGTTTGAAAATCTTAAAAGTACTTTCACTATTAAAAGGAAGTAACACACCATTATCTAAGATTGAAAGGGAAAATTAATTTAAATTGTAACGAATTTATGCAGAAAATGTTTTATTCACCATCCAAATGGTTACGTAAAAATATTTCAGAAACTACTGAATGGTTTTAATCAGTCACGTGGATTACCTTTTCTGATTTATGATATCAAAACCTCCGAAATATCGGTGAAAATGCAGTACAAATTAAGTTTTTAATTTTTTTTCTATTAACTTTAAAGCTGAATAATCATTAAAAGTAATTTTTGATTATGTTATAATTGCATGATAAGATCAAAACGAAATTTGAAATTTGGATTTGGATGTAGATAAGTATGCATTAAATTTATGAACTTTTAAAGCTCCCTAATGGAAAAAATTACCTACATTTAAAGGCACAAGAAATGAAAAAGAAATATACACAAACAGTTTTTTTTTCCAAATTCTTCAATATTGCCACAATGACAATTTTATTGCTGAAAAGACATTACTTTAATGAATCTGAAAATTTCTCTCTTTTGATACAATTTTTCATTAAAAATATCATCCTCTTTAAATTTTACGTCAGTTATATTAAATATATCTTTTCATATCCTGTAACAAAATTTCAGCCGCATGGTTTCCCATTTCCATAGGAATTTTCTCATAGAGATCTCAGAAAGTGTAACAAGTCTAAGTGACCTACTCTTTGACCATGACACCATTAGAAAAATCTACTTCCTCACAGAAATTTATATATTGCGATCAGATTTCGACAGAAAAGTGAGAGGAGAGGAATTTATTTCTTATTATGACATTATTACATTTTTATTCATTACAAGTCTAAAGAGATTTTTTAATTTTTTTTTTCAAGAATTTTTTCTTGAAGCTCTTACTTGCATTACATTGAATTTAAGTTCTTAATTGATTAACACCAACTATGAAAAATAATTTGCACTTGTTAAACAGTTAACACCAGTGACTAGAATATTAACTTAGACCCTCTCATAGATGAACGAATAAGTCCTTTTTTAAATCATAAAAGCGTATTTTTATTACAAATTTTATGAAACTATTTTCTTGTAAAATTTAAAAGTATATAAAAGAATAATTTAAAATAAATCCGTAAAATAAAAACAAATATCCTTTATGATGATTATCTTTTCGAGATTAAAATATGTGTTGAATTGAGTTCTAGCATAAAGTGAGGAATTGCAAAAAAAATTTTAAATCTACATGTCACACTTGTAAATTTCTTTTGTTACACATCGAATAGCATAAAAACTGCAACGTGTAATCCTAAATCCATGTATTTCCCCCATTTTCATTCAAAGATAACTAATGTCAAGGAAAATAAAGTGATAGAATCGGATAAACGAAGGTTTTTTTCTTTAAATAATTTTTAGCTGTTGTATCTTTTAGATAAGTAAAACACACTAATGATGAGGGATATTGTAATTTGGAAGAATAGGACAAATGATGTCACCTGTGCACATCGGAGTTGTAGACACTTTAAGATAATGAAAGTAGCCTCAATTACATTGATTTAACATGTAAACATAGATAGAAATAGAAACGTGTATAAAAAAACGGAATAAAGGAAGTTTATAATTTAAATAGTAGAAACAATCAAAGCGAAAAATTAAAGTCATAAGCCAATTAACATTAAATGAATAAAAGTATTAATTTATATTATGTTTTTTTAATTTATGCTTCTATATACATTATTTCTTTGTTGAAATTCCTTTTGATCCAATTTATTCTGTATAGGATGTATATTTTTATTTCCAATTTGTTATTATTTTCCAATTTTCCTCAGAAAGGAAAGCTACTGAAATTCATAAGAACGTAAAATAAGAATTAGTAGTCAGTTTTTTAAAAAAAAATATGTTCTCGGTCCTTAATATAAAATTCTCCAACTTTTTTTTATAAATGTGTCTCATTTATTTTTTACAAAAACACCATTGATCTTTTCGTGTGCTTGAAAAGAAATTAATTTGCCAAATATTATAATTCTTAGTATGGAATGTGTTATAGAAATCTTAAGTTCTGGTTGTTATGGTAATTTTCTTAAAATTAAAATTACCTTGCTCCTGTGAAAGTAAAATCATACAATGCAGGAAACCTGAATTTTTATTTTTGAATATACTGGATCTATTTTAGAGAGAGCCTAATATTATAGTTAAATATTTTGGTATGATATATTGAGCTAATTTTGTTCGCAGAATATTTACTTTTCAATGTTGACCAAAAAACGTTTTTTCTAACTTTGGTAGATTGATCGCTGAGCTCAAGTCAAAATTGACTGAAGTGTACAGTACAGTAAAAATAACTCTTCCAGAATTCAATATAACAGCTCAAGGGGAAAGCGAAGTAATATCTCTTGTGGCAAAAATTAGGGATCCTGATGTCTTAAAAGAAATCTGGAAATCTTGGAGATTGCAAACAGGTGAAAAATCAAAATCTGATTGGTTTCAGCTCGTACAGTTGACGAATAAAGAAGCTGAAAAAAATGGTAGGGCTATTAAAATTAATCCATAGTCATATATATTTTTACAAAATGAAATATTAGACGCTCATAGCTGTGTTCTTTGACTTTGATAAATCATTGTGAAATTTTGAGTTTTTTCTTAAGTCTAAAAAGAAATATGATTTGTGAAATGGTTTCAATTAAATCGTGAAATTGAAAACTCTTTTATATTGAAAAAATGTAAGACTTTATAAAATAGTTTTTCTTCAGTTTCTCCCATTCTACTCTTTAAGAAAAGATTGAATTTTGAAACATATAAACAAGAGATCGAAGAATTTGAATCAAATTAATGTATTTTCTAAGCATCTTATTAAAGCAAAATTGATTTTTTAGGCATACAAATATAATTCAAAGTGTAGTTTTCTAGAAATGAAAGAGAAGTTTAGACCTAGAAAACTGAACTGAAAAAATTTGCTTCACTTTAAATTAGAAGACAAGCTTTATAAAAATTGTATGTGTGTGTGATGCTTACACTGATAAATATTAGAATATCTAAAGTTAAAATGTGTGTTTTGCCTTCAATTAAATCATAACTTTTTACAATATGGTATGACAGTTTTTTGTGGGGATTCAGTTTTGTACTAAATGTAATCAGAACTTATTCAATCAAATGATGTAATATATAAAATTGTAACTATTTTGGTTTATTGCATTAAAACTTTGCTCAGTAATAAAACGTTTAAAAGTTATAAAATTTAAAAATGTAAAAGTTTAGTTTATAAATTTAAACAGAAATGAAATTCTATTTTGAATAATCCTTTCACTGATATAAAAATGCATTCAGCGGCTTATAAGTTAAAAAAGGGTTTAAATAAAGAGTTTTTTCTCAAAAAGTTTTGAGAACTGAAAAAAGTAAAATAGTGGTGCGGTAGTATGAAGAAAGTTACAAATAATCTGCGTATCAAAATTCACAAAGTACTTATTATATTGATACAAGTCAAAAAATACAAGAAAAAATAAAAGCTTACCAAAATTTTTAAAAACAAAAAATAAATAAATAAATTTTATTGCTTTTGACTTTTATGTTCAGAGTATTTTTTACTGTCCCTAATAATTAGGAAAGCATTTCTCCCACGTAATCTTCGCAGCACTAATCATGGCCTCAAATTCGCTCCAGCGTTTTCTGTTTAGTTCTACACATTTTCATAACATCCTGATGCCGTTAAAGACTCATCGTGTAAAGGGGCTGAAGCAACTTAAAACTGTCGAAACTCTAAATCAGGGGTCGGCAACATATGGCACTCGTGCCACTTTTGACACGTGGTGCAATTCTCACAGTGGCATTCAACACTATTCTACAAATTTGTCAGTTTTTGAGTGGACGGAAGTTGATATTTGACAAACATTTTCGGAATTATGGAAGTTTACGGAATTATGAAAAAATGTGAAAGATAACTGAAGATAAATTTACATCCATTTTGTAAATTATTGAATGTCATTGCTGGAGAGATTTAATTGCTTGAAGAAAAAAAAATTACGTGTACTTTGCTTTCCGCTTTTGGTTCTACACAACTATGTGAACATATTTTTTCTCATATGAAAAGTGTTTGAATACACAAATAAGCTGTTACTGAATGTTCAGATATTAGTGTCAAATTGAAAAATAGAAAGTCCCACGTGAAACCACTGTGTTTTGCGATATGAAGTAGAGAGCTGCGGAGACAAGGTTCATATTAAACCATTTATTTTGTTTTATTTAACAACATTGAAAGATTTATTTATATTTTATGTTGTTTATTTCTTATCCAATAAATATGTTAAAAAATACATAATATATGTACAATATTAATTTAATTTATTTATGTTGAAGGAATAGTATTTTAAGTTGTTTATTTTTTGTTAGTAAATAACTTTAAATGATGCCAAATTGATATATAATAAAACTGTAAGTCTATATTATTGACCTCTATTCCCTAACTCTGCATGCATTATTCTGGGAATCGAATTGTTTCAAATATGTCTTACTGTGTGGCACGCTGATTCCTACTGGTAGATTGGTTTGGCATGCAAATGCTATAAGGTTGCCAACTCCTACTCTAAATTCCCTCAATAGTAGGGTATAAAAGAGTGGAGGAAAGGGTGCCAACTCAGGTATTATCCTCGTCACTTGACTGTGGCTCAAATTTAATACACCAGCCCATCACACGGCTTATCTTTAGTAGCACCAGGACTCGGGCCAACGACAACCCCCGGCTATTTCTCAATCATGATTACTTGTATATCACGTATATTTATCGTTATGACATCAATGCCAAAAAATAAAACTAAACATCTTCATCTATCCTTTGCATTCAAATGTAACATTATTCTGAATTTTTTTAAAAAAATGAAAATGTCCTTAATGAGATTTTCAATTAATTCACTTTTCAGTTTATTATAAGTATAATCCAAATTAATTGAGAACTGAATTTTTCTTTATACATATTTAGTTCATTTTTACATAAAAAACTGTTAATGATTCCAAATTCATTTTTTAAATCTTTTTGTATAAAGTTAACGATTCTGACAAACAATTAAATGGTTTTTGTAAGCGAGCCTCATAATATGCGTATCATTTAAGATTTAAAAACTCACACTTTTTTGGAAAATAGCATTCATTATCGTTTAAAAATTCTTTCTCCATTCTAAGTAGTCTTCTAATTATAGAAGCAATTATATATATATGATTACCCTAACACACATTAAAAAATGGATTAATCCTGTTTTGATTATAACTCTATCAGTGGCGAATTCTTTTAGATGGTTTATATGAGTTGGTCCTAGATTGTTTTTTGTGTCAAATTTTATTCTTTTGTGGGGGGGGGGAGACTAATTTGAAGCTGATATTCTGTCTTTATAAATTAAAATCGTAGCGAAATATACAGGGGGAATACAAATGATGGACCCGATTTTTTTAAAAAATCATATGATCGAAAACACTGGATATATCACAATAAGTGATACATGAATGGAAAGAGAAATACACCAAGTTTTTTTTTCTCTCACTAATGTTCGATGTGTGACCTTCTTGTTACATGACATACGTCCAATCTGTTATCTAGTTCGTTCCAAACATTTTAGTAGTGTAGTGTAGTTAGTTTAGTAGTGTAGTGTAGTTAGTTTAGTAGTGTAGTGTAGTTAGTTTAGTAGTGTAGTGTAGTTAGTTTAGTAGTGTAGCATCACTCTATCATTGGTTCGTAATACTGTTCAAATGCTTACGTGTCGTCCTCTGTTATTTATTGTGTTAATTGCAAATGATATGGCTTAAAATTTAATTTTTTCGTCAAGTTTTCCATGCCGTTTTCTGGGCCTCCCAAGTTTACAGGCGGCAATTCTCATAGACTTCAAACACCTTCGTGGATTTCGTCCTCTCTACTACTTCCGAGACACTTGGCTGCTCACTGCTTTTCTTTTTACAGTAGAAAATTGTTTTCTTAAATTGGTGATACCATCTCGGAATGCTCTGATTGGTTGGTGCACACTAAAGGCCTTATCACACAAACACTTTTGCTGCAATTTTCGATCCAATTCGCGCAATTTTTACTCTGTTGCCATAGTGATGGCTTTGGAACAACTTTTTGCCAGTGAGCTGAAAAATTTACTCTAATGAAAGTTGCTTGAAATTCCAGCCAATGGGGTTCTTCGGCGCCCTATGTCATAAACAAGGTGGTGATAGCGGTGGTAGCTTCGCATCGGATATGGCGTATAATATTTTAATGATGTACAATATTTTAACGGCGTATAATATTTTAAACAGAATGATGCTCCATTTCTGTTTACCCCCATAAACAAGAGCGCGAGCGAAATAAAAGAAATAATATTGGATGATCGTTTTCGAAGCAGAAAAATCAGCGAGTAATGTTTCAATGCGGAGAGAGAGCGTGGCTGACGTCAGAGCATGTCGTTTTGTTTACGGTAACCCTTCCCCTCAGATTCGGCGGAAGGCTGGGCCAAAAAATTGAACGGAAAATTTACGTGTGATACCGCTTTAACACACAAAAACTCGTCTTTGTCATTATCGCCATGTTCGGATTCCACACACACACACACACACAATCACAGCGATTTCGAACGTGCTGTTGATCATTGGTAAAAAAGAGCTTGGTATATTTCTCTTTACATTTATGTATCACTTAATGTAGTACATGTAGTAGTTTCGGAAATATGATTTCTTAAAATAGAATCCATTATTTGTGCTCACCCCGTATTTCTCAAATTTTAAAATCCCTTTTAATATGTATTTTTCATCATATTGTTGCTCACCCTAGTATTAGATAATTATAAATTGTATCGTTATTTTAAAGGCTATTCAGATGTCGGAGAAGCATGGAGAGAAGAACTTGGCTTGGAAGATGTAATATCGACAGTATTATCACTTTGGGATGAAGTAAAAGATTTTTACAAGGAGTTGCAGTCATATGTTAGATACAAGTTACAAGCTCATTTTGGAGCAAAACATTTTGGAAAGAATCCCTGGATTCCAGCGCATTTGCTAGTTAAGTACACTCAAAATATTTTAAATACTGTTTTTCGTAGGATTGATGGCTTGTTTATTAACGTCGCGCTCAGAAACCAAACGAGGGTTATAAACCATTTTTACAAAACTTCGTTGCATTTTATACTAATATATACTATAAGTATTTCTTAAGTTATGTATAAGCAACATCAATGTCGCCCCACCCAATAGGGCGGTTATGACACTCGGCTTGTAGACGAGTGGGCTCGGGTTCGAATCCCGAATAAAGCATGGCTGTATCTTCGGGAAAAGAAGTCGAATTTTCGCCTGAAATGAATTCCCGTCTCAAATGGAAAGCAGCACACCCCCTTCTGTTCTATGCAGGGAGATCATCGTTTGTGATAAAGTACATATTCTTCAGTGATTGTATTGTATGTTTCTGTTCATGTATCTTTCGTGTGTATCCCGGTATGAAACACATGACAACAACAACATCAATGCATTTTAGATGACTTGACTAATTATAAAATATGAAAAAGAATCCTGGAATGTGTGTAGAATATGTGTTACAATATTTAAAATAAATAGCTCTGCTCTGTTTAGATATGAGGATAATGCAGAAGCATTTTTGCTATCAAGATATTAAAAGCAGGGGGGGGGCGTATTCTACTTCTTCAAACTGAAAGTCTAAAACATTTAGTGTCTTGTGATAACAATAGACAAATTTCTTAAAAAAATTTACAAAATCCTTCGTATTTTCCGAAATTGTGCACATTGAAATCAGTAATCATAAATGCCTTATTCCTACATTTAATCTCTAATCCAAAGTCTCAATATATGTTTTGATCTTTGATTAATGCAATATTTCATGATCGAAATAAATATAATAGAACTGGAGGAGTAAACTAATTTTATTCAATATAAAGAAATAGAGGAAAGGCATAGATATTTTGTGTAGGAATAACTATAAAACTTCTTTCTTCAGTGTTACTGACATTTAATCGTTCTTAATACCGTTGCATAAAATTGATAATAAAAGCACGCACAACTCCAGACAACAATCGAATGACTTTTTATTGAAAATTTATTAAAAGTATTTCGTTTTATATTTCGATGAATTTCACCAGCTTTTTCTTATATTTCATAGGTAGTCTTTGGGGAGATAACTGGAGTGCTCTAAGTGACATTTTAATTCCTTACACCCAGAAAAGTTTCGTAAACATAACTTCTGAAATGTTATTAAATGGATATTCCGTTATTGATTTACTTCGGAAAGCTGAAGAGTTTTACACAACTATGGGTTTCAATCCCATGAAATCAGATTTTTGGGCAAAATCAATGTTTGTTAAACCTATAGATGGTCGCTTTGTGGATTGCCATGCGGTCTCTTATGATTTTGCTCTAAACGAAGATTACAGGTAATTATATTGTACTTTCGTTTGCTTGATACTCTCTATAATTTCTAAAATTTTGAGTTGAAACGAGAATTTTTTTTTCTATTTTAAGCACAAAGTTGAAAAATGGAAGCAACGAATAAGTGTTTTTGATTTATTACTTCAAAACAAAGTGAAAACTTTGTTAAAACCAAATGACGATATGGCACCGCATATAAAAAAGGGCCTATTGCTTAGTATTTATTTTTGTCTAGTCTTGATCGTTTCACCTGTCTTGTAAAAAAAGCGTTAAAAGGGGAAAAAAATTTCTTTAAGGAAAAATTTATGATAAAATTTATCTCTAACAAAGCCAACAAAGGAAATGGCAGAGAGGAAATAAATATTTTTCCAGGATATTTTATATATATATATACTAGCTGTTACCCGCCCGCTTCGCTGGGTATTTCATGAAGTTTTATAAATTTTTACTGCTTATATATATGTATAAATTATTGATATCTAAGTCCTAGCATTAAGAATTCGATTGTATTGAAAAATATACTTATACTTTTAACTGTCGCAAAAAAAGGGCAGAACTCATCTAATTTGTATTTTCTAAAAACCTCTAAAATTGAAGTATAGAATGATATTTGCTCTTTCGTAACCCAAAAACCAAGTGGATTCCCGCAAAACCAATTTTCGGTGGATCTCTACTCCGTAAATTGAACATGCAAGCCAAATTTCAAGTCTAAATCTAACAGAAAAAAGCAAAAGTTTTACTATCCCGTTGAGAGCCGTTATTAATCCCGTTGAGAGCCGTTTTCCAAAATTACCGCTCTTAGCGGATTTCAATTCAACAAAAGAAAAATGCAAAGCAAATTTCATTATTATAGTCCTCGTAGCTCGAAAAAAGTAATTTTTTTTGTCAATACGTCCCAGTAACCCCCTGCACACCCCCTAAGAACTTGATTTGCTTAAAATACATTCTTAGTGGATCTCTATTCAACAAAATAAACATGCTTAACAAATTTCAAGTATATGGGTCTAACAATTAAAAACATTAATTTTTTTCTGTAACTCCTCTTGACCCCTCGCAAACATCCTTAGGGGTCAATTTTCGTTTCACTCTTTGTTAGAGGAAATCTATTCCATGAAAGAAACATGCCTACAATTTTCAAGCAGGATGATCAAATAGATTAAAAATGAAAATATTTATCGATTACGCCTCTTAAACTCCCGAAATTAAACTTGGTAGTTGATATTCGCAAAACCCATTTTGTAGCGGTTCTCTACTTTACGAAAGGAATCTGCTTATCAAATTTCAAGACTGTACGTCTAACAGTTTAAAAATGGGGATAATTGTCTATAACGCCACTTGAGCCCACGCAACGCCACTTCTGGGTCTGTTTTCACAAAACCCATTTTGTAGGGGAATTGCACTCTATTAAAGGAATCTGCTTAGCAAAATTTGAAGACTGTGCGTCCAATTAATTAAAAATGCAAAAAAATTATCAATAACGCCCCTTGAACCCCCGCAACGCCACCTAGGGGTCGATTTTCACAAAACATATTTTATAGTGTATTTCTATCCTATGAGAGGAATCTGCTTACCAAATTTCAAGACTGTGAGTCTAATGGTTTAAAAATAGAAATAATTATTTATATCTGCCCTTAACCCCCCGCAACACCCCTTGGGTGTCAATTTTCTTCAAACCCGTTTTGTAGCGGATATTTACTCCATGAAAGAAACATTTCTACCAATTTTCAAGCAGCTAGGTCAAGTAGTTTAAAAACGAAAATATTTATCTATTACGCCACTAATACCCCGCAACGCCACTTAGAAGTCTGTTTTCACAAAACCTTCTTATAGCTGACTCTATTAAATAAATCTATTTATCAAATATAAAGACTGTGCGTCTAATAGTTTAAAAATGGAAATAATTATCTGTAACGCCCCTTAAGCCCCGCAATGCCACTTGGAGGCAATTTTCACGAAACCCATTTTGTAGCGTATCTCTACCCTATGAGAGGAATCTGCTTACTAAGTTTCAAGACTGTACGTCTAATAACTTAAAAATCGGAATTTATAAAGCCCCTTAAACCCCCTGCCCCCGCAACACCCCTTGGGGGTCAATTTCCCCCAAACCTGTTTTGTAGCGGATATTTACTCCATGAAAGAAACATTCCTACCAATTTTCAAGCAGGTAGATCAAGTTGTTTAAAAACGAAAATATTTATTTATTACGCCACTTAATCCCCTGCAACGCCACTTAGAGGACTGTTTTCACAAAACTTTCTTATAGCTGATCTCTACTCTATGAAAGAAATCTATTTATCAAATATAAAGACTGCGTCTAATAGTTTAAAAATGGAAATAATTATCTATAACGCCCCTCATGTCCCGCAACGCCACTTGGGGGGCAATTTCCACGAAACCCATTTTGTAGCTTATCTCTACACTATGAATAGGAATCTGCTTACTAAGTTTCAAGACTGTACGTCTAGTAACTTAAAAATCGGAATTTATAACGCCCCTTAAACCCTCCGCCCCCGCAACACCCTTTGTGGGTCAATTTTCCCAAAACCCATTTTGTAGCGGATATTTACTCCAGGAAAGAAACTTACCTACCAATTTTCAAGCAATTAGGTGAAGTAGTTTAAAAACGGATATATTTATCTATTACGCCCCTTAATCCCCCACAACGCCACTTAGAAGTCTGTTTTCACAAAACCTGTTTTGTAACTGATCATTATTCTACGAAAGAATTTATTTATATCAAATTTAAAGACAGTGCGTCAAATAGTTTAAAAATTGAAATAATTATCTATAACGCCCCCTAAGCCCCTGCAACGCCACTTGGGGGTCGATTTTCACCAAACTCATTTTGTAGCGGATCTCTACTCTCTGAAAGGAATCTGCTTACCCAATTTCAAGATTGTACATCAAATAGTTTAAACATGGAAGCAATTATTTATAACTCCCCTTAACCCCCTTAACGCCCCTTGCGTTTCGAATTTCGGAAAATCCGTTCTTAGCTGACGTCTACTCTATGAAAGGAACATGTCTAGCAAATTTCAAGTCTGTAGGTTGAATAGTTCCGGAGATATCGTGATTAGTCAGTCAGTCAGTCAGTTAGTCAGTCAGTGAGTGAGTCGCTTTTCTCCTTTATATATATATATATATATATATATATATTATATATATATATATAATATATATATTATAATATGTAAAATGTAATGTACCTTACTCTTAAAACGTGAAAATGTCTGAAAAATATTTAAAAACTAAAAAAAAAATATTCTTTCAAAAAGTCATTTATATATATTTATAATATATATATATATACCACTCTTTTGTAAAAAAATTCAAAGCACTAAGAAGGAGTTGTCCGATTGTGTTGAAATTTCTTAGGCAAAAATATCTTGATTTAACATGCAAATGATCAAATTTTCAAGGCCAACGAACATGAATTGTGGTCCTAGTGCGCATTTCTACTAAGGAACTATCGAAATATAAAACCGGTAGTAGAGGCTGAAAATTTACCTTTTTTCGTTTTCGCCGTTGTGATTCCCTGTAGAAAAAACGAATGATACCATCACACGATGTTTTCGAAGACTTTATAGGCAACTGAATGACTTAAACGTGGTCGCATTGTCGGAATGCGTGAAGCTGGGTGGTGACACCGAGCAAAAGGTCGTCACCTGCAACATACAGATACAAAGCTGTAAAAAGGTGCTGTTAGCAATGGTTGCTGTAGGAACTTGTCGACGAAATGAACGCTCTGGAAAGCCAAGATTCACAAATGCAAGGCAAGATCGGATGATTATTCGACAGGCCCGAACTGCTCCAACGGTATCATTGTCTACTATTCAACGTACTACAGCCTCTTCACTACCTCCCCCCCCCCGTGCTACCTTCAACTATTTGGCGGGGTTACGCTCACAGCGGCTTTTAAAACGTCTGCCTTTGAGACAACATAACATCGGCGGAATCGTCTGGAGGAGTGTCGCAGACAATCAAAATATTTGCCCTCGGACTGCCATCGCATAGTGTTCAACAATGAATCTCTCTTTTTTGTTGAAGCATATGACCATCGTCTTCATGTCTGAAGAGGCCGAGGTCAGCGGTCTCAATCAGCCTTTGTTTTATAAAGGCATACAACCATAACCAATGGCATCACGGTGTGGGGTGCTATCTCATAGGACAGCAGTTCAACTCTAGTGATCCTCCTTACATCTTTAGCAGCCCAACGATATGTTGATACCCTCCTGCGGCCGGTTATATTATCTTTCATGGCACGTCACCTGGGAGGCAGTTTTCAACACGATTATGCTAGGCCCCATACAACTCACTTCGTGCCATTAATACTCTTCCTTGGCATGCAAGGTAACCATATCTTTCGCCAAATGAACTTGTCTGGAATATAGTAGGGTGGCAGATTAGGGCACCCGAAAATATTGCTGTTCTGGAGCAGCAACTGGTGAATTCCTGGCAGAATGCATCGCAGGATGACATTAGGAACTTCTCTGTCACTATTTACCTAGACGTATACAAGCAAGTATAGCCTCCAGAGGGGGTTCCACCAACTACTGATTTTCACATTCAAGCTGTAATTGTGAGCCATGGATGGGCCCTATGACCATGATATTTTTATCATTTTATTATCTGTGTATGAGCTGTATGCATACTTAAGTTCAATAAAAACAACCATTTCCTCCCTGGTGCTTCGGTTTTTTTTGCAAAAGAGTGTATATAATTAATTTTTAATGTTTAGACTTTCCCCTCAGTCGAAAGTGATGTTGTCGTCAGTAAGATGATTTGCAAACAAAGAGTAAAAATTCCTGTCAATAATGCTGAATATGTAGGAATGATAATGTCCCTAAATGACGCCTACTTGAAAAATTTGGTGACAAAAATAAATGCTCTGAAACAAATATAGAAGGGTTTAGAGTAGTGGTTTTCAAACTTTATCGATTTACAAAATCTTTAGAAGAATAGGGTGTCTTTAGGGAACCCCATTCTCTCCTTAGAAGAGCATATCTTAGTAGAATATTTGAAGTAGACCAACATGTTATAGTTACTTTATGTAAAGACAGTAAAAAGAGTATTGTATTTGTTATTAAAAATTTTAATATGACATTAACGTAGTTTACTCATTAATAACATTAACTTGTGCTCCAGGTTTCTCAATTCTTGTGAATATGAATCTATTTTGCATGTACATTTATAATTTTCTTTAAGAATTTTTTTTTGACTCGTGGAACCCTAAGGTTCGATGGAACACAAATTGAAAACCACTGGGTCTAGAGTGATTACACTAGGTAACACCAAAAATATTTCGGGCTCAAAAATAGTTTATTATGAAGCCTTATGGCCCGCTAAACACGAAAAAAATTTCAGATAAGCTCTTGAATCAAACTTCCTCCTTACTCATAAATAGCTGTATTTTCACTCATCTTTACTTTCTGTGTATAATCTATGCGATGCTCATTTAATCGGGTAGGTAGATGCACTTGTCTCAGAATCGATTTTTAAATTCTACGAAATGCGTGTAACAGCGCTACCTCTGCAGTTGTGTTTTGAGTGTAACCTAGAGCGTCAGTAGAACAAAGAACTGACAATAGTGCACGATTCAAGTAGCGATTCCCCACATACTAAATCAAATGGAATCGAGTGACCTCGTAAGGGATATTGACTTGCCAAAACAGAAGGCAGAACTTCTGTCATCCAAACTGCAGCAATGCTTCTTCTACCAGGCGTCAAAGTAACGGAGTACAGGACTCGTGAAAAGAATCTTCTTCACTTCTTTGAGAAGAAAGAACATGTGGTTGCATGTATTGATATCAACGGCCTTCAGTTATGATCTAAATAACTGAAGGTTGCTTATAGACTCTTTAAAGGTTAGTTTGAAAGCAGTATTATTACACAAGGCAACCTTCCTCCTTCCATACCCATTGGACATTTCGTTCACTTGAAGGAAACTTATGCAAATGTGAAATTACTTCTAGTGTTAATTAAATACGAGCATCACAAATGGCAGATCTGTGGTGACTTGAGAGTCATTTCTTTACTCATGGGAATGCAGTTAGTCTATAAAAAGTACTACAGTTTTCTGTGTTTGTAGGACAGTAGAGATTGAAAATCGTACTACATACAAAACAAGACCTTCCAGAAATCTAAAATCCGGTGAGAGAAATGTCCCAAATTATCCTTTAGTAAACCCAAATGACATTCTGCTTCACCCCTGTATATTAAGCTGGAATTAATAAACTTTGTGGAATCAATTAACAAGGTTGGAGAGGCTTTCTACTACCTCGGATCGAAATTTCCTAGATTGAGTGATACAAATATTAAGGAGGGGACCTTCATGGGTCCTCAAAAACGAAAAATCATGAAGGACTTCGCTTTTGATCAAATTTTGGAAGGGAAAGGAAAAGTAGCCTGGGAAGCTTTTAAAAGCGTGATGAGTGAGTGAGCGAGTGAATGATTTTGGGGTTTATTGGCGCAAGAGCCGATTTCGGCTATACTGCGCCAAACATTTGTTTTAATATTTGTGGTCTAGACGGGAAGAGAAAGAAAGAATGAATTGAATGACAAGAAAGAGGGTCGAAAATAGAGAAGGATCACTAGGGTGCCCCGGGTTCGTGAAGCCCATGTTTACCAAAGACAGTAAACCCTGTGGGAAAAGATCACTAGGGCACCTCGGGATATTAAAAGTGTGATGCGACGATTTCTAGGCAGCAAAAAAGATGAGAACTATCAACAGTTGGTGAAACTTCTACAATAGTTTCATGACCTAGGATGCAATATGTCTCTAATCCATTTTTTACATTCCCGTCTTGATTTTTTCCCTAAGAACTGTGGAGCTGTAAGTGATGAACATAGTGAAAGGTTTCATCAAGATATCGCAGAAATGGAACGTAGATATCAGGGTCGTTGGGATGAGTCAATGCTCACAGACTACTGCGGGACATTTATAAGGATACCCGGGTTTCAACATTCAAGAGGCAATCCAAAAGGAAATGTCCACAGGGAATAAACTAAAAAATACTGTTGATTTCTGATATAAACATTGTTTCTTAAGACTTGACTTATTGTATTGTATTTATTAGTTAATAATGTATTGTTCTTCAAATTTACCCATAAATTGATAGATGGGCTGTTGTATATCTTAAAAACAAGAGGTAATAAATAAATTTCATTTATATATTCGTTTTTTTTCAACCCAAAATTAGTGAGAATATGCTATTTAAAACTAGGTAACAGACAAAAAGTTTCTTTTTGTTCCCCAGTGTTATCTGAGGAGATCCCTCTAGAAGTGTCTAGAAAGAAGGAAAGCCAAAATAAAGACTCGGCGATGCGGTGAAGTTCAGTGTTTGGCAGCGACTGCCTGTTTCATTCGCCTCATGCAATATTACGCCTACGAATTTGAATTGCAGTGATCGAGCTTTGTGTGAACTTTGAATTTGCATCATAACGATTTTTTATGTGTATGCAACTTGTTCCCGTTAAAAGGGGGAAATTCGGTAAAACTAAAGTATATATTGCGTGTATGTAAAATAGGCATTCAGCGAAAAAACGGAAAAATGTTGATATGTTAATTTAACTTTTATAAAGAAATATGTATATATATACTAAGTATAATTCATACTTATATATATATAAGTATAAATTATACTTATATATATATAATATTTTATTCATAAAAGTTATGATTTTAGTGCTGAATACTAATAAATAATGCTAATCTCTTTACGAGAGACATCAACAACTAACGGAAGAAATAATTTAAAAATTAGGAAAAATTTAAAATTAACATAATTAACTCAGAATATGATTCGCTTATAGATTTGTATAAAAATAAATAATAAAAATATTTAATCACATGTACATTATTTACATTTCTTTATGAGTCTTAATAATATTAGTCGTGAATTGTTGTAATAAGAAGAGAAATATATTTCTTATAGATCTGAATTAATCATAGTTCGTAAAAGATTGATAAAATTAAGATATCATTAATGAAAGTCGGTTTAAAAGTGTATTTAATTAATCTCAAATCTCCCAAAAACTAAGATCTTCCCATTTTACAGAGTAAGAATGTGTGCAGAAGTGCGAGAACATAGTCTTCTGGAAGCAATCCATGAGATGGGCCACATACACTATTACATGGCCTATCACAATCTTCCAATGATTTACAGGAGCGGCGCCAATTCCGCATTCCACGAAGCAGTTGGGGAAACAATGGTTTATGCAGCTCAAAGTCCTAAATGTCTTCACACACTCAATCTTCGATCCTCTGATACGTCAGGAGGTACGCAAGGGGCTTGTTAAAGATCATTTGATACGCTCAACTGATAAATTTGTTTTTTTGAGATGAATAATCTCTTCTTTTGCAATCATTTTTTCCGTTTTTACCAATGTAAACATCTCTATTTTTAACTTAAAATGATAGATGAAATAAAATCTTTTCTTTCTAATTTGACGCTTACGTTTTACTTCAAAGTAAACATATAACATATCTTTAGTGTGACTTTGTGTTTAAACTTAATCATTTCACTAAACAGGATTTGAAGTGCCTTTTAGATATTTTACTATTATTATCTCCTGCTTAAATAAACTGGGCTCTTAAAATTTTATCGTTTACATTTGAGCTGAAAATTTTTAAAAATTTATGATATATAATAACAAGTACATATACGCGAATTCAAAAAGCATTAGTATTTTAACTAATTTTTTCAGGACATTTAAACCTATTTTACTTGCTGGGTGGAAAATAGAATATAAAAAGGAAGAAGTTTAAAGTAGAAGTTTATTATATACTGTGTTATAGATTTTGAATACATAAAGTAAAATACATTTATTTTAAGTAAAATTTTGAACTTCTTAGTGCTTTACCTGTATATCTGCAGCTAAAAAATCATGATCTGATCTTTAGAGAAAAACTTAGTACTGAATTAATAATAATATGTGATATACATTAATAAGGAATTCACTTTTAAATTAAAAGAAAAATTTCAAATAATGCTGTAATATGTTGTTGTGTTTGCTAATGCCACCTACCTGACGGTGTCAGATCGAGGCCCACGAAATTCATCGTGGCAAGGGACTTGATGTACGCTTGTCGTTATCCGTAGCTTTGAACACCATACAGATAATAGTACGAGTAGGCTGCAATTCATAACATATTATCACAAACTGTTCATTTTTAAATTAATTGTTGAATATTTATTTTTTCTTGTAAAATTAAAATGAGAGATTTATGTCTCATTAACCTTAATTATCAAAAATTTTGGCAGTATTTTACAATTATTTTGTGAATAATTTAATTTTGTTATTAATACAACTTCTTTGGATTTTCTAGAAATATTGGTAAACACGCTCATGAAACAAGCTCTATCTAAATTTGTTCTCTTGCCCTGGGCTTTGACGGTAGAGATGTGGCGATATCGACTTTTCTCTGGAGAAATTAAAGAAAAAGATATGATGGAAAAATGGTGGGAATTAAGGTATAATATTTTTTTTTCCTTACGATTTACAAATTGTAAAAAGACTTTACGATATGTGTACTATACTAAGTATATATTGCTGGTATAAAGCATACAATATAAAGTAATATTCCAATTTCTGTTTGTTACAGTAATAATAAATCTTATAATAGTTTGGAATGTAATTGGAATTTGCATAATTAATTATTTCCTTAACAGTATGAATTACATTTTGTGTGTACATGAGAAAGTATTTGGAAATGTGCACAATATATATGTTCATATAAATATTAATAGCTAAAATGTGATTTTCATCTTAAATATATTATTATTTTCAGCATTTTAAAATTGTTAGTAAAAAGTTTCAATGACTTTTGATTAAGTATAAGTTCTCTACTGCTTTTATGTGCGAATACGTAAATAAAGGCAGTTGGGTGGAATGAAAATTAAACATATTTATGTCATTAAGTTATTAAAACATTTCCCTTCAACTGTAAGTACACTATCCTCCACATGGAAAAAATTTACTTTTTGGTCACGTTACCCTTTTTCTTCACGGAAATTAAGACTCATTAAATTTGTGTTTCAGGGTTTACGAGCCAATTTTATGGTGTGTTTTAGCACATTAACCTTTAAAAACTTAGTTTTTCTGCTAAATTTTCTAAAACTGTAGATACGTTTCCTGCTATTAAGTGCAACCTTCATTGAGAAGAATAATAATGCTTAGCATTAGCGTGATGGAAGTAAATTATAACATTTTATACTCGTGTTTCAAAAATAATTCTCCAAAAAAGTAACCAAATTAGTGCGATTTAAATTTTAACCCTACTTTTAAACAAGTTTTGTTATAAAGTAGTCGAAGCACGAGAAATGTTTTTAGCTTTTTATCAATTTGAGCGTTAGTATACAAGAATATTATTATTACTTAATTTTTTTAGCCCTAGATACATTTTAACTATAGCTGAATTTAAGGTTCTCTCTCTCTCTCTCATAGAACAAAGATTACATTGATGTGCAATGTAATTCCTTTACAACAGAATTATTTTCATAAAAATAGGTCAAATTCAATTTTTTGAAAAATATTTCTTTGAGTTTTTATTGAATGAAGGAAAAATTGTAACTGACTGTAAATACTGCAGTCGCATTTTTGGCTTATATTTCGTTTTTCTTTCAGATAAAGATTTTTTCTGTTATTACTAGTTATATCATATTTAGTATTATATATTTAAAACTCTAACGTTAAAGAAAAATTATAAGAGATTTTGTTTTTGAGACAGATTAAAGATTGTGTGAGCAGTTATTGAAAGTTTATTTGATCTAAACCGTTTGAAATCCGTCTCATGCTTATCTCATAGTTAACAAAGAAATTTCTTATGTTAATTTTAGAGCTGAAGCAATTAAAGTCTTTCGAGATAATTTTAGAAAGTTCTGATAAAGGAAATGACAAATTTCATGTTACAATTTTCTGTAGATTTTTTTCTGGTAAATTCATATATAATTATTGATTTTATATTGAGTATCAGACTATTCAGATGATAGGCGACAGGTATATTTTATATAAAATACCCTAATTATTTGGTTCTATGCTTTCAAATATATAAAAGAGAGGCGGATTGAGCTAGTTTAAGAAAAAACCCATAAAAACATGCTTTACTGCAAAAACATTTATTTATGGAAAAATCAACAATTCCTTCTTAAAAACAACAATTTATTTTTCCATAATCTAAATATGGGGAGTCATTATCAGATGTCGCTCTATTCTTATTATTATATGTTATCATTCTTGAAAATCAATCCAGTTTAAAACTTATATGAAAGGTAAAACTTTTTGAAATTCTATAGCATAAGATTAACTTTAAAAATTAAGTTAGAATAATAACATCTAAATTCTGGATGTACCATAAATTAATTTAGTAGGTGCAATAGTAATTAATCCTTAAGTAAGGAAACATTGAAATAAACGCATTAATAAAAATGTGGCACTTAAAAACTAATAGAAATTTATTATATAGTTATATTAGCCTTTTAAATTTGAAATAGATACATAAAGGATGATAAAGTTATAAAAGTAGACATAGAAATAGCGCTTGTAGCGATAATCAATAAAAATTTTATGCTTGAAAATATCCATAAAATATGATATAAAAATAAGGATCGAAGGTATTATGATTCAACGCTTTCACACAGAAAAAAAAAACTTTATTAACTATATCGACATATAATTCTTTTTAAAATATTGTTCGTAAAAAAATGTAAAATACCTGATTCATCTGTTCTGAGAAATAATTTGATAAGGAGAAATTAATAATTTTTGTGACTTATATAAGAAAAACTATAAAAACTAATTAAAGACTACACCAAAATTCAAGAGTTTTTTATTTTACTCAGAATGTGAGAAAATTACCAAAATTTTAACTATTCAACTTTCATTATCGATACAATTTCATTTATTTATTTTTTTCTTTCGACAGTTAACTTCGTTTTCAAAGTTAAAAAATTAAAAACGCTTCTGATTGATATAATGTATACTTATCGGAACATTGCTATCTTTACGACTTGGAAGAAATTAATACTTATACCTCTCTAATTAAGATTAATTTTAATACATTTATTTACAATATTATTTTAATTTCAATCATTCTAAGCAGAATATATATACTTTAAAATTAAATGTGTAAAAATTTCCCTAATAAAATATGATTCAGTAAATTTCACTAACAAAAAATGTTTTTAATTAAAGAGAAACTGAAATTAAAGATAATTTGCAACGCTTTTTAGAAAAATAAAAATATAATATAAATTAAATCACACACACATAATATGTACTCTCAGATTTATGCTGCGTATAAATAAACTTTATTCAAAATATTATTTCAGCATTTATGTTTTTCATTTTTATGATTCCTTTTGCAATTGCTTTTTCTTATTTAAAATTAAATACTTATTAAACTAGACTTTTTTTATTTAACTCTAATAAATTTTTGACTGTCTACATTTCAGTAGCATGCTTTAGAAATGAAGAATATTTCATACATCCAAAAAACGTTCTCATCAATATTCATTTTAAAGACAAAGTAACATAATGGGGCAGCTGCTTACAGCTTATAAACAGTTTAGACCTAAACATTTATAAAAATGGTGTATTTAATTTCACTATTTCAATAACTACTATATGAAAGAAGCTTATTTATTTCAAACAAAAGTAATATTCCTCGTCTTTTTTTCTGTACTTAAAGCATATTTACAATGCTCTCGCATACTGTGATTGAAATAAACCATATCTATAAAACAGAAATAGATATTTATTTGGATTGCGTAATTTTACTCATTGTAAGTGATAATAATTCACTATGAGTGAAGTTATAATGATTCAAATGAGTAATGAAATAATTACTCATTTGAGTAATTATTTCATTTTACACAAATATGTGATTTAAGTTACTATAAATAATCCTTAACATATTGTAAAGTTAAAGCTATTACTACTGCCTTATTATTTTGTTGCAATTAAATCCACTTAGAATATGAAAGCAAAATTTATTTAAAACATCTTAGAATTTCGCGTCATGACTTAAATTTCTTTTCATACAAATTTGCATTAATATTTTAAAATTATCAGTTTATCCAAAAAATTGCATCATAAGGTCATTTAATCATTACCATTGTAGGCAGTTTCCTCGTTGTTAACATTTTTTTAAAAAATCCTTTTTTAAAAAAGATGTTTTTTTCCTGCATTAACGTTTAAAAAAAAAATTCGAATGTGTAATAAATATAGCGTACAAACTAAAACTGTTTTTTCCCTGTGATCCTTTACAAATAATATGATTTCTTAAAGGGTAAAAAAAAACTGCATTTGTTAAAGAACAAATAAATGTGTGGAAAAATGACCATTAATAAAATTAAGGCTGTAAGCTAATGAGAATTTCAAAGCTTTCTCAGCTAAAAGAGATTAAAAATGAAAGTGTCATTCTTGAAGCTTCAATATTTTTAGAAGAATCTATTTACGGTGGTGATAAAAGGCTCCTAAAGTGACAAAGCGTGAAGTTTTACCGTATCTTAGCGAAACACGCTGTCCGATAGGAAGAAATCTTTGCCTGTTCCACTTCAAACTGATAACAACTTGTCTCTCCCTCTTTTCTTTCCATGGCCATAAATCTTCCAAAGAATATGCTTTGTGATTCCTAACACTAAAAATGTGTTGGTTCGGTAAACAATTAAAAGTGTTCTACCTGACGAACCAAATGTAAACTAATGAAGCAATTAATCATCGAGACCGTCTTTTAGACAAATCACGAATTGTGCTTAATTAATTTGCTTAACTGATCAGTACAATTTTTTTAAAAGAGAAAAGGTCCTTAAGGGAATTTGTATCAGTTACAGAAATGAAGTAGGCAACTTTCTAACTACTTTTAAAAATTCAAGATTTTTAAAAATTGTTGTTCGTTTTTGTAATAGTGTGTTTAATTTTAAATGCGATTTACAGTTTCTCACACACATATGCATGCATACATTTCGTTTTATTTAAAAAATAACAATATACGTACCCTTTTCAGACTCTTGTCTTTTAAATCTATTTTTATTTGAAATTTTCATTTAGGAAAATGATTCAAGGTATTGAGCCTCCAGATTTAGAAAGTAGGGAACTGTTTGATCCTGGCTCTAAGTACCACGTGGCTCTTCACATTCCATACATGAGGTTGGTAATAATATTCCTTTTCAATAAATATTACAGAGGGTTATTACTTTAAAAGTGAAATTAATAAATTTTATAAGACTGATGTTTGGACTCTTAATCAATCGATAATAATATTTATCAAGGTAAGCAAATGACATTTTTAGAATTGAGGTACTTATATCTATCTATATATGATATAAATCATTGAGTACCACATCTTCTCAAAAATACCGAGTTCTATAAATCAGTTTTCTATATTATATGAATTTATATTTTAAAAATAATAAATGCATTTAGAAAAGAGGAGGAAAAACGCATTCCCCGTATATAAGTAATTGCGCAAGTAGAAATAATTGACAACAAATAAACTTAGTATGTTTTCAAAGTATCCTTAGAAAGTATTTTTTATTTTTGATACATCAAAATTATCAAATAAATCTGTTGTCAAGGCCATTTTAATTATGACAATGAAAGAATTTGACAAGAAAATTGACTCATGAAAGAACAAAAAGGTATTGCAAAGTTATGCTGAAAAGTTTTTTACATTTAGGATGTGAAAGATAATTTTATGGTTAAAAATAGTTAACTTACTTTGTATTTTCCCAAATAACTTTTTATATCCGCTGTCTTAATAACAATTATTGTACTGTTCTGTTTTAAGAGAACTCATGTATTTTGGATATGTCTATCTTACTGATGTTTTAAATTAGTGTCTTAAAAAATCTAAATATATACCTATACATTTCTTATTTGAAACAAACTTTTATAAAATTCTTATTATCATAGTCGGATTTATTAATTTTAGTACAAACTATGTTGGTTTTATAGTTTTCCAATCACGTTTCTTTAGTTTTATTTACTAATTTTTTTTATTTTAAGGAAAAAGTATGGATTTTTCATAGTCAACTCGATGAAAGCGAATATTACTGGAATTTTATATGCAAATCGAATGAAACTAGTCCAAGATTCAAATTGATTTGAACTTATATCTATTTAAGCAATATTTATTTTCTGCAATGAGATTAAAAAATAATGTTACACGAATCATTTATGATAAATCAGTTGTAGTGATTTATGCTGCTGCTTTTCACTTTCTCAGGGATGTTTTTAAGGAAAAATTTTATGAATTTGAATAATTTTTTTGTTAACATAAAAATTTTTTTGTAATAGCCTAGATTACATTTAGAAAACTTTTAATGAACTAATGGTGGCCACGGTCACCTAGTGGTTATGGTCACGTATTCGTGACCGGCGAGTCATGAATTCGCGTCCTGGTGCCACTGAAGACTCGCCATGTAGAGGGGTTGGTGCATCAGTGGCGTAACGTACACCCCGCATTGCGGGGGAGGGGGAGAGATTCTAGGGGGCCCAAAATTTGACTGATACTTAATACATATTTGGGCTTGGGGCATAAAGCCTGAGTTTGCTGGGGGGCCCTAATATTCTAAATTAAGCCACTGTGGTGCATGTTTGAGCTATCGAGGTTCATGGTAGTTTGGAGAGGGAGTTACAGCCCTTATATTGTTTTATAGTATTTCGTTAATAAACTTTCATTCAGTGAACTAATATCGCTTTTGATATCAACAGAATCGTACTCTGTACTCGTCATTCGAAAGTGAAAATCATGTTAAATAAGTCGTTATAAATATCTTCGTCTAATTTTTGGAATAATATATACATATATAGTCAGACCTCTATTTAATGAAGTCACTAAGTCCCGAGAAAAAAGTTCGTTATGTGGAGAATTCGAAAAACAGAGATTCATTTTCAATATGTATTACGCTCTGGGTTCCAGGAAAAAGTTCGTAAAATAAAGATAATCGCAAAACCGAGGTTCATAAAATTGAGAGGTCCCGACTTGTATGAATATATACATGATCCTGGAGCTTTTACCTAATGTATAATACTAAATTTCATTTTGCTTATCACCCTAGGAAATTGGGGATTTTCTTGGGATACATATGTAATACTTCAATAAAGCTTATTATATATATATATATATATATATATAATTTCATGAACGAAAAGTTAAACGTATAGTGTGGTTGCTATTAATTTATCATCTCATAAATTTTGCTTATCTTTGTATATATCTTTATATGTTTGAAAGATACGTGAAATGAAATAAATGTAACCATGCATCGATTAATGATCAGGTACCTTTATTTAAAATATATATACTAAATTAAATTTTGAAAAATACACATAGAAGGATACTCTTAGTAATATGCGAGTTCCTTAGCCTCCTAATAAAAATGATTTTTGACAACTTTGTTAACAAAATATTCAAATTTAGGATTATTTATGTGTATGGTAATGATAAAAAAAACCAGCGAAATGAAAAATGGTGTTTTCTCACTAAAACAGTAATCATGCAATTTTTGGGCTGATCCAGGTAAAAAATATGTTTCAAATTCGCAAATATCAAAACCCGTGTAGAGAACAATTACTATTTTTATCTCAAATGAGATTAAAAAAATCATAACTCTGAATTATAACCTTCAGCTTATTTATTCAAGTAAATTCCTAAGAATTAGTAATTTCGGGGGTATTATTAAATATTTCTTTTATTGTTATCGGTGGCCAAAAAATTAGACATGGAAGTTATTGAAAAACAATGGCTTTATCTCTTTCAATAGTGTTACTGACTCTCCAGTTGTGAGTTCGAAGGTCGCTAGATTACGTTAGTCAAGAACAAAGAAGTGAAACACAAGCATCGTGACACTATTTGAATACAATTGCGAAATCAACAAATAAACAAGGACTCGCAAAATGCTCATAAAAAACCATGTTCTGGTGAGCAGGAAATGAGTGACAGCGGTCAGACTTGTATTTCAACATAGATGCTAAATATTGGTTCGTAAAAGAAAGAAATCATCGTAGGGATGGCCTACTCTTCCTTCGACGAAAAAAATTAGTATTCATAAGCAACAAGCTTCGTTTCTAGAGCTTGAAATACGTGAATGAATGATAATGATAGTTTTTTTATGATATTTTTCATCAAATAAATAGCTGCACGCCTTTGTTATGGTCATTAATAAAAGACGATAAAATGCCTATATAACAATGTGATTCAATACCATATTTTAAAATACGTTTGAAGTTTTATATATTTATCGTTTTATCACAAAGGAATCATCCACCGTTTTCGGAAGTAGTTTATAATGGTATATGACAACAGATCGCAGAAAAATACTGCACTTAAATCCATTATAACTAATTAAAAAAAAATATGGATCACAATTCTAAATTCCAATTAAGTTATTCGTGTAGTGATTCACGTTAAATTTGCCAAGCCTAAAAGCCTTCACGCTGATGTGAAATGAAAATGTGGAGAGTGGGATTCCAATTTGTATTTCCTCCTCTTAACTGTAGTTCAAAATTACGAGGTTCGTTACCAACAGCCCTCGTGCTGTTTCACCTTTTATAAATAATTAATTCATCAACCATTGAAATTAACTTATGTTTTATACTTTTATCTATTCAACAAATATATGATAGAATAAAATGAATGAAATTCCTTAATAAACTGTTCCATAATTCACTTTGTTGAAAATAAGTTATTAATCCCACTCTTTATGTTGCAACATTGGGTCAAGTTTGGAAAAAACGTATTCAACTAGCATACTTTTTTTAGATCTATTTATACTCATGTCCATAAATTAAGGATAATGAAGTTCAGGCAAAGAAAGAGACAGAAGCAAAACAAATTTGACTTATTTGTTAAGTCTATTTATTAAACAAAAGGTAAAGAGCAAAAAAGACGCTATATGTTTGACATAATTAATAAAAATTGCGATTTTTACTCCCTGGAGTAAATTTCAAAAAATAACCTATTTACAAAAAACAGTATAACATGGTTAGTATGATGGTTAATAAGGTGTATGTCTCCCGGACGATGCAATACAGGCCTTACAACCCCTGCGCATGCTGAGTATAAAATTATCAATCTGATCTTTTACTTTACTTACTCGGGAGAATCAAGCCCACCCAAGGGGTTTCGAGCTGTGAATCGACCCTCCGAGATGTAACTTTATTAAAGAAAACAAAAAAGTGTACAAAGTGGTCCCGAAGGAGGGACCCTCCCCACAAAATCCTTGAGAAAAGGGGGGGGGAATACAGATGGAAAGCTTTACAATTTTGTATAACATTGCAAATACAAAAAAAAAAAAAAAAAAAAAAAAAAAAAAAAAAACACACACACACACACAAAACACAAACACTGACGCTGTCTAACTAATGAGACAGGAAAGACATGAAAAAAGTAATAAGAGAAGCGAGGAAACCCCTCCTGAATGGGAATTCGAGAAAGGGGAAGAAAAAGATAGCGGAGGTCCAGACATTTTTTTTTTGTTATATTTTGGAAAGAGCAATAATGGCCGGAAGAACTGAAAGTTGAACCAATACACACCCTGATAGCAGAACTCGCAACAAAATTCCATTCCGCCATCCCAAACCATCCCAACCTGACGATCAACAATCAAAACGACTATAGAAACCTTCCCCCATCGACACATCGGATGCCACACAGAGCAACGACCTTGCAAAGCCGATTCTAACGAAAATCACTCCCCCCCTACAAACGTTTTCGTTTCGAAACGAAACGAAAGCAAGATCTGCCTTTTCCTCCTCTCTGGTCTTTCGACCACCACGTAAACTATCACCCCCCCCCCCACTCCCTGACTGCCGAAGCTATTTTTAGCTGAAGCGTTTCCAGTCCCCCGCTACTGGACTCTTTCTTCTATTTTCCTCCAGCTTAGGTTGCCACCAGCTAACTGTAGAAGAAGCCTAAATTTTATAGGCTGGCTCTTAGACGCACCATATATTTCAAGTCGGTTCAGGAGCGGCAGCAGAGTGGGATCCTGGAAGACGTCCCAAAAGACGCAGGGGGGTGCCAAAGGGGAGGCACCATATCCAATGACCTCCCCTCTCCAAAAGCTTTGCACCCCAAGGCAATGAAAACAACAGAGAGGGAATGCAAACCAGTCATTCAAAAAAGAAGAAAGAGGGAGGGGAGGGAGACATTGGCCAAATGACGAGATCCAGCAAATGGCCGGGAGAAAACCAAATTAATTTTTTGAAATAAAAAATGAAAAGGAATAGCAAGAGGAAGGCCAAGAAACAGAAAAAAGGAGGGCTTAAGATAGCCTATCACAAATGGAATTTGAAATCACAAAGCAAGAAATTAATTTATTGTGGATAGTGCGATTATTAGTAACAGAGTTAACCCAAGGAGAAAGAGCATTTGGATTGGGATTAACAAGATGATGATCGGCAGTGAAGGGACAGTGGAAAACGTAATGGTCGGCGTCCCCGGGCGACCCACAAATGCAATTTGGAGAGGAAAGAAGATTGAACCTGTGCAAGTAAGCGGGGAAAGGGCCATGATTAGTTAAAAAATGGACCAGGTATTTAGAAATTGGAGGAATGTTAAAGTTAGGATTTTTAAAAAAGCGTTTGACCCTAAGCCCCGTATTGCAATCATTCCAATAGGAGGTCCAAGACTCTAGGACAAATTTATTTAAGGAACTAGAGAGATAGGAGCGAGGAGCAGGGACCGAAAACACTTCACCATCATAAACAGCCTTTTTTGCACAAAAATCGGCGTAATCATTATAGATGTTATTGTTATGAGCTTTGACCCAGTAAAGATTGTAATAGTTCCGGAATTGAAACAATTTAAGTTTAATAGAATTGAGATAGCTAGATTTATTTGTAAGATTATTAAGAAAGAGAATAGAGGAGAAACTATCAGTATAGATGTGAATTTTAGTATTATGATGAACTGCCCAACAGACAGAGAGGCCGATGGCAGAGAACTCTGCCTGAAAAACAGAATTGAAATTTTGAATTTTAAAAAGATACGTTTTAAAGGGAAAGCCCCGATAAAAAATACACACGGCGAAACCAACCTCGGAACCGATTTTGGAACCGTCAGTGTACACTTCCCACTCAGATGGGCCCTCGAAAGTATTGATAGGGAAGGAAAGAAAATCCGGAGGCACCTGATGAAGAGAAATATAAGAGTCCAACTTCGAAGCTGGGATAAGACCTGGAAGGAGATCGTTCCTGTTGTTCCAAATTTGGAACTTAAAGTAGAGAGAGCGAATAATAATATGAATGGGGGGAATCCCTGATAGGATATTAAGAGCATCTGTAGGAGAGGTTTTATAAGCTTTGGTAATTTTTAATAAGTAAATCCTCTGAATGGATTTAAGTTTTTGTATCTGGACAGAGGTCAGGAATCCACCCCATACTCCTGCTCCGTAGGAGATGATTGGTTGTACTACAGAATTATACCAAAGTTTCATTAGGGAAATATGCTGGTGATTGAAATTTTTGGAAACACGATGAAAGTTGGAGGAAACCGAGAGAATCTTATCTTTGATGGAATTTATATGGGGAGTCCAAGATAAGAGATTGTCTATGTGGACACCCAAGTATTTGTATGACTTGGCGATATGGATGGAATTCGGACCAAATTTAAAAATAGGATTTCTCCTGAAGGTTGAGCTCCCACGAAAGCCACCGCATTGAAGAAAGGGACATCGGAAAACAACAGAAACGGTTTTGGCAGTTGCTATTGACAAATTAAGCTCGGAAAGCTTAGAATCGACTAAACTTAAGATTTTGTTAGTATTATTCTCAAGTTCCCTACGCGAGAGGCCAAAAGAGACTACTGCGAGATCGTCCGCAAAGGCTTGAAGAAGAAACAGTTCAGAGTTCAGAGAAAGAATAGGGTTAAAATAAATATTCCAAAGAGTAGGGGAAAGTACGGACCCCTGTGGGCAACCTTTATAAATTTGTTTTTTAATTGAAAAAGAATTATCAGCCCAAATAATTACCCTGTTAGTGAGGTAAGAGTGAATGAATTTCTGAAAGTGAAGGGGAATATGGAATGAATGAAAAATATTGAAGAGAGTCGACCAATCCACGTTGTCAAAAGCAGATTTGATATCGATAAACGTGGAAGCAGTATGCTTATGCACCCGTGTATTTTTAATGTGATGCACTAAATTGTCAACAGCCTCAATGCAACTGCGGTTTTCCCTAAAACCAAACTGAGACCCATGGAGAATTTTATTCTCAGACATCCAGAGAAGAAACCTATTAAGAAAAATTCTTTCTAAAATTTTGCCAAGAGTGGACAACAAACAAATGGGACGATAGGAGAGAGCAGACGATGGGTCACGCCCAGGCTTTAGAAGAAATTTAATTTTAGTGTCCTTAAAAATGGAGGGGAAGTGGCTAAATTGGATGCAGTGGTTAAAGAAACGGAAAAGCAAGTTGGGGAAAGAATTATAAAGAGCTTTCCAAATAGCGTAGTCAATGAGATCAATACCCGGGGCTTTACCTCCCCGGAGCTTCCGGAAAACGACGTCAACTTCACTAGGTCTCAGGCCAGAAGGAGGAGAGCTGTTATTGAAGACAGGGGGAATAGAAGGAGATCCTGAAGGAAAATGAGAATCAAGAAGAAGGCTAATCTTACTTTGGAAGGTGGAGGCAGGGTCACCAGTCGAAATCTGATGAAGATTAGTAGGACTGGTTAACTTTCCGAAAGCTGCTTTAAATGTAAACCCAAAATTATTGGAATTAGTTGAACAGAAGGATTCCCAAGCCTTATTCTTGGTGTCAATTATTAATTTTTTATAGTAGGCCCGAAGGGCCTTATACCTGGAGTGCATGGAAGCAACCTCGTCGACCGGCAGGCCATGTTTTGTGAGGGAAACAATCCTACGCTTGTATGCGTTAAGTTGATTTCGCTGGATTCTTAGAGAATTGTTCCACCATTTAAAAGAAGGAGTGCTTAAGACCCGGCGCTTTCTAAGAGTTGAGAAGGCAGAGGCTTTTGTAGTGTTTATTAATAAGCAGGCAAAATCGTCCAGTTGTCCAATTGAGGAGATATTAGTTAAGAAAGAATTAAGAAGGTTATAGTGTTTGCGAAAATTAGAAATAAATTTATTCATGCCATATTTGGTTTTAAAGACAAAGTCAGAAAAGGTTAGATCACACCGGAGATGGACACTGATAAAGCTATGGTCGCTAAGAGATTCGGTTGAAAGAATTTCCCAATGCTCAACAAAGGAAGTAAGGTCACAAGATGTGATGGTGAGATCGGGGTTTCCAACTGCAGACCTTGGACCATGAAACGTTGGCCCCAGCCCTGGAATATTGCAAAGGTGTAAATTGTTGGAGAGCAAGAAATCAGTCAAGATATCCCCCCTCCTGTCAGTGCTCTTATAACCCCAAACAACTGACCTTGCATTGAAGTCCCCGGATAACAAACAATTCTTACTTATTCCTTTATAGAGATTCAATTGAATAATAGCCTCAGAGAAATCATCGTGAGGGGGAAAGTAGACGTTAATAACAGTAAGGAGAACTTGATTTAATTTAATGTCGACAGACACAGTATGATCGGTTTTCATGCGAAAGTTGCAAATGATATTCCGATTATAACAAACAATGGCACAATTGAGAGAATTCGAAAAGAATTGAGAAGAACCAAGTGGGGAATTTAAGGGAAGTTTAAAATTAGGATAAGGATCCTGGAGGAGAAGTAGATCAAAACCCATCTCCACTGCAACCGAGTGAGCCTGAAGGTGGGCAGATCGGGAGTGATTTGCATTTAGTTGTAAAATTTTCAGCAGATCTGCCAGAATTAAAAAAGAAAAGGTTTTAACTGAGATGGATAAGTAAGAATAAAATGCATAAAACAGTTAAATACAGAGATAACAGTATATGTGCAAACACAATAAAAATAGTAATAAAACGAATTAAAAAACATCAATAAAAATACAATACAATATAAAAATACATGAAAATGATTACATGAGTAAAGATAACTAAGATAAAAAACGACAAGGAGCAAGGCAGTGCAAATTTACAAATAGAAAAAAAAAACATTCATAAAAAGAATAAAATAAAAATTATAATTGTAAATTATATAATGAATATATACTGAGGAGAAAAATCCTAACAAAATATACTAACTTATTAAATGAATTACAATCCAAAGTCAATAAAAGAAAGGGCTCGTTTTTTTTGTAATTCATAAACAGGACAAGTTCGATCCTTACAGCTGTGCTTGGGGTCAAAATTGCTTTTGAATTTTTCATTATATTTGACACAGTTAAGGCAGTTTAAAGTACAATTATTGTGATCATATGTATCAGATGCGCCACATTTAAGGCAAACAATTGGGGAAGAGCAATATTTTTTAGAGTGACCAAACAGGCCACACGTAGAACATTGCCTGACAGAAGTGAAGGAGTTAATTTTAACTCTTTCGAAGTTGAGATAAAAGAAACCTGAATTAATTAAATTTTGGTAAATTTTGGGGTCAACTGAAATGACCCAATGGTTAGACCGGGAAGAAGTGATGGAAAAATCAATTTTAAAATTGTCATCATTTAAATTTTCATTTTTTAGCTTAAGGGCATTGTGCAATGATTCCTTGTCATAGGATTTGTCTACATTACGGATAAATACCTGAGGTCTTCTTAAGTGGGACCTCTTAATGTCCAGATGTTGAAGAGCTTCAATACATTTTAGTTCTTTTTCTAAAAAGTCAACGTCTGAATCCTTTGATAGTTGGATGGAGATTCCATTATTCGAATTGTTACTGATTTTGATAATGGGAATAGGGAAATTTTTGTTGATAAGGCAAGCAGTAACTTTTTTCCTGACTTCTTCAGAGGAGCTGGACCCTGAGCGAGACCTGATGTGAACGGATCGGAGAGGAGCAGGTCGTTCGACCGCAGGCCTGCCGACATGGGTGGGGGTTGAAGCAACTTGGGCGTAGGAGATAGGTGGAGGTCCTACTGCTGTTTGAGAAATACTTCCCATGGTGGTGCAGCAGGAATTTATATCCGAAGAACATTTGGAGATGAGTTCCGAATTTTCATCGATTGAGGAAGAGAACTTCTTTAATAAATCGGTCGTTTCTTCAGCTTTATCTCTGAAACCACTGACCAGGCGATCGAAGCATCTCTGAGATTCTTCGAGACGGCCCTCAAGAGAGGAAATTTGTCTCTCCAACGCAGAAACGCATGATTCTCTGGAACTAGAAGGATGAGATACCGGAGAAACTGTATTTGCCTCTTTGCAAAATACAGAAAACACTTTAAATATTGGAAGAAGTTGATCAGCAAGACCATTGGCTGAACTTTTCAGTCGCTTATCTTTGGAAGAGGAAACGTAGGCAGAGAGGCTGGACAGATGGCTGGCCATTTGGAGAAATAGTTCAGAGTCAGGGGCTGCTGGAAAAAATTCCAGTAGGCAATCGAACGGGGATTCTTCTTTTGCCATAATAATGATTATTAAAAACTGTTAGGGTCACAAAATGAAGCAGCAAGGAGGAACATACCAAAATTCCAACGGCCGATGAAATAGTCAAATCGAGAGAGAGAGAAGCGATGGCAAGGACTATATAAAAGCCCCGAAGAGAAGGAACACACAGCGGGTGGAGGGGGATAAAAAAAACCCCGAGGCAGTTGCGTCACTAGTGAAAAACCGGAGGAGGAGCAGAGTAGAAACACGACCTCTTCGCTCGGTCGCTCTGACCGGAATCATCAATCAATCTGATCTTGGGGAATATTACATCACTCATCAAGCAATGCCCTCCGAAGTTCCGGTAGACCGGTGGGAGGGGGTTGACGGGCTGCAATTCGTCGGCCAAGCATATCCCACACATGCTCTATTGGATTCAAGTCCGGTGAGTATACTGGCCAATCCATACGGGTGATATCCTCCGATTGAAGGCATTCGTCTACAATATTTGTAAGGTGAGGACAGGTGTTGTCATCCATAAACCAAAATTCAGCACCCATGGCGCCCCAAAACAAACGTACATGTTGTTCCAGAATGACATCCCGATAGATGTGGCCTGTCATCGTTACACTCTGAACATGCAGGTCAGTTCTGGAACGAAGAACAATTCCTCCCCAAACGAGCCATCCTACACCACCGTAACGGTGTCGTTTAATGGTGTTCTCTTGGTGGTAACGGGTACCTGGCGCTCTCCATATGAAAGTCCGGCGAGAATCAGACTGTAAACTAAACCTGGACTCGTCGGAAAACATCCCACAAGACCACTGTTGCGGTGTCTACAATGCATGCTCTCTACTCCAGGTTAATCGCAGGCGACAGTGAGTTGCGGTAAGGGGAACACATCTGACAGGCCTACGAGCATATAGACCAGTGGTGGGGAAACTTTTTTTAAGACGGGCCATTTGTAATAACTAGACAATCGTAGTGGGCCAAAGAATAATGCTTAATCGTTAAAAAATTTATGTGTTCTATAAACATATATACATATATTATTAATAGTAATAGTATTATATATTATATTATTAATAGTAAATAATATATTATATTATTAATAGTAAAAAAGCAAAAGGTAAGAAAATTATAAGCACAAAATATAAAATGAATTTAGTGTAGTTCTTGATGTGAAGTATTATCACTTTATTTTCTGGTGTCATTACTGGTTGATGGTGCATGAGAAAAATGAAATTGAGACTGTTTCTTCAAAATTTCATCATAGTCCGGTTCCATTTGCGAAGCAGAAATTCTTAAAACTGATGAAAGGTGCTCATCTGTAATTCTGTTTCTTAAAGAAGTTTTCCTAAGCTTCATTGTTGAAAAGATTTGTTCGCCTATATAAGATGAGCCGAACATTGTCATTATCTTCATTGCATGAGTAATTAGATTTGGGAAATTATCTGGACTTAAATTTTATAAAATTCTAGTAATGGTACTGTATGGAAAGTTTGTTTCAGGAGAGTATTACAGTTCAGTTCTATTAACTCAAGTTGAAATTTTGCATCAACTTCTTCGTAATTAACATTGAATGGGGTCGCAAAAATACTAAACTCTGGTTCCATTTTTCTTAAGTCCTGAAATCTCCTTTCAAATTCTGAAGATAGTTTTCTCAAATTAATTTCGTATTTTTTAATCTTATTGTTTGATATAGTGAATTTTAAAGATTGTATTCTTGGAAAATGAGAAAAATCAGATTTAGAGATCTGATTAGCAAATAATAATAACTGTAATTTGAAACTTTTCAGGTATTGCCAAATATCGTGAAGAAACTGATTTTCCCCTTGCAATTTGAGATTAAGTTTATTCATGTGTACGAGGAGGTCTGTGAAAAAAACGAAATCAGAAAGCCACGTTTCGTTTTCTAAAGACGCCAAATCTATATATATAAAGGAGAAAAGCGACTCACTCACTGACTGACTGACTAATCACGAAATCTCTGGAACTATTCAACCTACAGACTTGAAATTTGGTAGACATGTTCCTTTGATAGAGTAGACATCAGCTAAGAAAGGATTTTCCGAAATTCGAAACGCAAGGGGCGTTAAGGGGGGTTAAGGGCTTTAATAATAATTGTTTCCATGTTTAAACTACTCGATGTACAATCTTGAAATTGGGTAAGCGGATTCCTTTCAGAGAGTAGAGATCCGCTACACAATGAGTTTGCTGAAAATCGACCCCCAAGTGGCGTTAGGGGGCGTTATAGATAATTATTTCCATTTTTAAACTATTTGACGCACTGTCTTTAAATTTGATATATATAGATTCCTTTCGTAGAATAATGATCAGTTACAAAACGCGTTTTGTGAAAACAGACTTCTAAGTGGCGTTGCGGGGGATTAAGGGGCATAATAGATAAATATATCCGTTTTTAAACTACTTCACCTACCTGATTGAAAATTGGTAGGTAAGTTTCTTTCCTGGAGTAAATATCCGCTACAAAATGGGTTTTGGGAAAATTGACCCCCAAGGGGTGTTGCGGGGGGTTTAAGGGGCGTTATAAATTCCTATTTTTAAGTTATTAGACGTACAGTCTTGAAACTTAGTAAGCAGATTCCTCTCATAGGGTAGAGATACGCTAAAAATGGGTTTCGTGAAAATTGCCCCCAAGTGGCGTTGAGGGGACTTAAGGGGCGTTATAGATAATTATTTCCATTTTTAAACTATTAGACGCA
The DNA here is from genome assembly GCA_019973975.1 of Trichonephila clavata. Taxonomy (NCBI): domain Eukaryota; kingdom Metazoa; phylum Arthropoda; class Arachnida; order Araneae; family Nephilidae; genus Trichonephila; species Trichonephila clavata. The sequence continues at coordinate 221,698 of BMAO01011300.1, forward strand.
CAGTCTTTATATTTAATAAAGATATTTCTTTCATAGAGTAGAGATCAGCTATAAGAAGGTTTTGTGAAAACAGACCTCTAAGTGGCGTTGCAGGGGAATAAGTGGCGTAATAGATAAATATTTTCGTTTTTAAACTATTTGACCTACCTGCTTGAAAATTGGTAGGAATGTTTCTTTCATGGAGTAAATATCCGCTACAAAAAGGGTTTGGAGAAAATTGACCCCCAAGGGGTGATGCGGGGGGTTAAGGGCAGATATAAATAATTATTTCTTTTTTTAAACTATTAGACTCACAGTCTTGAAATTTGGTTAGCAGATTCGTCTCATAGGATAGAAATACACTGCAAAATGTGTTTTGTGAAAATCGACCCCTAGGTGGTGTTGCGGGGGTTCAAGGGGCGTTATTGATAATTTATTTGCATTTTTAATTAATTGGACGCACAGTCTTCAAATTTTGCTAAGCAGATTCCTTTCATAGAGTGCAATTCCCCTACAAAATGGGTTTTGTGAAAACAGACCCAGAAGTGGCGTTGCGGGGGCTCAAGTGGCGTTATAGATAATTATCCCCATTTTTAAACTGTTAGACGTACAGTCTTGAAATTTGATAGCAGATTCCTTTCGTAAAGTAGAGAACCGCTACAAAATGGGTTTCGCGAATATCAACTACCAAGTTTAATTTCGGGAGATTAAGAGGCGTAATCGATAAATATTTCCATTTTTAAACTACTTGATCATCCTGCTTGAAAATTGGTAGGACAAAATTGGTAGGTTCCTCTAACAAAGAGTAAAATGAAAATTGACCCCCAAAGATGTTTGCGAGGGGTCAAGAGGAGTTACAAAAAAAATTCCTGTTTTTAATTGTTAGACCCATATACTTGAAATTTGTTAAGCATGTTTCTTTTGTTGAATAGGGATCCACTAAGAATAAATTTTAAGCAAATCAAGTTCTGGGGGGTTGCAGGGGGTTACTGGGACATATTGACAAAAAAAATACTTTTTTCGAGCTACAAGGACTATAATAATGAAATTTGGTTTGCATTTTTCTTTTGTTGATTTGAAATCCGCTAAGAGCAGTAATTTTGGAAAACGGCTCTCAACGGGATTATGGGGATATTTATAGCAAAACTTTTGCTTTTTTCTGTTAGATTTAGACTTGAAATTTGGCTTGCATGTTCAATTTACGGAGTAGAGATCCACCGAAAATTGGTTTTGCGGGAATCCACTTGGTTTTTGAGTTACGAAAGAGCAAACATCCTTCTATGCTTCAATTTTAGAGATTTTTAGAAAATACAAATTAGATGAGTTCTGCCCTTTTTTTTTTATCAACAGGTGACAGTTACAGGTATAAGTATATTTTTCAATTCAATCGAATTCTTAATGCTAGGACTTAGATATCAATAATTTATACATATATATAAGCAGTAAAAATTTATAAAACATCATGAAATACCCAGCGAAGCGGGCGGGTAACAGCTAGTTGATTATAAATGTCTTTATCAAGAAGAAAATTCACAATATCGTCTTTTAAATCCCAAATTCTTTCAAATACTTTTCCAGCACTTAACCAACGAACTTATGAATAATACAGGATATCGGAATGCTCAGCATGTACGGACTCCAAAAACTGTTGAAACTGGCGATGTAATAATCCTCTGGAACGAATCATATTTACTAGTTTTACAACAATATTAAGTATATGGTCAATATCTAAAGCCGATTTACAGAGAGCATCCTGATGTATAAGGCAATGCAAAAAAACAACATCATTTTCCGCATACTTAGAATTAAATTTCCCAACAAATCCTTGATTGATTCCAACCATATTAGGAGCACCATCTGTAGTTACATTACATAACTTATCAATAGGTAAACGAAGTTTATCGATGCAATTTTCAAATCCACAAAATATATCGGCACCAGTCGTTGTTCCTTTCATTGACTGCAGCCCTGCAAGTTCTTCTGTAATTTCAAAGTGGGCGTTGATTCCTCTTACAAATATGAGTAACTGCGCAGTATCGCTGATATCTGTACTTTAATCCATGGTAATTGAATAAAAAATAAATTTTTGAGTTTTTGTAGTCAGTTGTGAAATTAGATTTTTATCAATATTTTCAATTCTCTCGGTGATTGTTCTTCTTGAGAGAGACAGTGACTGTGTGTGAAAATCATTTTTCTTTTCAGGGCGCATAATATTGCATACATCTATCATGCACTGCTTTATAAATTCACCATCTGAAAATGCTTTATTAGATTTAGCAATATTATAAACCAACACATAACTGGCTTTCGTAGCGCATCTTTGAGAATGATTAGCTCTCTGAAATAATTGTTGTTAACTTGATAAATTTTTTATTAAATCTTTCGATTTAATTTTTTTCACCTCTTCACTTAACGATGAGTAGGAGTGGTTTTCATGTTTGCTCTTGAAATGGCGTTGAATGTTATATTCTTTTAAAACTGCAACAGTTGTATTGCAAAGTATAAGCACACAGGTTTTTCTTTTAATAAAGTAAAGAAATATTTCCACGTCCATTCTGAATCCACTTTTCTTTTTTTAACATCCATTTTAGACGTTACCTACTACGGAGAACAACACACAGAAACGCAATTGACGAAAGCTTACTGCTAACTAATGCTCTTGCGCGGGTGTTTGTTGAGGCAGTGGGAGTTTCGGGGATTATACAAACAATTACTCGAGTCATAGCGGGTCGTTGCAGATAAGTCGCTAACTAACTGATCTTCGGGCGGCCTCGCTTGTATTTATACCTACCTGCAAGGATTGTTCGGGAATTGGATTTTTCCGGTTCTTTCGAGAAAACAGAACAATGAATCGAAAATGAGAGAGTGTCTGGAAGTTTCGAGCAAAGATGAGTCATCTGTTTACGTCGGATGGATTTGTCCAGAATACTATTGTGTTTTGAATATCGCCGCAGGTAGTTTTTATGCGGGTCGTCACATTACGAAGTAAGAACGCGTTCAAACATTCTCACGACGGCACTCTTAAACGGGCCGGATTAAACCTTTCCGCGGGCCGGACTTGGCCCGCGGGCCGTAGTTTCCCCATCCCTGATATAGACCAATGTTTTCTAAGCGTCTGTACACGGTCTGCCTTGAAACTGTCGTACCGGTAGCTGAAGAGAGCTGACGAGACAGGTATGATGCTGTGCTCCGTCTGTTTCTTTTCGCAGTAACTGCCAAATACCGGTCCTCATTCAGCGTTGTAACTCGGGGGCGACCTGTGCTGTAACATCTTCTCACATTACCATCATCTTGGAATTGTTGCCAAAGCCTGGAGATGACACTATGGGCGATTCCAAGTTCCTCGGATACTTCCAGCTAGGTAAGTCCACATTCCAGTCTTCCGATAATTCTACCACTTAAAAAATCATCCAAATGCTTCCTTTGTGCCATAACTATGCAGTTACTGCACTGAAAGGCTTTTAAAGCGCTTGTGAACAATTTTACTTCTTTGCCACCATTCCTTATATACCCCTCTCTTACACTCTCGTCATTGTGACGTACTATCCGCGCCATCTGGTGGTTTCCTGTAATTTGCATATTCTTCTTCAAGAGTGCGTGATAATTCTACAGGGGAAATTTTTATTTTAGAGTTCAATTTCTGTGTGATTCTGAATTATTCTTAATTTATGGACATGAGTGTAAATTCGTATTCAGTGCACCAAGAGCTTATATTATTTGAAATTTTAAAAAAACCTTAATTTTTTTCAGGAAATTTCCCCAGAATTTACATTATTGCCGTCTGGCTGAATGAGTCTTGTAGTTTTCTGCTAATGTTACAGAAATATCGACCACTTTCCTATAAACAAAATCTTGAGAAAAATTCTTTTCAAGCCTCTATATTTTCTTTGGGAAATAATCTCGGATTTGAAATATGCTATTTCTATTGCACAACATAAACTGGCCAATAATATACACCAAAAGAGGCATATAACAAAGGAAATAATTTGTAAACAAGTACTTCTTGCATTATTTTTTGTAACTCGGTTTATTAATTATTTTTAAATTTTAGACATTTGGAAATACACTTCCTGATGGATCACACTATCATCGAATATTTAAAAACAAAAAAGATTTTACCAAAGTCATTCAGTTGTGAAAATTGTAAATCTTGGTGAATTTTTCGGATGAATGTTGCTGTAAAAACTGTGTGTCAAGAAACGATTTGTTTGTTGGAACATTTTTTGTCCTAGTTTAATTTCCAAAATGATTAATGAAGAAATTAAAATAAGTAAAATTTCACTTAAACTGATGTCTGCATGCATAAAATAAATCAATCTCTTTCATAACAAACTTGTCTAAATTATTTTTCACGCATCAGAAATTTGTCTAAATTGCCTTACGCATATGAAGGAGGGACTGAACTGATATGATTACATAAGTGTCAAGTAATAAAGATTGAACAATTTATGCGAGACATAACAAATTTAGCAAAATTTTAATCAATCTGATAAGAAAATAAGGAAACTGATTATTTATTATTTCAATAAGTGATTTTTTAATACGCGCAGTTTGCATACAATTTCTTTGAACAACATAAAGATGAATTAATGTTTTTTGGTTCTAAAAAGCAGAATTATTAAAATTATTTTAATTCAGAATCGCATAATGTAAAAAAATGCTTTATGCAAGTCTAATTTTAATTTCTTAGTAAATCAATGTTGAAATGAAGTGAAATACGCAACCTGCCTACCTTTTCAGAGTATATCTAATATCTTGGGCCTCCTATGATTTTCCTTTTTCAGGATGAATTATGGAAAAGCTCCTTTAGAAAAAATGTCATCTGCAAAGAAAAAAATGAATAAATTAAAAAGCAACCTTTAAACAGTTTTAAAATATTATGAGGGATCAAAGAAATATTTTGGAAGGAATAAATAAAAATTATTTGTGACATTTGTTACATTTTATTCCATTTATAGGTATTTTCTTAGTCGTTTCTTGGAACATGAATTTCTCGAAGCCCTGTGTAAGACAGCCAATGAAGAACTGCATTCTTGCTGTTTTATTACTTGCAAGAAAGCTGGTGATAAACTGAAGTATGTTTTACTTTAAAATTTAGATAATATTATAACAATATTTTAAAGATTTTAATACTAAATTAATTCTGTTAAAATAATCAGGTGAGCGAATCGTTAGTTAATTTCTTTTTTCTTAAAATGCTCAGTTTTTAATGTTTTTTTTTTTTTTTGTTAGTTCGAGAGATTTACATTCGTTACATTTTTGGAGCAAAACTTAGAATGAAATTCGAAAACTGGCTCTTGAATTGGACTTGTCTTGGCTTGTTGAGTTGTAATAATTATTTCTGCAACTAAGCATCCTACCCCCACTCCCTCCAAAAAACATGAAAATTCTAATAGTAATAACTTCTAATTTTTTAAGAAACAATTAGAGCTTTCACACACTTAAATCCATACTATACTTTATAGTACATCCATATGAAAGAACCCACAAAAATTTAAAGACTCACTTGAACAGAAAAAAATAATTTAGGGAATAGAAAAAACACCAAAAATAAATGTCGGAAGAAAAACGCATTTAAAAGTTGTAAAGACATAGATTTTCAGACTGAGAATATTCAGAAAACAAGTACTTTAAAAACCAATTGGATATGAGATCTAAAATTTTGGTCCAAGCGTCTAAGTTAGATGAACCGCAAAAAAAAAAAAAAAAAAATGTCAATTTTAGAGTTATTGGAGTTAAACTGTTGTAGAGAAAATATCATTTTCTTACAACAATATATTTTTATTAAACCTTTTTGAATAGTCGATTTCTACATCTAAAAAATCGCCTTTTGAACAACATTCCTATGTATAGTGGTTTTGAACTACAAATAAATAAACAAGTTTTATTTCAGTTTAGTTCTGACAAGAAGAGCTGATTTTCCCCAAATATTTAACTTCGTGTTACATTTAAAGATGAATTTGTTAACTTTTAGCTGTGTTATAAAAATTTAACATTCTTTGCTCATATCATTGAAAATAACTAAAACATCATACAAACGCTAGTAAAAAAAGAAAAATACGAAAAAAAATGTGAAAATTTCATATTAAGTATGAGGTCGTTAATCGAGGAAACATGTTTAATGAGTCAACATCAAACACAGAAGTTGCTTTTTGTCTTTTAGCACTCTATAATGTATGTGAGAATGACAGTGTATCTAATAAATTGTCTCACACACATGCACGCACACACACACCTAGAATTTAATTTAGGAATGTTTTTTGAATCCTCTGCTTTTAAAATTTTTTGTTGCTTTGTAGAACAAAAACATTTATATATATGTGTGTATATATAAACAAAATAGGTAGAATTTAAAAAAATAAAATTGTATTAAAATGCTAATTTTAATTAAATTTCGAAGCAAAATAAAAGTGTTTTAACACATTGGGATATACAAGGGGTAATCAAATGAAAAGGTACGAAACGACACGGTGGGTACAAATATAGACTTTATTCAAAATATACACCATAGGCCTGAGCACAACGATCCCACTGATGAACAAGCCGCAGGATTCCTTGTTCCCAGAATTCCTGTGGCTGTGACGAGACCCAGTCCTTCACAGTATCCTTGAGTACGTCGTCCGAGTAGAAGCGCTTTCCTTTCAGGTGGTTCTTCAGTGGACCCAACACATGGAAATCGCAGGGTGACATGTCCGGACTGTAGGACGGATGGTCCAACGTCTCCCATTGGAACTTATCCAGTTCCATTTGTGTGACTCTGGAGACGTGTGGACGCGTGTTATCATGGAGCAGAACCACACCCTCCGTGAGCAGCCCCGGTCTTTTGTTCTTGATGGACCTGCGTAGGCGTCGGAGTGTCTCACAGTACACATCGGAGTTAATGCTTTTTCTGTGCTCGAGTCATTCTGTGCTCGCATCATTTGGACGCCGCTTTTTATAAGAGCCTTTGCTCTCTCCTGCGCATGCGGGCACCCGCGCATGATCCCCGATCCCAGTCAGAGTCTCCAATGGCATCCCGAGATGTCTCGCTACATTCTTCCTTGGCGGAATATGCAAATATTTAACTGTTTCATTTTTATATCGTTTCGTACCTTTTCATTTGATCACCCCTTGTATTTCCGAATAAATCTAATTCAGGAAATTCACTCTTTAGTTTAAACATTGTTAAATAATTTTAAATATAGTTTTGTTTCTCTTGTGAAAAAAAGTATCAGATTTTAAGAATTATTTCTTTAATATATTTATTTTTATGTGAATAAATATCTTTTTCTATTTTTATTTTATTTTTAGAGACATGTTATCTCTTGGTGCTTCGGTTTCCTGGAAAGATACTTTGGAAGTATTGACAGGTGAACGAAAAATATCAGCAAAGTCTCTCCTAAATTATTACTTACCTCTATACCACTGGTTAATTGAGTATAATCGTAACCATAACATTAGTATAACTTGGTAAAAGTAGATTGGTTAATGCAAATAAATAGTACATAAAATGCATTTAGTAAAAAAATTTGGTTCTTGTGTGCTTTGAGAACTATATTATTACTATCGTTAAATTGCCATCGTTAATTGTTCCCCATGGATATGAAGTTTATCATTGTTGGAATGTAAACACATCACGGATAAGAAGTTTATTACTGTTAGAGTGTAGGATGTATTTGTTAAAAAGCTGTCCATGAAGAAATTATTGCTTACTTAATAAATATAAACTATATCACCATTTGAAACTGTTCATTTTTGTTTTTGTATGAGACAAAAAATATGTTCTTGTGATGAGGCATTAGTAATTGTGTACTGTTCGGAAACAATGCAAAAAAAAGCGTCAAGAAGAAAGTTTATTAAAACTAAAAAGAGTTGAGGAATGACTTTCTAAAGGATTCATCCCTTTGTGTGAGAGGGTCGGAAGGAAGATTAACCATAGTCAATACAAACTTTGTTTATTAACAATTCTCAACGAGAACACACAGATTCGACAATTCAAACTTAGAAATGCACACTAAATATGTGAAGCAGTCGCGGGGTGGATGAGAAACAATGCAAAAAAAAGCGTCAAGAAGAAAGTTTATTAAAACTAAAAAGAGTTGAGGAATGACTTTCTAAAGGATTCATCCCTTTGTGTGAGAGGGTCGGAAGGAAGATTAACCATAGTCAATACAAACTTTGTTTATTAACAATTCTCAACGAGAACACACAGATTCGACAATTCAAACTTAGAAATGCACAGATTACTAAATATGTGAAGCAGTCGCGGGGTGGATGAGAAACAATGCAAAAAAAAAGCGTCAAGAAGAAAGTTTATTAAAACTAAAAAGAGTTGAGGAATGACTTTCTAAAGGATTCATCCCTTTGTGTGAGAGGGTCGGAAGGAAGATTAACCATAGTCAATACAAACTTTGTTTATTAACAATTCTCAACGAGAACACACAGATTCGACAATTCAAACTTAGAAATGCACACTAAATATGTGAAGCAGTCGCGGGGTGGATGAGATACTAGGAGAATTAATAGTAAATTGGATCACTTGCGTCCAAGCAATACTCCTTCGAATTCATTTCTTTTAAATTTAAATTTAACGCTTAATTGACCCAATAGTCAATTATAATACTTATCAATTAAGTAACCAAGTTCACTTGCCTAGCTTCATGCTAATCAATTACTGTTATCTGTAGCAGTCCAACCTCTCTTTTAACTCGCAAGTTTAATCTTTATATACAAGTCTTAATTTACATTCTTACATCTTCTTCGAAGGAAGGCTCTCAATAGAATAAATTTTAATGGCCCATTTTCCCCCAAGAGGACTGTTAATAAGAAGAACCCGAATAGACCCACACACACATGACAACTTAATGCAATTATTAATCTATATTTTGAATAAAAAGCTGACCAATTCTATGATTTTAAACAATATATTGTGGGAGAAATTCGACATGACATTTAAATTATTTTTATAGACGAAAGAAAATCCAAAAAGTTCTTAACAGAAAATAATTTTTGAAATTCAGTCATTTAAATCCTCATGTTTTTGTATGCGATGAATTGTTTCTAACTTTCATTTCAGAAAAAGCATCATTAACTCATGTAAATGACCAACAAATAGAATGATTATTTCAGATTTTGTAACTACATGCAGAAAAAATTGAGAAATTTTTTTTCCTGGTATGTGGATTAATATATTTTAAAAAGGAATTTAAATAAAAACACAAATATTTCTTAAAGTATGACCTTTTTTTTATCTTATTTTTTAAAAGTTTGCATATTAATTATATGCGTTTTTTAATTTTAACTTTACATTTAATATCATAGACAAAGGAAAAATATATCAACGTTAATTAATATATTTCATCGTTCCTAATCAACTATATGAATCAGCTGTATTGTCCATTTTTTTCCTTTCAAATCATGCAGAAATACCGAAAAAATAATTTTTTTTGCAGCTGTTATTACTTTTTATCTTCAATATATAAAATAAAGTGGCTTTCATTTCAAAAATAGATAGATTTAGAATACCCATTAAAATTATAAGCATTTAAAATGTTTAAAAAGCTAAAAAATTTTAAAAATATATATGAAACAAAATTAAGACTATTTTCACTTAATATTTAAGAGCAAGGTCCAGAGTAAGGGCTGTTTTTAGGATTATGGAGCATGCAATATTAATTTAACCCTTATGCTGATGAGTTTTCGTCGTTTTTATCTGCCTCCAGTGGTTTTTTTTTCTTTCGCTTCCTCCAAGACGCGTTTTTTTTACACACACAAAACGTTTTCTTTTCTTTCTTTCTTTTTTTTCCAGAAACGTGAGTTAAGTATATTTTTTATATAGCGCTAATAAAAAATCAAAATAGTACATCATAAATAATAAATAATAATGTATAATTAAAATTAGTTAATTAAAATAAGTAGCATTAAAAATAAAACTTTTTTAAGAATTCTTATATATATTTACATAATATACAGATTATTATTGTCATTTGACATCTCACTCGCCTTTAGCTTTTGAAAGTCTGAAACTGGCGCCATTTCACAACTAAAAATGAAATACTAATTCTCGTGAGATATTGTATTTTATAATCTCTATCATTCAGTCTAGTCCTGTCATTTATAAGTAAATGAAACAACTACTTTAGAATGCAATGCACGCGTTTGTAACTTTTGACACAGTGCAAAGTCCAAACGAACGCGTGCAGGGCGTCCGTGATGTCGAGGGATAGATTGGGATGAACGCGTTCATGCGTTCGTAACGGCCTAAGGGTTAAGTTCGTGTCATTATGACTCGTATACTCTTCCATATTCTTTACATAGAGAAAGATTCTAAAAAAAAGCTTCCTACTTTAGTAAAATTGAATTCATGGTCCCAAGAAACTTTCAATTTCCATGAATTCTGCAATAGTAGTTTAGGAAGCAATGTTGTTGGTGTTAACAAGCCTATGGGATCAAAAATCTTTTGCACAATTGATAAAATTAATCTCTTAGTTATTCTCACTTCACAGATGAATGGTTCTAAATCCGTACAGCATTTCAGAACATCGTTATTTAAGTTCCATATTATCCCCAAAACTGAGGTATCTCCGGAATGCTTGTCAACATTTCTACATTCAACATTGCTTTCAAAACCACGCAAGTTAAAAAACCTCTTATTCATAATACATTTTGCTTGTTCAATGAAGTGTTCTAATTCACTAGTGTTATAAACTCCACATACAAGATTGTCAACATAAAAGGATCGTTTCATTTTTTGAGCAATTTCTTTAAATTCAGCAGGACAATTTTCCAAAAGATGTATCAAGGATATGTTCAATAGGTATGGACTAGAATAAACCCCAAACACAACTCGGCAGTGCCTATAAATGTCTTGTCCTTTCGAAACCGGGAAATAAAATCTCAGAAAATCCCTGTCTTTAGGAGCAATAGATAGCATTAAAAATGCCTTTTCTATATCGGCACTAATTCCAATTGGAAACATTCGGAAACGATCAAGAATATCGGGAATCATTTCTAGCAAATTGATCCCTTTATGGAGACATTCATTTAAAGAGAGTTTCCCTCTCTGAGAAGCAGAAGCGTCAAAAACGGGTCTGACCCTCATTGTCTGGCTATTTAATTTTATTACAGGCCTATGGTGTAGATAGTGACACTTATTACATTTAATTCTATTTCTGGCACGCTCTCAATTATATTCATAGATTCCCATTCCCTAAAGACGTTTTGATAATCATCAAAAAAATTACCACATTTTAATTTATTAATCATTTTTTCATGCCTTTTCCAAGCTCTAATTCCTTATTATCACATAAATCCATTAAATTACCTTTCCATGGAGAGAGAGAGAGAGAGAGAGAAGCTCGACTTCATATCTCCCTTCGGGGAGAATCCTCGTGTTTTCTCTAAAATCAGATATATATAAATCTTCTCTTTCCTTAACAATTTCTGTGGTGTCAGTTATACCCAAAACTTCTAGTTCCCATAGATTTTTCAAAGGAATATTTCCCACGTGCATTGACAATGTTGTTGTAAATTTATCCCTTCCACAAATTTTCTGTTTTCCAAACACCGTCCAGCCCAATTTACTTTCAACAGCTGTTAAGCCAGAATCTAAGGTGACTACATTTCCTGTCAACAGTTTCCCCATAACATCGACCCCTATTAAAAGATCTATTTCTCCTCCTTCACAAGAAGAATCAGTTAACTTTTTATTTTCCTTCCCCTTAGCTCCTTCAAAACCTTTTAATCGTTAATCTTAGGGACTAAACCAAAAATCTTTCTTTCGAAAAGCGCTTCAAAGTTGCACGTGTACCTTCCTTTCAGGTCGCTAACCTCAACGGAAAACACCCGGTGTTGTTTAGGGTCAGTTTGACTCCCCCAAAAAGCGCGTGGCTTACGGTTTCTGTTTTAAGGGGTTGTATCGCCGACTGATTTATGAGTCTTTCGCTTCCGTAACTGCTCTGGCTGCCGGAGTCAATCAGTGCTCGGACCCTCTTCTTCAACTCCTGTAATTTGATAGTAACACAAAGAGTTTGCAAAAATACCACGTCACTTCTGTTGCAATTAGAGAGGGAATTCTCGGATCTAACATTTCCATTTTCTAGTTTAGAACACCTTATTTCAAAATGAGAGTTATTACATTGAATACAGTTTATATTATTTTTTAAATTACAAAATTTGCTTATAAATGTCCAGCCTTTTTCAAACAAGTAAAACATGCACCTTTTTTTAACAATATTCTTTGTTTGTCATTTAAGGACATTTTCTTCGCCGCAAAGCATTTTTCACTCGGATGTTTCTTATCACAAAAAACACAAAGAGGTCGCTTACCTGAATCCAGGCTTACCAAGGCCGAGGTGGTCCTTAGATCACTCTGCAATACACATTCAACGGGAATATCGTTCTTTCGGAAATTTTGTTTTGATCCAAATCCAGTTTGAGCGAGTTGTACCATCTCCTCTCCTTGCACCTCTTTGCGAAGAAAATTCATCAAATGCTCTAATGAGCGAGTGTTCTGTGTAGATTCATGGTTCCGGCTTCTTTCCCAGGCTAGAAATATTTCTTCGGAAAGGCAGCTCTCGACTAAAGGTATAAGAAAATCTCCATACTTCTCTTGAGTTCTTCCTAAGCTCTCTAAAGCACGTAGCTTTCCTTCTAATTCATCGTATAGATATGTTAGGTCTGTCTTGCACCGCCCTTTTACTGCGTTTTTCATTACTAGTCCTAGTAAGTCTCTCACATAAATTTGAACCAGCAAATCGTCTCGTCCAAACCGCTCTTTTAACTGCTCAATTGCTTTCGAGTAGTTGGCGGCAGTAGCCGGAAAACTAAGGACTAATCTTTCAGCTTTAGAGTGAGGTTCAACAGATTGTAGTAAATACTGCATCTTATCATCCTCTGCAATTGAACTGTCCTCATGTATTTTCTTTAACTGGCTCCAAAAGGCGAGGAATTCTTTTGGTTCACCATTAAATTTTTTCAACTCTATCTTTGGTAGTTTGAATTTTCTTTTTTCCGCTTCACTCGGCCGATCATTTTCTTCTAATCTATTATCAATTTTAAAACAGTTTTCCAAATACCTGTCTCTATAAGTTTCTGCTTCTGCGAAGTCTTCAGAAAATAGTTGTTTGCCATTTGCTTCTTTCGGTAACTCCTCCGATAGAAGTAATTGGCAGTTGTCTATTCTCTGGAACTTATCAACTATTTGTGTTTTTAATACGGAAAGTTCCTTTCGATCCGCATCTTCTTTGTTTAATTCGTTTTCGATTTTCCTTAAGCTAAAGGTGAAGGCTTACCTAAGACCTTTCCTCTTCGCCTTCAATTCACTTAGAGCCATCTTTCTAAATAAGGTAAAATTTTAAAAACTCAAAAGTTCAATCCTTCTCTAAAGCACCCGTCCCGCCGAGGGTACCAAAAATTATGTTATTGTGAAGTTAACATATTTATCTAGTTCAAATTCAATTGTTTGTGGGCTGCATCTACCCGATGCTGGGTGCTTTTGGTTTTCTTAAAGTAGTTCCAGAGAAGTCATATAAAAGGCTTTATTCACGCTGCGAGACAGTAGAGCAATGACCTCACCCTCTGCCTGCACAAGTTCGGAGTGGTTTACATCATAGGGGTGGGGCGTGACGTCACTCCACCCCAGCACCGTTCAAAGTACGGCTATTTTCACAACAGTTGTCATTTGACATCTCACTCGCCTTTAGCTTTTGAAAGTCTGAAACTGGCGCCATTTCACAACTAAAAATGAAATACTAATTCTCGTGAGATATTGTATTTTAATCTCTATCATTCAGTCTAGTCCTGTCATTTATAAGTAAATGAAACAACTACTTTAGAATGCTATGCACGCGTTTGTAACGTTTGACACAGTGCAAAGTCCAAACGAACGCGTGCAGGGCGTCCGTGATGTTGAGGGATAGATTGGGATGAACGCGTTCATGCGTTCGTAACGGCCTAAGGGATAAGTTCGTGTCATTATGACTCGTATACTCTTCCATATTCTTTATATAGAGAAAGATTCTAAAAAAAAAGCTTCCTATACTTTAGTAAAATTGAATTAGCTTTATCTGTTAAGATATAGAAGAAAAAAATTTAAGTAATTACCAGCAAGGGATTTTTGATTCAAATAAAAATACATCACGCTTTAAACTGTATTACATTCTTAGCGTTAAAATTGTTCATACTAATAAGGAACAAATTTCTGTCTAAAATTTTTTCCAATTTAGTACTTTTTAATAGAGGCGAAAAGACAGCTTTTTAAATTTTACGATCAAGTTAGTTATTGATTCAAGATTCCTAGATCTGATCCTTATTATCTAAAAGGATCAAGCCCAGGGAGGCTGCTATAATTAAAGAATTTTCATTTCTTTTTTTACCGAATATTCTATTATATTAATTTTTTGTTAAATGCTCATGAGAGCTCCAAATACTCGAATATTGTAGCCCCGTATATGATAGTCTATTCACTTTTGTAAAATCCCTGGTCAATTATCAATCGTCTACAATGAGCTTCCGTTGACAACAGAAAGGAAGATATATTATTCAGTCGTTTTCAAATAAAAAAAATTCCTTGAAACACACAGATTGTTAGTGCTTAGGGAAGACCGAGCTCACACACACACACCCAAAAAGGACTTACAGTCATGCAAAGCTGATCTCCTGGGAGGACTTCCACTCCAGAAGACTGGTCATATTTATGATGAAATAAAACATAAAAAAGGTTAAATTTCCCACTGGTTTGAAACACTGGGAAAAAAATGATTCACAGTATGAATTATAACGAAAAATTTCATAAACATATTTACATAACAAAACACACTATTTATATTATAACATATATATTGTTACTTATCCCACCCGATTGACAGTAACATCAAATCGAGGCCCATGAATCTCATAAATTCATCTTGGCAAGGGGCTAGTTGTACGCCTGTCGTTAGACGGAAGTTGGAGCACCATGCAGGTGACAGTACGATTTGCCTCGGTCCCACCCCAATTTTGATGGAGAACACTCGGGGGGGGGTGATCAGGGTCCTTCCACTTCTCTCCCCATCCACCAACCTCACGAGAAGAAACATATTGACATGAGATGAGAAAAGAACAGAGCTCAATATCAGGATAAAAAAGAACTATGTGCGAAAATATACAGAAAACAAATATAAACGTATCTACGCATATACAAAATAATCATAAAATCTTGAAATTTAACATATGAAATAAACCCTAGAGTATCTGAACATAGAATGTAAATACAAAAGAGAGAAAAAATGCGTGTGTGAGTGGACGGGGATATTGATAAAGAGTTATTGTATTGTTTTAGAAATTTTTGCATCAATTTGAATACAAGACATTAATCGTGCTATATTATTAATCATATAGGATTCTTAACCAAAAGTAAATTTAAAAGTTTCAGAAAGTTTATTCAAGAGGAAATGTTTTTGCATAAAAACACTGCAATACGTTATATTTTCCATCTCTAGTAAATTCATTAGGACAATTAAGGTTTTAATTTGGAAAGTATGATAGAAACGGGCCACACACACACAATCTTGGTTAATAAAAAGATATAACATATTAGGGGGAGAGAACACAGAGGTTAATTCTAATAATAAGAGTAGGTATACGTTCTTTGATCCATAATCTGTAATTAGAGTTGATCGAATAACTCTCCCAGTCCGGAAGGAGTTTTCCTTTCAGAATTTTAATTACGAAGGAGCAAGGGGCACTCCCTTCCTTGCTAGTAGAAACAGATATTTTGATGTATTGATCGACTGTTTCATTCTTAGATATATTATTATGGGCTTTAACCCAGTAGATGTTAATAGAATTTCTACTGTGGGAACGCGTTTAATTTTATTTAGATATTCTGACTTATTGGAAACATTTTATAAAAATAAAATCGATGACATAATGTCAGTAAAAATATTAATTATTTATTTCTGTTTCATCGCTTATCCAACGGAGAAACTGATAGCAGATATCTACGCCTGGAAGACCGTATTAAAGTAGTGAACATATAAAGTAGTACATTTCATCTAGGGACCTACGGTAGAAAATGTACACGGCGTATCTTGTCCCGCTCCTGATTTTGCAACCCTGCGTGTACACCTCTCAATCGGAAGGGCCCTAAAAAAGATTATATTGAACCATTCAATCTCAAGGAATAATAGGGTTTAATGGTATACATATTTATCTTGATACTAGGATCAATTCATTCTTAAATTCCAAATTTAGTATTATCTGTAATTATGTTCTATAAACAAAAGTGAAAACTAATGGAATTCCTGTATTAATTTATAGAGCATTAATGGAAGAAGTTCTATAAGTTTTAGAATTTTTATTAAATAGCTGAATTTAATTTGGGAATTATTTGAGAAATAAATGTTCCACCTCACATTTCCGTAGCATAATAATAAGTTTAAATCAGTAATAAAATACCAATGTTTTAGTATGAGAGAGAGAGAGAGAGAGAGAGAATTATATGACGTCGCACTATAAAGTTGCACGAAGGCTGTTGGTGTCGGACCACGTAGCTTTGAACCATGGTCCAGTGGCGAGGACGACATATGAGCCGGCACTCCTCTCTTAACTTCCACACCACACCAACGTGTATTGGCTTCCTCTACATGGCGGATCTTCAACGGCACAAATGTTTTAGAATATTATCGCTTGTAAAATTGTGAAACTCTATTAAAATTATTTTACTGTTAATTTTTTACTTGATTATTCCACCCCTTTGAGAATAGAAACAAGTGGGATCCTCTGCTTATGAAATGATTTAATTGTTGATGATCTTAATTAATATTTCAATGAAATCCCATGACTGAATATTAGTAATTCTGCTTAAACGGTTTGATAGTTTTGATGATCAATTCATTAGGGTAACGTTTATTTTTAAAAATAATCTTATATTATCAAGAAAATTCACTCGCAGTTCAATAGGAAATAGAAAAGCGGTGGTCACTCGCGATTCAGGTACAGAAATCCCCAATCCATTCGTATAAAATGCATGCTCTATTCACTTTTCAGTAACTTCTCTCAAATGACTAATGAAATTTTGTAATTTAAAAGATAATTAAAATTATTTGTGCTGTGAAGCCCATAAGATAAAACTTCAAGACTTTTTTTTTTGCAAGATATTTATTGATTTCAAAATTGTAAATTTCTTCTAAAAAAATTTAATGAAAAACAGTTTTTGAAAAGAAATTTATGTTAACCCTTAAAACTATGCACTATATGCTGAAATTAATATGAATGCGGTTATTGCAATTAAATCGTATGTAGGATGGATAAATTTTGTGTAATAAGGAATGGGAAAGAATTTAAAAAATCTATTAAACACGACTGTATGTGTGTGATCCTATGGATTCAACGCAATATTCAAATTATTAGAGTCTTCACATCAAGTCTTGCCTAAATAGTGTTACGATTCTTAATTTAAAAAAGTAACTGCTCTTTTGGTAAGAAAAGTTTTTTTTTTCTGAAAAAAATAAAGAACTCAGCACACTTGGAAAATTAATTTTGCAATGGACATTAACGTATGTTTTTATCAAATGTTCATTTCACAAATTTGTACTCTTATAGTCATAAGTTTTAATGACATATGTTTTTTAAAATAAATATACTGTTAAAAATTAAGAGCAGTTAATATGCTACTTAGCAAGAGCTAAAATTAATGTCATTCTTTTCATAAAGCCTTGCATTACCTTTTAAAAAACGTAGCCGGGAAAAGAAGAATGCAGTGGCGTAACGTACACCCTCGCTACCCCCGCATTGCGGGGGGGGGGAGATGGGGGGGCAGGACTCTAAGGGGCCCACAGCCTGACTGACATCAATTACGTATTTAACCAATTTATATTATTTTTAAGACAATATTTGACTTTCAGGGGGGCCCTAATACTCTCAGTTATGCCACTGGAATAATGGGTATACGTCTAAGGTTCAGAGTAGTCAAGCAACATTCATCTAAATATCAAATATTTAAAATTGATTGAATGGAATTTTTTAAAATAATTATAAAATTAACGTAAATAACTTCAGTAATAAAGCTAATAGAATTTTAAGTTTAAATTTATATTTACATTTTTTTAAGAATACCAGAAATGAACAAATATTTTGAAATGATTTGTTGCTAATATTATTACATAAATTACAACAAAAAACAATTCAGAAATTAACATTTATATCAGTCTTATATAGAAAAACTGAATATAATATAATAGATTAAAATCCCCACAAGAGAAAAAATAATATACCATAGATTTGAAAAGATTTTAAATTATTACTTATATAATTATGAGCTTCAACATTCTGTTTTGAGAGTTGAGTAATCATAAAAAACTATTTTGCATTGAATAAACAAATAAAAATTATTATTTGCTCTCACACATCGAAACAGAATATTATTTCTCTTTTAAAATTATTCTCCCCTTAGATAACAGCATTGAATCCTTAACTTGTTCTTCTCTAGAAACCAACAGATGGCACTACGAATAATAGAAAAATTATTCGCATGAAAAAGGACGGGTAATTGAAAAATTGTTCGGTATGTATTTTATAGATTTAAATGCCTAGTATCGTAGAATTTCATGTTAAAATGTTTTCAGTGCTAGGAACTGCATTTTTAAAAATAATTTTCTTCCTTACATGTATCAAGAAATGTTATGTAGTAAATAAACTAAATAAATAAGCAAGTTTTTCTTTTTAAAAAATATCGCAAATAACATTTAATTTTTCTAATCATAAGTATACACTTAATAATAGGAATATTCAAACGCCATGGAAAATTTGTCTGATTGAATTTGAAGGGAATATACAAGGAAATTATATAACAGAAGTATTCTCTAAGTATAGTTGTTCTAAGTTATAGTTCTAAGTATGTTTTGTTTGGAATTTGGTTGTATAGTCAAAAATAGATTAACTTTCAAAAGAACTTGTGAGAATAAAATACATAATTAGAGCAATATTTTAGGTTGTAATCAGCAATAAAATAAAACACTTAAAAGTCCCGTTAGAAGTCTGAACTGGTAATAATTAATATATTCGGAGAACTGTAAAAGATAACTCAAAATGCCTAAATTTTTAAATAACATATATTTCCAAAATGTTCTGCTTAACCTGTCCAAAATGGAATCTACTTAAAAATTAGCATGTTTTATAAAATTTCGTAATTCCATTTTTCTGTTTTCCCTTTTCAAAGATAACTTTCTTTATAACAAATAATATAAAAAAAATTAAGTCAATTCCTACTTAGGTTAATAAAGAAAAATACTATTTTAGTTACTTTTTACTAAATTATTACAATTAATATAAATTTGAATATACATATGACAGAATCACAACATTAATTGTCATAAAACCTTTTAAATTAGCATTAAAAATCTTTTAACTCCATTAAATTTGTATAATTACATTTTTTTAATAAAAGTTGAATAGAATAGGTAAGAATTTATCTTAAAACTAGGTGTAAAAAGAATGCTGATATCTAACTAGCATATGATTATTCAGGTTAGGTTAAATCTTCGTCACAAATTTAACAAAAGCTTGTGATAGCTGTCGGTTCCTGCTTACATCTGAAACCCATTATCTATACCTGTAAACCCGGCTAGAGGTGTGAGAGAAACTGAATGATCCACAGACATGATTTCAATCTAATAAATTTATTAATTCCAAATATCAATCAGACACAAAACAAATCTATTTAAGGTAGATGATTAAATAGTAGAACGCGGAGGTGAGATTCTATAACATGGGGATACTACTACAGACCCTCAACTGAATCTAAGATAGTTTAAATACGCTCAAATATAACTACGTCGCACACTAATAAGCTAACTTCTACTTAATCAAGCTCACAATACCTGTACTTTTTATGCATTGGATCCTACACTGGAAACTTGCAGGGGATCTCTATCGGGATTGATCAATGTCGTTGGATCCACGCTCTGTAATCTTTTTCCTGGACAACTCCAAGACCTCTAACTAATTTTACTCTATTTCAATCTTCAACTAACTCGCAGACTTTATGTTAACTCCTACTTGCCAACTCCAACGTGTGAACTCAACGTCTCCACTCCCAAACTCGCGAAACCAGAATTTATATAATATACTTCATTTACATAATCACGCTTCCTTACTCGGTGAAAGTTGGTTGAAATAAATATTTTCCTAAAAGAGTCATGAAGGGATTAGTAGAACCGCGTATAGATCCGTCAGAAGCTGCTTTATCCGATGATGATGCCGTCTAGAGGAATAATATCGACTGAAATATATATCTTAAACTATAATTAATTAATTAAGTTTATAATTCATGAATTAATACTTAAAAAAACTGTATTAACGTCAATTGTCATCCACTGCAAGTTTTGAAAAATGTATTTGAACTTGAGTGGATGAATAAAACGTATTTTATTAGCGATTAAAAATTTGAAGAAGATATATAAATAAATATATATAGAGAGAGTGTGAAATATAGTAAGAATTGAAAAATAAAGCTTCGCTTAACCCTTATCGCATTATATAGAATTATAAATACTTTATTAGTTATTTATCATAGCATAGAAGCAACGAGAGTGGTAAGATTTCAAATATGTTAGTTAATCATCAAACAATTTTTTAAAATTTTAATCAAAAGTCTAGTTTTCAACTCAGATGGATTCCTTTATGTCGTATGTGGCTGAATATAAAAAAGAATCTGGGCACTATTTTAGGAGCTTATCGATTAAAAATTATCAGTGCTTTTTTTTACCCCCAAATCCGATTGAATGCCCATCAGCTCTAATACAGGATAACCTTGATAAAATCAGAACCGAAACAACGCCGGCTCGTGGACATGATCACTTGTCTACTGTAACCTCATTTTTTGAGGTATTTTGTTTATTGAGTGGTTATTTTCAACTATCCTTGGAAAACGAGAGAAATGTAGAAACACATTTCTTGTTGAGATCTCATCAGCATTTCAATTTGAATAGTGACTGCGGTACTCGAGTGGTGAACACATGACCGTCATTCTTTCTGTCGAGTCGTAGGTTCGAATCTCTGGTGCCACTAAAAACCCACCGTATAGAGGGGCTGATACACGTTCAATTTGTCGGACTTTAAGTCTTGACGTTGGCATGGTATGGAAGTTTGGTGTGAGTGGAGTGCCAGTTCAAAGGTAGTCTTCGTTATTTATCCGAAGTTGATAATTACGAGGTTCTTCACCCTCTTGAATGTTGCTTCATAGTGTGACGTTAGTAAAACACTCACTGCAGTGCTATTTTATCCGCACTCGGAGCGGGCGCTTAGGGGCTGGAAGGGTCTGGAAGGGAACGGATAAGCTGGACTTGACCAGGTTTTCTGGCTATAAATTTCGATCCTCCAGTTTCTTGGGGACCCGCAGATCTTCTAAGCCCAGGGTCAAAAATGAGCTTAAATCGACACTGAAGTTAATTTTTTTCTCATGTGGCGTGAAATGATTATTTCAAAAATACAGAAAAAAATTGGGGTTAGTACAAAGTGAATCCATCTATTTCCCCAGTATGGATTCCTTAAAGAAGGCTAGTTTTCAAATTGAAAGAAAAAAGTTATCATGTATGCAATACGATTCCTTTGAATTAATATATAAGAAGTGTACTCCATGCTAACACTACTGCTTTGACCACTATGAAGGAAATATATAAAACAGAATTCAGTCAACCCTAATCCGTAATTCTGTTTCATGTATTTATTATACCTGCATTTAATTAAAATCAGCACGTGATCTCTTTATCAAGAGATTGGCACAAAAGCGGTTATCGTTTACGTGATCGCTGTTTTTTTTTGTTTTTTTTACTTTTACCTTTCAGCCTTATCTTGAAAGAATATACATCGTGTAAAAATAAGAAGAGCTGTAGATAAAATGCACGTATACTACTGTGGTACAAAAATATCTAAAATGTTTCCTTTAAAACGCCCCTATAGTGTCGGCAAACTTTTACAATAAATTCTTACGACTTATATTTAAACATGTGGAACATTCATGAATTGATTCCATTGTATCATCTGAAAATAAATTTGCCATTTATGAAAAAAAAAAATTTTACTCCGGAGATTTTCCAAAATTAAAGATTTTTATCAACTGGACAAACAGTCAATAAAGATAATTATTTGAATAGTTTGCATGAAACAATTCGTTGAAAACGACCTGAAGGGTGAAATAATGAATGGATTTTGCATCATGATATAATGCGCTTCTTCACAACGCAATTATTATTCGAGTTTGTTGACAAAGCTTTCTCTCTCTCTCTCTCAACAAGTACTTCTCCACAAGCTCTGTGTTCACCTGATATGGTGATGGGTGACTTTTTTTTGTATTTTCACGATTCAATCGACTCTTTGTGATTATTGTTTTGAGTCCACTGGCGCAATAAAAGCGAATTCTATACGCACCTTAGACAGGTCTTACAAAAATTACTTTAAGGCATGTTTCGATTGTTTGAAAAAAATGGGTGGAAATACATTTAAGTTGCATGAAGTTACAGTGAAAGAAACGCGATAAATTTTGACCCATTTATTGATACTCATTTTTGGACAGTATCCAAGTAATTTTAGATTACAGTAGCAAAAAAAATCATATCTGATTCTGAAAGGGACGAATCAAATTTATTTTTTGTGTCCACACAGTTAACTAATTCTCTACAATATTTAGAAAAAAAACCTAACTTCCAGTCTCGAAAAATGATCTACCAGTGAAGGACTAATATTTTAAAAATACATGATATATTATTATCTTATTAAAGCATTTTTCCTTAAATTAGGGGTCTTCAACCCGTAGCCCGCTGAAGTGGTTCCTCATTTGTAAGTTTGAGGCAATTTCAAAAAAAAAAGAATTGTCGTAATTTTTGTTATTTTTTATATTTAAAACACTTTACTAGTATGTTTGATACTCATTTAAGATAAAATTTTCTGAAAAGGACGAATTTTTTAAAATTTTCACTGTATTTTAAATTTACAAAAATATGACTGTACATAAAATCTCAGAAATTTCTATAGAAAATGTGGAATGATATATAGCGAGGGAGTGAATATTAACGTCGCACTGTTCATCTACTCGAGGGCTTTTCGTGTCGGACTTTGTAATTTTTAACCATGGTCAAGTGACGAGGACGACACCTGAGCCTACACCCCCTCTTTTAACTATCACACCAATGGGAGGACATTTGATCTCTCGTCAGATTTAACACGAATCGCTCCCCTACACGGCGGGTCTTCAGCGGTACTAGGCTGGGACTCATAACATGCTGGCCACTAGGCTACCGCTGCTACGAAACCGATATATAAATATACAAATCTATAAGCACCATCTTATTCCTTAGAATCAGTTGCAGTCTTGCAAGATAAACCTACCTTTTTTATATAAATTTCCCAAATACAATATTTGTTTGACAATCTTGTGGATCACAGTGCATTTATTGATGTGACCCGCAGATCATTGTAAATTTATTAATTTTCCCCTCGATCGTGAAAGGTTGAAAGCCTCTACCGTATGTAATTCATCGTTTTGATCTTCTGAATCAGTATAGCCTACTTCAATAAATCAATACCTGGCAATATTTGAAAAAGTAAAAAAACAAGAAATTAATTTGCATATAATCAAGTAGATCGTGTGCTATATTCCATTAAATTTCATATTGTCCAATTTTTTTAAATATTGATTATTGTGTTTTTATTCAGTAATTATTTATTATAATTGTTTCTTCTTGAGTCACCTTAAATGAGTCTACTAAAAAATAAATCATATGATTTTATAAAATTTCACCTAAAAAATCTAATTGTTTAGTTTGAGTGATAATTGTAACTGTGCTAAAAAAGAAATTATTCTGCAAAATAGTTGTGAAAATTATTTTTTGAGAAAGTAAATTAAACTCGTTTTTTGCTCAAAAATTCGAAGAATGAAATAAAAATTCACCGTAAGCACAAATTGTTTGATTCACAATTTCCTTTTTTTTAAAAAATAATTGATAGAAAATTAAATTTTTTACATAAGTAACTTTCAAATGAACAAAATTAATAAATCAGAAAGCAAAATTATATATTTTTTTAAAGACTTTAAGGGTACAAAATTTTACAGTACTTTTTCTGTGTTGATTTCAAATTTCTATCAAATATTTCTACCAAATATCGTTATTCAGTAATGAAATCTATAAGGATATTTTAGCAAAGTATAATACTTAACAAATAAATAAATTTATTTAGTTTCATCTGCAGCTTTATAAAATATTTTTCTTTAGGTATTTTGGGGGGAATATAATTTTTTTTTCATAGTTATTTTTAGAAAATTATTTTTACAGTTTCTAGAATATTTTTTTAGGGAACTGTAACGCTTTGAGGTGTTTACTTTACGGTGATCTTTTCAGACAAATGATGTCCCTTTACATTTTTTTTTACAACCCTTAAAATCTAAAATTAATGAAAATAGTTTTAAAAAAATGAAATCTTAAGCAATTACATTGCTTTTCATACAAAATACAATTTTTTAAGTGTCTTTGATCTTATTTTTTTATTCTGTTTATCACAGCATCACTCATTTGTTTTATAAATTTGACCACTAAAAATAATCTCCATAATTTTCATGAATTTTATAAGACATTCTAATTTCTGTCTGTCAAAGTCAGCCTATTGAAATTATCTGCAATTACATTTCATATTCAGCGTTTAATTTGTTTTTATATTTTCCTTTGGTAGCCACTCCGCAAAAAAACATATTTCAAGTAAATACATTGTTCTGGAGGCAGCATTGGTGATATGGTACCCAAAATTCATCAAATTATCAAAATTTTTTTATTAGCTTATTTAATAACGAATATTTATA
This sequence comes from Trichonephila clavata, assembly GCA_019973975.1. Taxonomy (NCBI): domain Eukaryota; kingdom Metazoa; phylum Arthropoda; class Arachnida; order Araneae; family Nephilidae; genus Trichonephila; species Trichonephila clavata. The sequence goes on from BMAO01011300.1 coordinate 246,485, forward strand.
AACATGCCTGCAAAACTTCAAAGCTTTACCTGCATTTTTATCAAGTTATGGAGCAATATTTGATGCTGGACAGTAACTACCACGCCCACATTTCATATTATCGGCTAGAAAAGAGCCTGATAAAAAATGAATTAATTATTTTTCTTCCGCGCGTAAATGAGACTGACATTATATATGCAGTAATAAATCATTTCAAGAAAGAATTGTGCAATTCGTGCAAAAATTCTAGTTTGTGAATTGTTTATTGGGGAAGAACAAATGGATTTGGTCAAGATTTAAAAGTTTTGCGGGATTTTTATGATATTATTATGAATGAAATTAAAACTTCAAAACGGATTCTCCCAAAGCACAAATACTAAATTTCATTTTGATAACTCAGGTAATTAAAAATATAATTCGCAAAAATAGCAAAACTCTCCCATTTTTATATATTTGTTTTTGGTGATATATATATATATATATATATATATATATATCCCATGTGTGTGTGTGTGAAATTCAACACTATTATTATTAAAATATTTTAATGTATTTATTTAAACAACTACACAGATGCAGTTCTTAGATTTTGATATTTTTTGCCTATAAATTGTTATTTGATTTTTCTTTCATTCATGTATAATATTTAAAATGCGAAGGCTTTTGAAATCATGGAAATAAAAAATAAAGGCATAAACAACTTTTGTAAATGTTGTGCATTATTTGAGTTGTCAAACTGAGCATGGAATTAGCTCTGAAGTGTGTGTATTTATTTTTTTTATAATTATTAAGATGAATTTTTATGAAAATTGTGTGTGATCTTTCATTCGTTTTCATCTATATATTCATTATGGCAATATACTGTTTAATTGTTCTTCATTTTTTCAATTTTTTATGGTAAGTAGTTTTAAATAAGCTAATTAACATTTCATAAAAGTTTCAGAATATTCGATGAATATTATATCATGCTATTCATGGAATGAAAACTTCAAACTGATTTTTCTCCATGTTGAATTTTTGTACATATGCTATTATTCAAAACCCTAAGGCTTTTTTGATAATTGAAATATGGGTTTGAAATTTTTATATATGTTCCGAAATGTATGATTTGTAAAAATTTGCATGGAATTAGCTCTAACATGTTTAGTGCTTTTTTAAAAAAATTTCAAAATCAAAATTAATGTTTTTTTGAGAATTTTTGGAAGTTTAACCATAAAAATGTTAATGAAAAATTAAAGAGCAGCAGCAGAAAAAAATGCATACACAGTTTTATGTACTATTTTATAAGGTATATACTTGGAAAAAATTTTTTGAAAGAAAAGAGACATATTTAAAAAAGGCTTAGAAATTTAAAAAAATGTTTTATAAAGTTCAAAAAATTTAAATTTTACTAACACTTTGGAACAAATTTAAAAATTTTTGTATGGAATTACTATTAAATATTAACCTTTATAAAATAAAATTAAAACCAAACAACAAATATTAAACATAAAAAAAAACACGTATCGCCTTAAAATATTTATAGCTATGTGTGTGAGAAATCCTGTGTATTCTGCAAAAATTTGCAATCTAAAATTTAGGAGTTCTTGCTTAAATTTAGATTTTAACATAAAATATGTTAAGATGTTAATAAGTTGTTCCCTCTCCTTCATTATAGGTGTATTTTTCAAAAATAGAAAAAGGCACCTTTTCTATTGGAAAACATTGAGCAGAACATTTTACTAACGCTAATATAATCTTATTTCATTGAAACCAGGATAGTAAACTGTAGAATATTCACATACTTTTATTAAAATAAAAGTTTAAAAGTGTTAAAAATGAAATTATGTTATGTATAAATAAAATGTTCAGTTTTAATGAGCGAAATGAGCTTCAGATATTTGTGGTTATATTTTCATACAGAACGTGAATCCATTTTGCATATGCATTTATAATTTTCTATTCGATTTTTTATTGACTCATGGAATCCCAGGGTTCCGTGGAACACAATTTGAAAATTACTAGTCTCTCCAATTCATTAATCTAATCTATTATCTCCGCCGTCGGGTCTGCTGTTTCTCCCCTAAATTAGTTAGGGAATAAGCTTATAAAGGAAAACTATTTTCAGTCCCTACTTATTTACATAAACTTCCATAAATAAATACGAGCTCGCTAGAAAAGGAATCGAATGGTATAATAAAAACAAAAGCAAGCTTCACACGGTTAACACACAAATATTGAGCGTAATGCAAAAGAGAATCACATTTATCACATAAGAATGAATTTATTATTTTATCTCTGACTATAACATATAACATTTACATGAAATACATTATAAACAATGTCGTAAAGACTATACATTATTAATAATGCGAATGTTAAGTTGTTCATTTTAAAGATAAGGGAGGAAAAAAGAAAAATTTCGTCTAACTAGAGCAATTGAATGTTGTCTTTTTCATCTTGAAATGGTTTCCATTCAATGAAAGTTAAAGATTGCTGTGTGTGAATAAATAAATAGAAAATATAGTGAATGTCTATCTTTCTATATATGCGGATATTTGTTTGGAAATCACCTCGTTCTAATTTACAAACTACCTGACACAATGCGCTCCCCAATCCATTCCTGCAATTTAACAAAACATTTCTGCTTTTGTATACCGGATACTATGAATAAGCTTCTCTCTCTCACACACACATAATTGCGCGCGCACTCCGTTGAAAAACAAATGCTTTGCGGCGCAACTTTGCGCAGTGGAAGGAGACAGCTTAATGAACATGCTTGAATTTTTTTCCCCTCCACGTTCGTCAATACCTGCTATGTGAGAGTTAAATCAGTGCTCACCTGGTGTATAAATCTGAAAAGTGGGATATACCAGCACAAGTGTCGGCTTCTCTCAGGTATCACTTGACAGCGGTTGAAAATTAAATAGTTTGTCACCAACAACCCTCATGTAACTTCGTACTGCAAATTTATAAATAAAAAGTCAATCAATGTATTTCCGGAGAGAGAGTTAACAGGTTTAACTACAATGTAAGGATGGGGAAAAGAATAGTAAAACACCACAAATAATGTACTTAATACGTATCAATAACATATAAGACAATCGAAATGACAATGATGTAATGAATTGACACGTCTTTGAACGGATTAAAATTTTTTTAACTCTTTATATATTTTTTATTTATTAATATTATTTTTTTGATACACCGACATTTGAATTAAGGGCTTTTACATGAGGTAAGAAATATATTTGTGTTTTCGTTCGTAGGAACTTCTGCTTTTATCAATAAAAAAAAGAAGTAAATAGAAAGAAAAGAATTTACAGAAAAAGGGACATATTTCACTCTTTTCTAATATTGTGTTTTCTAGCTCTCATGTAAACATTCAGGTTTTAATATTTATTGTCATAACTTCAACTCTTAAAATCCAAAGTTTTTGATGCAATAAAAAATAAAAATCATACAGAAATAAAAAGTCAAACCAAAAAAACAATGTTTCAATTCTCACTGTTTTTTTTTTTAAATTTTAGTTTCAGTTGGAAGGAATGAGATTGCGATATTTTCCGAGATGAAAAAGAAAAGAGCTCAAAAATATATTTGGAAGGCATATGCTATAAAAGTATTAAAAGCTTCAAATATGCATGCAAAAAAGTTATTAATTTTAAAAAAATTCAGTTTTACAGCTATTTTTTTTTACATATATGACTGTTAAATGTGTTTTTTCAGCAATAAAACTTTTTAAAAAACTGGCTTGAAAATTCCTTTGATTCGTTTTTCAGAAAATACTATCTACATATTTAAAATTCGAACAATAATTTACTATTTTTTTATCTTTAGGTTTTTTTAATCAAATTGCAAATCAAAATTTTTTTAATCAAATTTTGACAATATTTGATATAATCGTTTAAATCAGTGTTTCTCAAACTGTGGGGCGTGTCCCCTAAGGGGGCGTGATAACCCTACAAAGGGGGTGCGAGCATATCGAAAATAAAAGTTTCAAAAAAATGAATTTACGGGAATGAATTAAAACAAAATATTTTCTGATGTAATAAAAAATACACAATTTTACACTAATATAATTTATACAAGGGGTGATCAGATGAAAAGGTACGAAACGACACGGTGGGTAGAAATATAGACTTTATTCAAAATATACACCATAGGCCTGAGCACAACGATCCCACTGATGAACAAGCCGCAGGATTCCTTGTTCCCAGAATTCCTGTGGCTGTGACGAGACCCAGTCCTTCACAGTATCCTTGAGTACGTCGTCCGAGTAGAAGCGCTTTCCTTTCAGGTGGTTCTTCAGTGGACCCAACACATGGAAATCGCAGGGTGACATGTCCGGACTGTAGGACGGATGGTCCAACGTCTCCCATTGGAACTTATCCAGTTCCATTTGTGTGACTCTGGAGACGTGTGGACGCGTGTTATCATGGAGCAGAACCACACCCTCCGTGAGCAGCCCCGGTCTTTTGTTCTTGATGGACCTGTGTAGGCGTCGGAGTGTCTCACAGTACACATCGGAGTTAATGCTTTTTCTGTGCTCGAGTCATTCTGTGCTCGCATCATTTGGACGCCGCTTTTTATAAGAGCCTTTGCTCTCTCCTGCGCATGCGGGCACCCGCGCATGATCCGATCCCAGTCAGAGTCTCCAATGGCATCCCGAGATGTCTCGCTACATTCTCCCTTGGCGGAATATGCAAATATTTAACTGTTTCATTTTTATGTCGTTTCGTACCTTTTCATTTGATCACCCCTTGTATATATCATCTGGCAATATTAAGTCATCTCCCCTTCAATACTCTAATTAGCTATTTTTGCTCCTATAACCAAAAAAAAAAAACATTTTGTTTTATTTGTTGTAATTCCACGATGAGAGATTTTTTTATTACGTCTTCTTTTTTAACCTAAAATACTACTCTTTCAGAGTAAAAACAAAACCCAGAAAAAAGTTGTAGGAAGATAAAAATTTCATCGCTGTCATTTAGGGAAGTTGTAAATAATGTATTTCTGTTGCGCTTTTTTCCATGTGAAAGAGTTTTATGATATTTCGAAAAGCACAGAGAGCACTTTGAAGGATTATTTAACCAAGATTACTTTTTAGGAGTATTGTGAAACATATAAAGCATAATGAAAACGTTTTACACAATTCTTTTTTAGAACTAACATCCATATTTTTGTATTGAATACACTTTTTAACCCGGGAGTTGTGGCGCGAGGCGCAGAGTAACCCCAGGCTCACGAAATCATTAATTCCGGGAAAACTGTTTATTTGTTACCAATGACCTTGACGGTATCCAATGACCAGTCTTCAGAGGAGCTAAAATGCATTTGTCACATATCTCCCTCTTTTTTGGGAGTGGGAAAGGTTTCTTTACAAATCTTGAGGTTCTTGTTTTGACCGAGTTCCCCACGCGACCACTTTTGTTCCAAAATATTTTCTATGAACATGCTACATTTTCCCCCTGCGATAAATGTAAATGAGCAGAGAATAAAATAAGAAATGGGCATCTGTGATCTCTATTGAAGGAAGTTGAAACTGATCAAGCAAGGGGAAAACCTGATGAAATAAGGCATATTAATCATGAGGGCAAAAGTAAATTTGAGAAAAGTGATTAACATGAAACGAAAGAAAATTTTGAATTGCTACCTAAAGAACTCCATCAAAAAAGTATGAAGTCATAAGTGTACAGCAAGACACACTTTGCCCTGTCAAAAAGACACAAGCAAGAAAAAGCTCAACAGCACATTTGTCGATCATCAAAGGACAGCAAAAGTACAATAACTTGAACAATATATGACAGTTTTGCCTGAAAATGACATTCCTGTAATGCTAGCAAAAAGTGTCTGTGATTTGCTTCCTTTATTAAGGTCTTGCACATTTAAAACATTTAGTTCAGTTTTATTGGATTTTTTCTCAAATTATCAAAGCAAAATTGAAAAGATCCTGTAAGTAGGTAAGTATACATTCTCTTATCAAATTATTCACTAGAGCTGTGGGAGGAAGGGATGGATGACTCGCCATATCAACAAATTAATCTATTTATTGAACACACACTTTATCAACACAATTCCAATAATTTATACCAGAAGAGATGTTCGCATTATGAGCAATAGCTGTGTTAAATAACGAGATGCACGAATTATGAGAAGACTTTCAATATCGACCCTCTTATATGTATATATATATATATATATCAGGATCAAATCCACTGCCCTAAATATCTGAGGTATAATTTTATATCATCAATCGTCACTTTAATTATTTCAACTATCTAATCTCTGAAACGTGCTATAAAATAGAATAATACATGATCGGTAGCAATCTATCCTTCTCCTCACATTCTCTAAATCACTAGCTGGAAAACCTAGACTATATATATCCGACCTTATCTGCATAATCACGTTTGCTTCTTCAGAGGGTTGGCTGTGAATAAACTCGAATGGATAGACAAAAGATTTAACAAGAGAATTAAAGGAAGGACGCAGATACATCCGTCACACATTTCAATTTGTAGATTTAATTCCAAAGATTATTTCACAAATTCTTCCGTCCCTTTTTTATTTTAAAAATTCAAGTATTAGATTAAATGACCGAATAAGAATAATTCGAATGTATTATACCGTTGTAGTTGAATGTCATCAATTGAAAAACGGAGTACGACTTCCTCAGAATCCATTTCGAATAAAGATGACACGAGGGTTTATTTAATGTTATGGCGTCCGAGTAGCGTGTTTCGACGCTAAGCTAAACATTAAAAATAATTTTTATTGTTATCTAAATAACTATTTTATTAATTTCCAACATTCAGAAGTTCACTGGGAAGAGAAAAAAATGAAGAAAGTCACTTTCATGTGTTAGTCCTAATTGTCCAGCCGGTTCCCTCTGTATCCACTCCTCTCTTCTTCTCCGGGCATCGGATCTTCAGGATACGGAGAACAAAAAAAAAAAAAATAATAATAACCGAATTTTTCTACCGCGCGTGCGCGGGCACTCGCCTCGCACTTTCTTCTTAGTCCCCAGGATCAAAGTCAGGAACCTCCAGCGTCCCTCTCTCTGCCCCTCACCACCAGGCATACACGTGAAGCGAGATCGTTTGCGTCCGGAGGACCTTGCCCCCACAATTTCTCTTTTCTTTCGATCAGGTCACATCCGTCTTTTTCCGCAGAATACCGTCTCGGGAGTCCATCTCTTCCTTTGCCGAGTCGACCCTTTTAAACTCCAGGGACGGGTCAACTCCACGCTCCTCGTCAACTCCCATCGGCAGGCCTCAAGGTTTTGCACCCTGCACCTCTGCCTCAGTAACCTACCACTGGTGCAGGCAGAACAATGGCTCTGGTCCCTCTCAAAGGTTTCCCCCGACAAGGGCTCTTCTGACATCTGGTTCTCGAACCACCTCGCCGCTTTTTCTTCTTTTGTTGTGACCCACCGCCGTAAACCGAGGCGCCAGCCTTTTAAGCCGGACAATCTGTGCCTATGGACGTGCACAATATACACTGGTGTCCAAAAGTTTAGCAGGAATCGTAAAATGCGAAAAACATGGAGTAAATATTCGTAAAATTATTCCAAATTTCTTGCGAATATTAATTGGGTGAAGAAGAAACATTGGGTTTATGCAAAACTTTTGAGTCGACTACGTCCTACGCGAAACACCGGCGCATGTCGGAACGCGGAGAAACCGATTCACGCAGCATAGGCACTTCAGACAAGTTTAGTGCAACTGCTGTGCGAAGGAACGTTGTTAACCATCCAACAAGGTGAATGATGGCACAAAGACGCCAATTAGACATGTTTACGAAAGGAAGAATCGTTGGAAGGCTGGAATCCTCACGATCACAAGCCGAAGTGTCTCGAATTCTGAATGTGGACCACCAGTCTGTGATCTCAAGACTGCGGCAGAGGTTTCAAAGAACGGGAGATGTTACCCGACAACCAGTATCAGATCGACCAATAGTCACAACCCCTCGCCAAGACCGATAGCTAGTAATAAGTGCGCGACGTCAGAGGGGCAGTACTGCCAGAGCACTGGGTTCGGCGCTCACATTCGCCACAGGAATACGAATTTCGAGACAAACTGTTTACAGGAGACTCAATCATGCTGGCCTGTATGCCAGAAGACCAGCAGTTTGCATTCCCCTCACGTCTGCGCATAAACGCGCTCGTTTGAACTGGAGTTTGAAGCATCAACATTGGAGCGTGAGCCAATGTGTTGTTCAGTGACGAGTCCCGGTTTAGTCTGAGTAGGGATTCTGGGCGAGTAACGATATGGAGAAAACGTGGAACACATTTTGAACCAAGAAACATAACGGAAAGACATCATTTTCCATCAAGGGGAGTAATGGTATGAGCAGGGATCATGATGGACGGTCGCACCGACCTCCATTTCTTTGACACGGGGTTTGTGACTGCTCAAAGATACAGAGACGAAGTTCTTGAGCCTTATGTTCGCTTGTTTCGAGGTGCTATCGGTCCTGACTTCATATTCATGTGGATGATAATGCACCATGTCACCGAGCGGTGCTGATTGGTGACTTCCTTGAAACGGAAAACATCCAGCGCATGTCGTGGCCTGCGAACTCCTCTGATTTAAATCCTTTCGAGCATGTATGGGATATGCTCGGGAGACAAATTGCAGCTCTTTCTCACCCATCAAGCTCCGTTACAGAACTGAAAAGAGATCTCCAAAAAGCTTGGAACCGTTTTTGCCCACAACTCGTTCATCATCTCATAGCAAGTATGGTAAATCGCTGTTCACATTGCCTGGCTGTCAGAGGGGACCACACGCCTTATTAAACTGCAGCATCAGTATTTTATTTAATGTTTTATTTCATTTTTTCTTTAAAGTGTGAATCCATGCTATGCTCAGTTTTCTTTCAAACTGCTACCTTTGGATAGTAAAATTAATTATTATTATTATTTTGATTTGCTTCCTTATTATATAACCATTTTACACTCGCATTTCACGTTTCCCGCCATGCTGACTTACAGTTCCTTCTTTATTCACATAATTATCAATTATGCTTAACTTTTGGACACCAGTGTAGTTATGCTCAGCCCATAGTGTTAACAGTCACACCGGTGTCGGCAGTCCATATGTCCGACAAAGGACAATGACGCCAAAGCCACGTGCTCTCCAGATCTATTACTCGCCATGTACAGGGTTTGTTTTCTTCTTTGTGACTACGTCACAATGTATAAATTTCTTGTTCTAAGAGAATAAGAAAAAAAAGAGTAGTAGCTATTCTTTCTATGTATACAGAGAAATATGCTTTTAACGCTTATCACGAAATGTCGGTTAACACGAAATAATACAACGGTCCCGACAAACAACAAATAAATTTTTATGCATTGTTTCCCTCTTAACTTGAAAGGATTTCCCTTCAGGAAATGAACAAAATACGGAAAGCATCAGCCACGCAGGCGAGATTTAAGAAAGGTGTGAAATGAAAGTGGGAGGGAGTTCATTTATTTCGTAGAAAGGAGGCTACTTGTCCTTGAAATACGCTCGGAATAGCCCCAAAACCGGGGCGATTTTGCTTATCTAAAATACTTTCACCCACCACCGCTACAAACGCCACACAAAAACATATAATCTCTCATCATTTGGCTTTGGAATTCCATGACGAATACATCGTAGTGCGAGTAAAGATCTGGGGGTTTGTGGTCCCCTTTTATCTTTCTATTTTAGAAGGAATTTTTTGCTAGCACAATGACAAAGAACTCGGGGAAAGCTAACTGCTATTTCACTTAAAACGAGGATGGAACTTCTTAATGCTGTTGATCAGAAACAGACGACGAAAATGCAAATCTGTAAACATTTTGGTAATGCAAAATTTTGTATTGAATTTCGTTAAGTTCTTGTGAATGCTTTTGTTTCTTGAATTTTATTAAATACATGTATATATACATATTTATGTAAATAAAATGTACTCCATAAACATAATTTTGTTAAATATGTGTTGCCTATTTTTTTCCCCCTTGCAATATCCTTCAATACGAAGTTCTTTTAACATGAAAAAATCTTTCAGTCCCCTCAGTTTCGCGTTAAACGATTTTCACAGTATGTATAATTATTTATTGCAAATAGTGTGTGACGAATTCAAGACTTTGTTAATAACGCAAGTGTCCTGCCTTTTACTTATTTTCTTGGTGAGATATCATTAGCATTTTTTCTTTTAAAAGAAATCGCCACGGATTAATATTTATTTATACGCCCACTTAATATTTTTTTTTCTCTCTCTTTTCGCTTGAAACGATTTTCATGGAAGAGCCAGGAGCAAAGGCCGAGATAAAGAAATGTAGGCGCACAGTTCCACATACATCACTGTAATCCTAAGACGTTGCGAGATGAAAAAAAGATATCCAATCGGGGGGAGGGAAAGAAGTGTGGTGTGCCAGTGATTTGTGAGATAGGTACTTCCTGATACATTACTCTTTGCATTCAGTTGCATTAGCCGAAAAGCGTCACTCTCTTCTCTCCCATGGATTCCGAAGTCATTGTTGTAGGAGCCGGCATTAGCGGTGAGGTTTTGATTTTTGTTTCTTTTATTTATCTTTAGAAATCAAGGTTACTTTTATAAATGCTATAAAATATAATTGAAAAGTGTTTTATGTAGAGTATAAACCTTGTTTTCTAAGAATAAATTTGGATTAAGTATACAAAATAAATTAAATCATATAAATAAAAAATTAAATTATATATTCATGTATAAACTTATGTGGTTTTTATTTAGCTTACTTTTCCTGTGTTCACCCATCTCAGCTATCCTAGTTTGACTTCATCAATTCCTTTTAAAAGAGTTAAAAGATCTAGTTACTTTTTTTAAGGTTAATAACTCGATTCAAACTTTGAGGCATGAGAAAAATATTCTTTTACTGTTTTGTTGAATTTCCCATAACTAAAATTAAATTTTTTGACACATAGTTCTTTTTGATTAAAAATAAGATTACGAAAGTACAAAACATAAGATTGCGGAAGTGCCCTTATAAAGAAGAATAGAAAAAAATTAAAAAATGAAGGTTATATATAATAAAAACCTCTTGAATTTTATTAATAATTTCATGTGATATAAGCTAATATTTAGAATAATTTTTCAAGAACGCGCATCAACTTTTCCCTTCCATAGTGTCAATGAAAGTGAAAATTTATAAAAAATATTTTTGTAGATTTTGAAGAAGACAGAAACTAAATGTAATTTCTGAATGCTACCTTATTTTTCAAAATAACACATATTCCTACTGAACAATTTTTTTCCCTCCAAAAAGTCATGTCATTCGATTCCAGTAATTAATTTTTATTATTCTATATACTGCAAATAAAAAAAAAAAAAAAAATTATAATTTGCTGTATTTTCCTTAAAATGCTCGCTTCTTTTCGGAACTACAAAAATTTAAGGAAAGAGCTTAAAGTCTAGATTATATATATATACTAGCTGACCCGGCCACGCGTTGCTGTGGCTTTGTTTTAATACGTTAGTTCAATATTATTCGAAGCTATTCAATACAGTCAAATTAATCTTCGTTTATAATTTTGGAGGGTTGAAATAAAGTATAAAACAACAAATTATTTTAATTTTGCATTTCATTCATCTCCTATTTGAGTGTAGTATAATGCATGAATTATTAACGAAGTCGTTAAGTAACAACATATGAAGATTTAATTTTATAAATGTGGTGAATAACGTTGATTCTTTGCAATTTTTAAAATTAATTTTATCATTTTAAAGTATAACAAATCATAATTTTATACAACTAATCGCTAATCGGTGCACAATATTTTTCGGTAACCCGTATTTTGCTAACTCAAATAGATTAAACGGTTTCCGTACACGTGAGTATGTAACATCTAGTTGCCCATTCGAGAAACATGGATTTTCTAAGTCCAAATATCAAATGAATATTGTTCGGTTTCAGATTCATTTATGGTCATCGCGAAAGCCAAACGCGCGAATCGGAATTGAAGCCTTTTGAATTGTATTAGAGATTCTGACGGTATCAGTGGAACGTGGCAACAAATTCCATAGTAGAAGAACCGAAATTTCGTTCAAACTTTACAGTCAAAATGTTTGCTTCAAGAAGTTCCCGGTATAATTTTTTGATGATCAAACGGGCACCATTGCATTATCTAGGTGAATTTAAGTAACCCATATAATAACCAAGGAACCAACCGAAGATTATGTGGTGACATTCCTGATATATCTGGAGAATTCAAAAACTCGGTTGAAAAATGTACGGTTTTGTTTTCATCAACAATAGTGTCGATTGGTTTAAAAAACGTTGGATCAACTGGCAACAACCCTGTGTCTGAAAGTTTATTTCATCACAATATCAACATTTTTTCTGATTAAGTAACAGGATTACAGAGGCAATAATTATCAAGATAATTATACAGTATATCCAGAAAGACACTCTTAATCAGTTCCTTTTTGCCTAAAGATCATTACAGAAATCGTCTGGGTATTTCATGCATTACGGATGGGATGAAGTTCTACTTCAACGTTTCCGATATTCAGTAGTTGGTTAGGAAATATTTATTCAGATTGATCATCTTGCAAATGTACTCGCGTGTTTATGGTCAGTCGAATTGTTTCCAAGTTTCGCCATCAAAACGATTGTTTTAAACAGGCGTTAATCTCGTGAGCAAAGGTAGAGCGTGCAATGGCTGTTAATACCTGTCGGAAATCACCAGACAATAATACAGCAGCAACACCGAATATTCTCTCGTTGCCATTTAAATCTTGCAAAGCTCTATGTAATGCTTTGAGTGAAGGTTTATGGGTGATGGTACAGTTATCCCTGATCATGATTGAACTCATTTGCAATACTGTAGCCAATCCCCTCTTTTTTTTCAATGGTACACATTGAATCTTGTACTTTATGAATATCCAATGGCAGCTGATGCGGAATGTGCAGTTTTACCACCATTTAACAAAGTGACAACAATGCACGAAGATGCAATTTTCTATTGCAATCATATTTTCGCACGACTGCACCTGAAAGTTTAGTTGCTACAGGGAATGAAAATCCGGAGGTGAAACTCGAACACAAAGCCGTTTGACCTCATTCCAGTAATATCCAGAAAATTTACGGAAGCTTTTGAAATCCGTATCCAGATTCTCATTCCCACCCCGAGAAGTACTCGGTACCCACTTTCGACGCCCTTCCTCCTGAAATTCAGTCTCTGAAGGGGGACATTAAGGTCGGTCAGCATTATCCGGCAAAGTTACGGGAGTTTCTAATATCCGATTTCATATTATTATTGTTTCCCATCCAGAAAAACAACAGGAAAGCATTTCTCCCTCCTCAAGAATTTTAAAGCAAGCCTTTTAAACAGTTTGTGCAAAATACTTTCGTCTGGCATTATTTGACGTAGATATGAGATTATAATGAATTGGATTGATAATTTATCCGGATCGGCAGTTCTGAAATACAATCAAGATCGACTTTTTGCGTCTCTATGTCGGCAGTGCCGCGGTAGCCAAGTGGTCAAGGTATCGAATGATGGCTAGTGTGTCATGAGTTTGAGCCCAGCACCACTGAAAACCCGCCGTGTAGTGGAGCGATTCACGTTAAATCTGTCCAGAGTTCAAACGCTCTCCCGTTGGTGTGGTTGGGTAGTTAGGAGAGGGCGTGCCAGCTCAGGTGTCGTCCGCGTCACTTGACCATGGTTCAAAATTACGCTGTCAGTCGTCAAAAGCCCTCGTGTAGCTGAAAAGGGCGACGTTAATATTCACTCACTCACTCACTTTACGTCGGCAAGATAGGCTGGTACTGCTGTCCGAGAATATTCCAATCCCCCGTCATTATCTGGCAAAATTACAGGAATTTCTATATTTCGATTTGAGACTCGCTTAAACCATCTCAAATTACACCAGGAATACACTTTTCCGGCGCCAAGACTTTAAGGGTGAGCTCCTGCCCCGGTTTGCGTAAAAGACGGTCATCCTAAATTATCTGGCATAGTTACAGTTATTTCTCAAATTGAATATCAGATTCGGATTATCCGTTTTGAAATACACCAGGGACAAAGTTTTCATGATCCAAGGCTTTTAAGGCAAGCCCCTGCTACGGGTGTCTAAAATATAGTCGACTGGCATTATCCGGCAAAGTTATCGAAACTCCTAAAATTCAATTTCAGATTCTCATTTCACACTCCGAAATGCACACGGAGCTGACTTTTGATGCTCCAGCGCGAGCAAGTTCTGTCGCTAGAGGTAATGAAAATCCGGACGTGTGGGACTCGAATCATTTGCCTTTTCTCCTAATTTAGACAATATCCGGCAAGTTTAGTGGAGTTTCTGAAACATAATTTCAAATTATCGTTTCCTGCCCCTAGATACAACTGGAAATTACCTTTGTTCCCCTGAGCCGGCAAGTTCAGTCCCTGGAAGGGGCATTAGGGTCATCCGGCATTATCTAGCAAAGTTACAGGAATTTCTAAAATTCGATTTCAAACTCTCGTTCACCATCCTGAATTACAACAGAAACGCACTTTTCCGGCACCAAGACATTAACGGTAAGCTCTTGCCTCGGTTTGCGCAATAAATGGTCATCCTGAATTATCAAGCAAAGTTAAAGTTATTTCTCAGATTGGATATCAGATTCGGATTATCCATTTTGAAGTACGCCAGGGTCCAAGTTTTCACGATTCAAGGTTTTTAATGTAAGCCCCAGTTATAGTGTGTCTAAAATACGGTCGGCCGGCTTTATCCGGCAAAGTTACGGTTATTTTTTGAAACTGACTCGAAAATCGGATTCCACACCCCGAAATACGCCAGGCACATAATTTTCGTGCATTTTGGTTTGTAATATCTGCTTCACAGACACATGAGCAATGCCACATTATTCTATTACGGGAATCTTGCAACCTTTTTCGGATTCTTCACATTTCCGGCAATAAAAAAATTATGGCGTGATTAATTGAAATAAAAACCATCCTATGTTTTAAGTTGGACGAAATGACACACAGTATGCAAAATGATATTATGATCGGTTGAGCAGTTTCGGAGTCCATTGCGGACGAACACTGTGTGTGACACGTATATTTTATATATAAAGATATATATATATAAGTATAAACCTCTACTTTTGGAAACTGTAATATTCAATAATATAATATTTCTTAAAATAAAATAGTCCTTCAACTAAAATTATAAGTCAACTTTATTCTTAAAACAAAAAATATTTGAAAACTTAAAATAAATCAAAGAATTTCTTACCTTAGTACGATTACTTTTATTATTGCTTCATACTTATTACTTTAAAATTTACTTTTTAAAATTTACTCTAAATATTTAGTTCTATTAAATGAGATGCAAGTTAAGAAATGAATTTAACATTACTTGTGTGTATATGCAAAAAGGGAGCTTGTTTTGAAGTTTGAAGGGGATAATCAAATTAAACCCAAAGAGGGAGGGGATCTTATACTCGATTGATTGTTTATTAACGGTGCACTCTCTGAAGCTATACGAAGGTGTGTTATTGGCGATGAGTATCATAATTTTTTTTAGCAAAGATCAAGTGATGAGCGAAACAAAGGCTGGCATCCCACTCTCAGAACTTCCACACCTCTCCAACGTGAATCCTTAGAATTTCGACAGATTTAACTAGCATTAGATTCTCAGCGAGTCTTCAGAGGCAATCTTATTCTCGAAGAAAGGCATTTGGTTAGAGAGCCCTGAGAAATATATGAAAGTTTCAATAAATAATTGTTCAATGCAAAGGAGATATTTTATATAGCTTTAAGAATGTATGAAAGATATTTTATTTATTCCACTCACTTATGAAGAGTCATCATGGTTAAAAAAGCACTCCCTCATATGAATAAAATTAATTAAGCAGAATAATTTTATACTTAGCATATATACTTGAATTTAATTTTTAAAAATAATGGTAAAACCTCAGAATTCTTGTAAAACATTCTTACACATTAGAGATTTCAGATTCCAAAGAAAAAATAAAGACACGAAAAAGTTATTTAAAACATTTTAATAGATTAATTTCAAGCTAAGAACTATATTGCTTTATAAAACAAATTGTCTTTCAAATATTGGAGTGGATGAAGTGAACGAAGGGCAAGAAAAATTCCTGTCAGTCTTTGGACTTATCTCTGTCAGTGCTGTTTCAGCTAATTCTGTGAGTAAATAATCAAAGTTATCTAGTTAAGATAGTATTATAGGTATCTAGTAAAATACAGTTAAAATAATTTCATATACTGAAGATATTTCACAAGCAGCATTTAAAGAAATGCATTTCATTTTAACGATATATCACAGTAGTTTTAATTATAAGGTGTAAACTTTTTCTCCTCATTAATCAAGTAAGATTATTATAATCGTCTTATTAACTATCAAACGAATCAAAGTGAAACACTCCTGAAAGTAATTTATTACCTGTAGCTCTATGTTCAAACTAAAAACACGTGGCTTAGGGTTTTTAAAAAAAAGTAATTTAGAGTATATTCTGTGTTGTGTGTGTGTGTGTATTTATAGAATTCTGAAACTAGCAGAATTTTAAAAAAATATGTTCTCATTTAATATATATTTAAAATGTATCAGTGTAATTATCGAGCATTAATTCACAATGAAAAATATAAAGAACTTTAGTAGAATTGTAAGCTAATCCAAATATCTAAAGATATTTAACAATTATAGGCACAGTGGTTATTTTTTAAAAATGTTTTTAATTAACTTGTACATCAAGATTCAAATTTTCGTTAGAGACATTTTTAGTTAATTTTATTTAAGTGAGCCTCGATTGTCTAAGTATATATATATATATATATATATATAAGCATCCATTCTTTTGTATTTTGCTCTGTTGTTTCAATCTTTCATATCTCCTTCTAAATTCTGTTGTATTGTTATCTGGCAATTGATATTCTTTTGTGTATTGATCATGTGATTCATCTCTCTCTTGTAGAGAAATTTTGATTATATATATATGTGTGTGTGTGTGTGTGTGTATAACTCGGAACAAGAGTATAAGACTATTAAAGCAGAAACATTAAGACCACCTGCGAGTTACGAAAATACACAGAGACTAAATTTGTCAGATCAATTTTCGTATTTAGCAATCTGCAATGTTGAGACATTGTGGTAAGTAAGAGAGAGAATTGTAGATTTTCAACAAAGGTCACAAGAAGATTAAACATGTGAGCAATAAAAATGAGAGAGACAAATCGTGTTTTAGAGTCGTCAGGAGGTGTTCAAGGTCTGACTCAAAGCATATGGCAGGTAGATCTATTTTACAAGCACAGAATTGTCTCATATCACTTGTAA
This sequence comes from Trichonephila clavata, assembly GCA_019973975.1. Classification (NCBI taxonomy): domain Eukaryota; kingdom Metazoa; phylum Arthropoda; class Arachnida; order Araneae; family Nephilidae; genus Trichonephila; species Trichonephila clavata. Next base: position 263,726 of record BMAO01011300.1, read on the forward strand.
GGATAATCAGGTGGCCGCGGTAGCCATGCGGTTAAGGTATTGGATCATGGCTGGCGTGTCATGAGTTCCAGCCCAGTACCACTGAAGACCCACCGTATAGGGGAGCGATGCACGTTAAATCTGTCGAAAGCTCAAACGTCCTCCCGTTGGTGTGGTAGTTAGGAGGAAAGAGAGAGGGGGTCATCCTCGTCACTTGACCATGGCTCAAAATGACGAGGTGCGTTACCAAAAGCCCTCGTGTAGCTGAACAGTGCGACGTTAATATTCAATCAGTTAATCAGTAAGGATAATCAGAAGAGACTTGTTCACCTGGTTTGCAGCTCCAAAATATATGCTGAAATAACTCGTAATTCGAACGTGGAATACTTACATCTGTACTTATGTGTGAAATTTTACTCTGCTTAGGTTTGCTCGAACCTAAGCACATTTGATCAGTAACTTTCTATGGCTTCGATCAGGCGCGCCAAGGCAAGCGTGCCACATTTAGCACGCTGTACATTTTTCAGAGGCACTCTACACTTCTCTCCAAATTTATCAAGTTTGGAGTGGATGGAAGTTGATAATTTTGAAATGGAGCTTATTGGATTAGCATCATCGGACTTTTAAAAAGCAATTATTAAAAGCAAATAGCATTTTTTATTTTTCGTAATATGGTTTGAATCTATCGAATTAGAAGAAAAGAAATATTACCTAAAAATAATAATGGGTGTCAGTAAAAATATATTAAACATTTTTAAAAAATGTTTAAATTAGGCTTCAAATGAATAATAGGAATATATAAAATCTTACTCTGAGTTGGAAAAACAAATATACTGGTTCTGAAACTTAATAAATTACTTCGATAAAAGAAAACTGGAAGATATTTCTTTCATATCATATCAGAAATTTCAAGTTATATCTTTGATCATTCTCTAAAAAAATAAGAAATGTGTTTTAAATGTTTAATTGATGCTATTGAGAATAGTTTTAAATAACATGATCAGAAAAAAAAAATTGCGCTTAAGTCTAGGGTTATAAATGAAGCATTTTGCATAATATTTTTCCAAGACAGGGAATCTGACTACAAACAATTTTATGAAGTATGAACAAAATGCATATGTATAAATAAAGATTATCTCATATTTTAATGTCTTAAACTATTTAAAAAAGGATCATTATGAAAGAGATATCATTTGAAATAGAATAACTGTAGGTATTTTTATTTCGTTGAAAGAACTTCAACATCTCAACACATATTTTACCACTTTCAAGAATAAGCAAATAAAAAGAATGTTTATCTTAATACCCAGTTGTTTACTTTTAAAACCTATCTTTTCTATCATCGTAGGAGAAATAGTCTTATAGAAAAGTTTCGAATTCTGATAAATTTGACCGAATGCTATTCAGTCATTCCAACAATAAACATTAAACTTTTAGGAGATTACTCTTTTCACTCAGCTGTGAATTAAAACAATATGAAATAACGAACAAATGAATCTTTTTTTATTCAATTAGACGAGAGAAGCTTCAATTTTCATTTGTAGATTAGAATCGTAACACCAACTAACGTGGTTAAAAAAAGCAAGTATCAGAAAATTAATTCAAAATCTTTTTTTTCTTCTTAAAGTAAACCATACAACATTTACTGAAGGATGTCAAGAATTTGGCGCGATCCAGTTTATTCTTATAAATATCATTTGACTCGAAAAACTCAAGTTAATTATTGTTGCCGTTCTATTCTTTCACGATTCGAAATATCAATAATTCATTCAGACTTACTTAAATAAAAAAAGAAAGTTATTTTATATAAGAAAAATATCGATCCTATATAAAATTGTTATTTTTTATTTTAATGCATTACTAAATACAATGCATTAATTTTTTTTGTATTTGTATGATATTGCAATATCGTTGCCGATGTTAGGGGATTTTTTTGTTTTTGTTTTAGAGAAGAGAGAGAGAACAAGAGACAATTTACAAAGCGAAAAACTCAATATTACATGTATATTTGTGAAGATATAGCTGCTTTTTGACTAATTTTTCTTTAAGATTTTAAGCTTTTATGTGGATTTTTTTAAGGGGAACTTTCACTGTTCTATATTTAAAAATGAATTAAGAGCAACTGTTTTAATATATTGATCTTGGTACCGTATAAATTCAGTCTGATATGATTTAAAATAGATCGGCCACCGTTCCTTAGCAGTGACTTTTAGATTTTTTCAATTTATTATTTATGAACGCCATTTTCCGGATTTACGAAGTTAATAAGTGTGATTGACAGCTCTATGGGAAGATGACTTTATTTTCCTTCTCTCTTTTTATCAGCATGGAAATATATATTATTCTTACGTTTAAAGGATTATTTGGACTTGTACACTCAACTTTTTAAAAATACAGATTATACCAGAAAAATAAATAAAGGAAAGGAAAAAAATACGTATTAAAATACATGAAAACAAACGCAGATAATAGCGACTAGTTTTCCGAAACAAAGAACACAGGCGGCTACATTTCACACTGAGTCAATACAAAAGCGCTGATTGGTTCGTCAGCAATACACCCTATAAGTCACACGACTTGTGTTTCAATATTAGAGTTCACAACACAACTATACTAACGTCAATTGAGTGATAGACGAGATCCAGTCTAATTATCCAATATAAAAATGACGAATATAAGCTTATACTTCGAACAGTCAAAAAACATGTTTGGGAGAGAAATTTTAAAAAAATTTCAAAAAGGAGTGCGCGTAAATGCACAACAATAACAAAATTATTTGAGTTGAAGGGGCAACTGCCAGTGGCGTAACGTACACCCCTGAAACTCTCTCATCGCGGGAGCCTAGGATTCTAGGAGGCCCAAAGTCTATGTTATTTTCTGGTTTTGCAATCCTTTGAAAGATCCGGCTTGGTGCCCAAAATCTGACTTTGCAGGGGGGCTCTAATATTCCCCGTTACGCCACAGATAACAGCTTTTATATAGCTTCATATATCTCACATTCCAACCAAGTTTAAGTGGCCGCGGTAGCCTAGTGGTCAAGGGATCGTATCGTGGCTGCCATGTCATGAGTTGGAGCTCAGTACCAATAAGGACCCGTCGTGTAGGGGAGCGATGCACGTTCAATCCGTCGAGAGCTCAAACGTCCTCTCGCTGGTGTGGCAGTTAGGAGAGGGGTTCCAGCTCAGGTGTTGTCCTCGTTACTTGACCATGGTTCAAAATGACGAGGTCCATCGCTGAAAAGACCTCGTGTCTAGTTGAACAGTGCGACGTTAATATTCACTCACCCGACCCAGTTCAGTTCGTTGTTATAGTAAGAATTTATATCATTCAACACATTTTCAATCAATTGTGTTCGATGACCAAACAGGAATTTTTCAAGGGGAAGGGGTCCAGGGTCGAAAGTCCACCATACTTTAAAACGCCTCCTATTATCGGGAACAAAAAACAAATTATTGAATGAATAATTAGCATTAATTAATAAAATTAATTATTAATACTAAGTATTTAATTATAAATTTTACAAACTATATACATAGGATTATAATCAATCGGATAAAGAAATCAAGGACGATGGGGGGGCGAAACCCTCTCCCCCTTGTGTGCACCACTGATTGTGCTCATTTCCTAAGATAATAACTAATTTTTCTAATAATGAGGGTTTCGTGGGGCTTGATTTCAGAATAAGACTAAATCTCGATTACAGGAAGTTGAGTTCAGAGTTTCATTAGAAAAAACGAATTAGGAGGCAAATTTTTAAACTTTAAAAACTTTGATATCGACTTATACCTGCTTTTAAAAAAGAAAAATCACATAGCATCAAGGTTCATTGCTTTTTAGACAAATTATAAGTTTAAAAAATATAGCAAAAACGTTTCTCAGTACAGGACTGTCTTGATAAAAAAAAGTCATTTGTAGATCCCTACATACATGTTTTTCTTATGAACTTGTTGTCGCGAAGAATACTTTAGGGATTTATGTAATTACTTCATTGTTAAGAAACGCTTTTCGTTTGAATATATTCTTACAGTAGTAAATGATGACTGAAAATAAAATTTTCTTTTAGTTTTTATTTGCAAAAATGTTCTATCTATTTTATTCCTTCATTTCTTTTTTATTGTGAATAATTTTGATCTTCTAATTTCCTAACGTCTTAAAGTGACTCTGTTTATGTGTGCGCGCGACTAGAGATTTTATAAATTTATATTTAACTATAGCCTCTAAAATTCAAAAGAAACACTTATTAGCAAAACACTAGCAATGTGATATGTTCCAGTATTACGACAAACATAACCACTTTTTACTTTTTTATCGATGCATAAAATCAGAAATATGAATCGATTTAATAGTTTTAAGTTAATAGAAAACCACGTTTTTTAAATTTATTGATTATTCGTTAAAGCTGCTCTTCGAAACAACAGGAGAACGAAAGTAACGCGCGCGCGGACCTCGTATTTTTAAAGTAAGGATAAATGACACTTTAACTGCCTCTCCACACACACAAACATCCATATTACTCCGAGTGAGTGAATATTAACGTCCCACTGTTCAGCTACACGAGGGCTTTTGGGGACGGTTCACGTAATTTTGAACCATGGTCAAGTGACGTGGACGACACCTGAGCTGGCACCCCTTCTCCTAACTACCACACCACACCAATGGGAGGACGTTTGAGCTCTCGACAGATTTTACGTGCATCGCTCCCCTACGCAGCGGGTCTTCAGTGGTACTGGGATCGAACTCATGACACGCTAACCATGATCCGATGCCTAGACCACTTGGCTACCGCGGCCACCCCTACTACTTCGAAGTGAGGAATTTGAGTTTCGGCAGATTTAACATGGAGCAGCTGCTTTACAAGGCACCGCTTTAAAAAAAATTTTAATTTGCAAATTTTTCATAGCTAATGGACAGTGAATTTACTGTTGAATTTAATGCTGAAAGTTTAGAAACTATCAGCATTAAAAAAGATTGAATTGAAATGATTTCAAACTATTAACCTGGCGAAAAGTTTTAAAATGGTCATCAATTTAAAACAGAATAACACTAATAAGTTTTAAAATCTGTAAAAGCAAGTAAGTGGGAAACTTACTTAATCGGCAAATCTCCAAATATTACAAGTTTTTTGAATATTGTTGTAGGATAATTAGGTTGCGAAACGTACTTTTTAATAAAATAAACATTTGAAAATTTCTTAACTTTTCTGAAAATGTCATCTCTTTCGCTCTCTTTCTCTCAGTTGTAAATACCTCAGAGTTCTGCAATCAGAGCTAAGATACACGAAGTATCGTAATTTATTGCCTGATTTAAAATAAAAACAAAACGAGAGGTTCAATTTGGTACAGTTAAAATGATTTCCTTACAAAAATTATTAACTATTTTAAATTTTAGAAAACGCAACAGTTGTTTATATTTTGTTATAACAAATTCAATATATATTTATGAAGAGCTACATTTCAGAAACATTACTTGATAACACGCATAAAAACCAAAGAAAAAGCCATTATAATGGGGGGAAAATAGGCTGAAAGGAGAGAGTAAATTGTTTTGTACTTAACAAGGAACTTGCGCATTTCAAGAGCAAAAAATAAATAAATAAAGTGTCACGTTCTATACAAGGTATTTCTTAGGATAAATAGTTAAAGGAAAACCGTATTCTTTAATTATGTTATTTAACTATTTCATACAAATGAAGAAACGTAACCTCCTTTACATTCAGTGATTTTGTTTTGCAAAATCACTTGCATTCTTTTTATTAACATTGTTACTTTGAAAAATGCGTTACTAAAAAAAATAATAAACGTGATAAAAGAACTTATGAATGCTATTATCTAAAAACTGTTTACATATCAATCTTATATTGTTGAATAAAGTAAACAATAAAGATAATCTCACCCAAAAGTAGGTAAGACGCATTTTTTACATTATACCTGAAAACAATCAGTACCTATAGATAAGAATCTTATCTCTGATATGATATAGTTATTGTTGTGCAATCTAACGATAGGCTTGTGGTCGCCATAGCCGAATAGTCTTGGTCTCGAGCTCAGGGCTCGTTGTCGCAAGTTCAAAACCTAATGCCCCTGAAGACACACTTTATAGAGGAGACTGATGCACGTTAAATCTGTCAAGGTTCAAAGTCCTCTCGTTGGTGTGGTAGTTAAAAGAGAGGGTTGTCAGCTCAGGTGTCGTCCTAATCACTTGACTAGGGTTCAAAATTACGAGGTAAATTAAAAATCAGATCAAATCTAACGAGTCATATTAATAACCTCAGCATATGAATGAAGTAAATGAGATTTCGTGGAAAACAGAGATGAAATACGAATTACAAAACTTTATTTACTAAATTGTTCCCGAGTAGGATCTTTTTTCTGAGTTAAGCCTTCAGCTGATTAGTGAATGCGAGTAGATCAAGAAGATCAAATGAAGGGAGTTAACATTAACTCCAAGGGAGGACGCTTGTGCCTCGACATATTCAACATCCCTCGGCTTCCTCTGCACGGCGGGTCTTCAGAAATACTTAGCTCAAACTCATGACATACCAGTCACGAGTCGGTTACCTAGACCATTAGGCTACCGCGGCCACCCAAGGAGATCGAACTCACCCTATAAGGATTTGGAGTTATTAAGTTGATCTCCCGGAGAAACTTACAAAAAATTACGAAATGTATGAAGATAGAACAAACAAAATGTGTAAAGATAAGTCACACACATTAAGGAGTAAAATGCCTTTGAGAAACTTCTCTTCGATGATTAATTTTGATTTATTAATAGGAGAAAGTATTATATTACAAGCATACAAATTTAATTTAAATTGACCCAGAAAAGGACATTATATCCCATACAGTTTTGGTTATTATAGCAAAAATTTTTGAGTCAAACAACATTGCAATTATGTGGTTTATTTCGGAAATATCGTATGAAAAGATTTTTTTTCTTCAGTTTCGTTTCAGACAAGGGTTTAAGTTAAGGTGACCAATTTTTTTTCTATGAAAAGGAAGACGAAAAATTTAAGAAAAAATTACAACGTAAATATATGAAACATTTTATTAATTAAAACAAAAAATACACTAATTACGCTCCTATCCCTTTCAATTATTTACTTAAAGGAGTATTTTTGCACATTGAATGAGTTGTTTTGTCAATGAATCATTTTCTAAAGTATTGGAAAATTCGGAGCGAGAAATATTCTTTATATTGAACTTTACGGTAAGTGGTACTAGTGAAGTATCAACATTCAACCTTGATTTCTCACTTGTCCCAAAAAACCATTACCAATTGAAAGAACTCTTTAAGCTCTTAGTTCCAGGGCAGCACAAAGCAAACTCCACAAGAATAACTAAATTTTCATATGGAATGTGTGTTCATTTTTGAAATGATTAAATATTTCCAACCATCTTTTATCAATTTCAACGTGCTGATTTTCGCATTGTTCTAATTTATCAGAATTTAAATATATATACATTCAGTCTTATAATTTTTTCCAACAGACAATTGTCATCGATTTTAATATCAGGCATTTTTTCGATAAAATCTCAACACAATTTTCTATACTTTCCCAATTTATTTGCGATTAAGGTGAGGTGAGGTGATTTGGGGGTTTATTGGCGCAAGAGCCGTTTTCGGCTCTACTGCGCCAAACATTTGTTTTAATATCTGTGGTCTAGACGGGAAGAGAGAAAGAAAGCATGAATTGAATGACAAGAAAGAGGGTCGAAACTAGAGAAGGATCACTGGGGTACCCCGGGTTCGTGAAGCCCGTGTTTACCAAAGACAGTAAACCCCTTGGAAAAAGGAAAAGATCACTAGGGCACCTCGGGATTGTGACACCTGTACTCACTTATGGAAGGTGAGCCCCCTGAGGGGATTTGCGATTAAGTCAAAAACACCATTGAAAACTGTTATTTCCTGTGATATTTGTTTCAGACCACTCTTCGACATATTGGAAACATGTTGATTCTCTTCTAAGTTTGACAGTTTTCTTATTATTAAAGGAATAAATTTTTCTTCTAATTATAATTTATATTGAAGGACAAAATCGTTTAAAATATAAGACTAACTTTTGTATCTGAAATATGTTTGCCATCAATCTTTTGAATCGTTTTGTGGAAAATAGATGCCTGATCATGTACAAAATACATTAATTTCTCCAATAATTTATGTTGTACCTATAATTTATGCTTCGATAATTTACGCATAACAGTTTGGCATGGCATCTCTGAATACAGAGACTAACAGATAAGTTTTAAAATATTGAAAAGGAGGACAAGTAGGACACTTTTCGAGGAAGGACAGAACCTATAAAAGGACTGTCCTCCCTAAAGGATGACAATTGGTCACTCTCTATTTAAGTGCGATAATAAAAGATAAATCACATGTCTCTTGAGAGGAAAGTGAATGTATCGTACTTAATAAATAGCAATTTTTAATTCGATGAACACAAATATCTTAGTATGGTAATTATTATGTTATTCAATTTTCGTCCAACAAAGGCCATGTGTGTTTTGAATACGGTAACTCAAAACTAAATTAGAGCACTATTTTTATGCTTTGTAAAACTTAGGTTCAAAAGCAGGAAAAATTTTGAATACAGCATAAAAACTTTTCATAAAGTAACCTTTACAAGTTTAATGGTTTGTGAAAAACGAGAGACAAAATTTTCATCACTTCATTCAAAAGAATTCCGAAGAGTGATAAATAAGCCAAGTGAGTGATAGAGTGTTTAATAACGTCGCACAATATAAAACATCACGAGGGGTTTGGCAACGAAGGTCAACCATGGTCAAGTGATGACACCCTAAGCAGGAACCCCACTCTCCTAACTTCCACACCACGCTAACATGAGGACTTTTAGCTACAACAGATTTCACGTACATTAGCCCTTCTGGCACTAAGGGTAAAAAAGAATGATGCGCTAGCCAGGAGTGTGGCTAGGTAGCATAATTAATGAAATAATAGAACATAATAATTTGCAAACGTGTTGAAAGAAAATGTTAAAGATAGTGTTAAGGTATACGACTACTTGCGACAACTTCTTTTTAAAAGAAAAAATGAAGATATGTGGATTTTTTTTGTGGTTTTTAGATTTTTTTAGTACATTTTAAGAAAAATGTGCTAAAATTAAGAAGAGAAAAATAAATTATTATTACGAAAATGGGAAAAAATTGGTAAAAATTTACAAAAAATAACATAAACGGAGCTCATTCTGTACCAAAAGTTTATGAACAAATTTTCAATTTTTCGATTCTGATGTGTTGCTATGTTATTCATTTTTTAAATGATCTTCAGGATAAGAGATACTTTAGTTTTTACAAAAACTAGAGCGCTTTATCTTAGTTATTATATGAATTGCTTAAAAAACAGTGATTATATTATCATAAGGGACTGTAAATTTTGTTGTAAAACAGTTATTGATAAATATGAAGGTTAAAACACTTCTACTATTACACAGAACATACACAAAAAATTTCAGTTGATTACTTTTAAAACTTTTTGAGCAATCACTGTCCCCGCTTGAGCATTTTCAAAAAAACATATTCCTAGCAAAACGCGTTTCAACGGCATCTTGCTTAAAGTGTGTGTGTAACTGCGTCAGCTCTTACTAAAACATGTGTAGTTTTTGTTCTAGAGAACGGAAAATAATAAACTTGGTAATTTTATGAAGCTAATAAGATGGCCTATAAAATAAAATCATAAAAAGTTGTCGATTTTTGGCAAAATTCGTAGTTTTAGGGTAATCGGATAACTTAAAGATTAAAAATTATTAGTTTAAATCTTTGTTTTAGTATCGACAAAGGAACATTCTGCCCCTTATGATTTCCTACAGAATATATACTGTATTCGAATCGAAGCAACCATCGATTCTATATAAGCCACACCCCTAATTTTTAACAAGTTTTTGTGAAAAAGGAAAGATAGTGCACAAAATGGTTTATCGATATCCAATTTTACGAAATTAAAAGGAGAACTAATACCAAGTGAATAATTAGTTATTTTGCCAGTATATTGAAAACTTTTAAATGCATTCATGAACCTGTACTTACTCTAATTGTCCCATCCAACGAATATTTGTTTCCTGCGATTCTAAGCCGCACCCGATTTTCAGTAGGATTAACATCGGGGAAAAAGTGTGGCTTAGATTCGAGTAAATATAGTAGATGCACTTTTTCAGTAACCAGACACAAATATTTAGGGTTATATATTCGGAAGAAAGATTTTAAAAATTGTGCCAAATCTAAGGTTTAGAAAAATGATTGAAAGAAAAAGGGACAAAGATTTATCTCAATTATTGCGAGCAATTAGTTCGTTCATAATAGATTTAAAGTTGTTAGAGCAAATAAAAGTTTATAATTCAGAAATTAAAATGCAACTAAAATAAATGGAAAAAAATTCCGAATAATATGCCCGATTTTTAGTTTCTTTTTTTTTTAACATTTATAAACCCCATGCACCACCGAACGTATAACACGGGGGTAAACAACAGAGACAGAAGAAAGGATTACAACACAAACACCCATGCCTTCTCCGGGATTCGAACCCAGTCCCTGCGGCACCGGAGTCAGCTTCACTGACCACTATACCGGATGGGCGGCGCGATTTTTAGTTTGAGATTACTTTTCAATAATTGTTAATCTTTTTTTTTTTTTTGAAAGCTTCATAGAAAATTTGTTGTTTTAATATTTGTTAAAATTTTATGTTCTTCGTAAAGGTTAGTGAAATAATTTATTTTGCTTTAATCGTTTTCGCATTTGTCATAAATTACGTCAGAATTCATTAAAAGCAAGTATCCTAGTTTTATTTTAAGCCACTACGCTTAGAGAAGCGTAATAAATGAATTCGAAAAGCTCATCAATTTTTTTATATAAATCAGAAAAAAAAACCATTCCTTCATTTGTTTAAGATGTATTTTATCTTTTATATAAATAGAACTTCATCCGTTCACAGTATCACATTTCTTTGATGTTATCTAATGTCAAAAATGAAGACAGTATTTATTTTTTAAATTTGAAATTTGACCATTATGAAATCAAGCGCGTAGCTTTCATTCAATATGGAAATATTTCATAATCACAGAGTAAACAATCTCAAGGACAAAAAGCAAAGTAGCTGTCACTTGAAAAGGGAATAAAGAAATGTTTCCGCTTGCTTTTCATTTTTGTATTTTTCTTAATAACAATGTTTTGCGCTTTCTTTTTAAATTATTCCTTCAAGGATATTTACAATTTTCTTTTTTGAATTTTCTTGACAAAATATTTCCTCTTTCGCACAAATTTTCTTCACATTTTCCTCAATTGGGTAGAGTTAATAGAAGTTATTTGACAAGACCCAATATTTACTTTTCGGATCCGAAGAAATTCAAAAAATTTGGCAAGGTTACGCTTCTTTGTTTATTTGCAAGAAACTTTTGCTTTAATAGTTGATTATTTTTATTTTAAATCCCCTTCTTTCGGGGGTTTCCAAGTTTTTTTCTTAAACTTTATCGGTTTTTTGTTTTTTGTTTTTGTACTTGAATGTTTAAAGATGATCTTAGGCTTGTGTTGTTTCAAATGTGCTGGAGAACACAAGAGTAGTGAAAGCAATCTCTCTACTCAGGTTTGCGTAAATTGTACAAGATTCAATAAGAAAACAAGAGACCCAAACAAAAAAGTTGATGTAAATCACAAACCTTACTCTAGATGCTGTAAATGTCATCAATTTATGGAGAAATTTATTGCATCTCAAACAAATTATGAATAGTTTTTTATCTCAACCGCATTTACGTATTTTGCAACTTAATTTGCGTAAATCAAAAAGTGCTATACAGCTGCTTATTTTGAATATGGAAGCTCAAAATATTGATGTCGCTTTGGTACAAAAACCTCATTCGTAGAAGGGAACTCTTCCTGGATTTCTTTCATCTTACAAAGTTTTCTTCGGTCATTTTTTTGATATAATTAAAGCAGCCATTATTGTCAAAAATAGAAATATTTTAACCTTTCTGGATCTAAATTACCTTGACTACAATATGGTGACAATGCGTTTAAACACTAATAAAGTATCTTATTTGTCTATATCCTACTGTTTCGAACCCTCCAAGAATATTGGTTTTGATTTAGAAAAAATTAACCAAATTTTTTCCAAGATGCCCATAAACAGACTGATCTGGTCTATGGACGCCAATAGCAAATCGGAAACATGCTTCAGTCCCCTTTCCGACTCTAGAGGTTCCAAGCTCACCGAATTTATTAGTGTCCATAACCTCTTTGTCATTAATGAAGATTGCGGTCCTACATTTTGCAGCTCTCAAGGACCTAGCTACATTGATGTAACTGCAGTTGGAACTGATTTGCTGGAAGATGTTTCTTGTTGGCATTTGCCTATTTATGATTCTCTCTCTGACCACAAAGCAATCGAGTTTGATATTGTTCTCAATTCCAATTTTGCAACAAAAGATGGCGACATTTGTAACTTTAATCTGAAAAAAAGCAAACTGGAAACTCTTTTATGACACATCGAAATATTTGCTGTCAAGAATTAGTTATATCCTGATTCCCAAAATTAATGATGTCCGTATCTCTAATTTAGACAACCTAAGGTGTATCAGTTTACTGTCAACTTTGGGTAAATGTTTTGAAAGACTCATTATCAACAGAGTGGCCTGGCGTTTACACAAAGATAATTATTTCAATAAAAACCAATTTGGTTTTATGCCTCAAAAATCTACTGAGGATGCCTTGATGAAACTTGATGAAATTGCTTTAAAAGGAAAAAAAAAAGAAACTGTCATACAATCCTGGTTTTCTTGGATATTAAGGGAGCTTTTATAACAATGCCTGGGGTAAGGTGGAGGGCTGGTATTCTATGTCTTTTAAAAAGATCAAGCATCCCTAACAACTTATTTGCCGTAATTTCCAGCTTCTTGAAGAATAGATCTGTGACTTTATCTTTAGATCATTCCTCAAAAGAGAGATTTTTGAACAAGGGATGTCCTCAGGGATCCGTTCTGGACCTTTTCTCTGGAACATCAGTGTAAATGATTTTTTGGAAAAAATCTTGGCTTTCTCTTCTTGTGAAACTATTGCTTTTGCCGATGGCTTACTTCTTTGTTTCCAGGGTAAGTCTTTTCATGATATAAGCAGACAAGCGCAGCTTACCCTTGACTTGTATCAACCTAGACAAAGAATTATAAATTAGTTTAATGCTATCAAGTCAAAAGTTATGATCTTGGAGAGGAGAGAAAAAAACGCCTTCACTAGCAACCTCAACCTTAACGGGATTCCTCTTGATTGGAATTAAAATATCTTGGTAAGGGAATTAAAATATCTTGGTATTGTCCTTGACAGTAAATTTTATTGGAAACAATATATTTTGCATCTTTCAAATAAATGAGAAAAAAACTTTTCTAGGCTTAATAGAGTTGTCAGAAATAGCTTTGGGCTCAAGTCCAATGTCTCATCCCTCATTTATAAACAAGGCATTGTTCCATTTATCTGTTATGGTTCACAAATCTGGGGCTCTGCCTTGAAGAAGAAAATAAATTGTCGGCTCTTGCGAAAAATTCAACGAAGAATACTTCTCCGAGTTATTTCTGGGTATCGAACGATATCCTAAGAAGCTGTGTTTGCTATTTCGCAATTTCCACCTATTGACATATTTATAATCAGAAATAATGAATTCAAGATTTTAAAGAAGAACTGTTCCAATAAGAGTATAGATGGTTCCCTGGTATTTTCTGAGTTCCCTCATCCTTCTGAACGATTTCCTCTTAAATTGGTTAATTACCGTAAGAATATTGAAAACATATTTCCTGTTGTCTGCTTTATAGATGGCAGCAAAATCAACAATAAGGTTGGCCATGCATATGTTATCTTCCAAGATTTTATTGAAACTGAAACTCGCCAATTTAGAATAAGAGATGAATGTAGTGTGTTTCAGGTTGAATTACTTTGTCTCTTGGATCTGTAATAACGAAAACCTTTAATCGAATTTCTTAATTTACAGCAATTCTCTTTCATCTTTGTATGCCTTAAATAACATTAATTCTCAAAATCAACTGACTGTTAAATCGCAAACTAATCTGAATTTCCTTCGAAGCAGAGGTGTACAAGCTTTATTTTCTTTTGTTCGAGGTCATACGGGAATCTATGGCAATGAACGTGCTGACTGGCTTGCAAAAGAAGCGACAAAATTAAGCAATTTGATTCCTATGAGCATTCAGAAATCATAAAAATGTTTTTAAGGAAAAAATTATTTCTGTGTGGAATAACTTATATCAAATATCAAATAATGCGCACTTTAACCGAGGAATTTATTCCTTCTATTCAGAGACGTTTAAAGGCTAAACATTTCCATCCTAATTTTAAACTTACTCAGTTTCTAACTGGGCATGGAAACTTTAAAGCCTATTTGAAACGCTTCAATTTGTCCCCTACTGACCAGTGATCTTGCTCTAGTGCAGGGGTCGCCAAAGTGGTCTATATAGACACCTAGGGGTCTATTTAACAACAGTATGGGGTCTATCTGACCTAAGGGGTCGAATGGGGGTCTATTGGGACTCGAAGGAAAAACAGTTCTTAATACGCAAATTACACATATCTAACTGCGTACGAAAAAATTTAAAATATTTTTATAATTGACTTAATATTATATTCTTTATTGAAAATAAAATAATAAATCAGAAAACAATCTGCCCCTTTTTTCCTTATGGGTTTTCGTATGTATACCGTGACGTCACAACTTGACCTTGTGACCAGTTTGTAATTTGCACGACTCATAGTATGTAGCCAGAAGAGCGATTGAGGCTTATCCGTGTCTCTTGCTGGCGAACCCATCAACCAATTAGGAGCCTTTGGCGCAGACTTGGCGAGCGACGACACTGCCGTTGGCTTTCTATGCATTAAGCGCGAAGGGAATCTTCAGTACTCCGTTTTCTTTCTTCTTATGTGTGGTTTTAGTTCTTTCCTTTTTTATACGGCAGTTACGCATCGTGTCGTTGGTTCGCCCTTTGTCTCCATCGCAAACCATACGAGCCTTACATATGTGCGCTTGTCCAATTCTACACTGGATGCTACAAACGCAGATATCATATGCATTTTCAGCTATCTTTGTGAACTGTGAACAGTATTAAATGCTTGTAGTGTCATTATTACTACTATTATATCTACCTTTGGATAATTAGTTATTGTTTCTATAAAACTATTCGTTTAGTTTTGATATCAATTTTAATTATTGTTACTTGGGAAAAGGTAAGCTTTAATAATGTGGATTAGTATAATATACCAACTTAATTTTAACTTATTTACAGAACTCTAATTTAAAAATGACAGCTTCAGTATCTAAAAAGAAATGTCGGTATTATTCATTGGATTACTTAAAATTTGGATTTATTTGTTCACCGACAAATGAAACTGTTCCTATGTGCCTTATATGCGAAAAAACTTTTGGAAATGAATACATGAAACCGTCAAAAATGAAAGATCATCTTGAAAGGCTTCATTCAGATAAAAAAAAATGAAGAATTAGAATTTTTCAAAAAACTCAAAGAAAAATTCACATGTCGACCAACTCTAAAATGTTTTATGAAACAGTCTACTGAAATTGAAAATGAAGGAGGATTAATTGCTTCGTACAAGATTTCGCTTAATATAGTAAGAGGGGAAAACCCCACACAATCGCAGAAGAAATTGAAGAACCTGCAATTAAAGACGTCATTAAGAATGTGATGAAAAAAGACTCTACTAATGTTTTAAAGTCTTTGCCATTAAGTGCAAATTCTGTAAAACGGCGTATTGACGAAAAGGCCGAAGAAATAGAAAGCACAGTAATTTCGGAGCTAAAAAATTGCAAGTTCTCTATACAACTTGATGAATCTGTTTTTGGCGTTTCTGCTATTCTTATGGCGTATGTTAGATATTTCAGTAAAACTAAAGGAGAAGTCATTGAAGAATTTTTATTTGCTAAATATCTTGAAACCGATGGGAAGGGAGTGACAATTTTTAGATGTTTACAAGAATATTTAAATAAATATGACATTCCGCTTGAAAATATAATAGCAGTAGCCACAGATGGCGCACCTTCTATGGTAGGGCGTTACCGAGGTTTTGCTACATGCCTCAAAGAAAAAGTGCCCGGTATTCGTACTATTCATTGTGTGTTGCATAGACACAACTTAGTAGCAAAATATCTGAGTTCAGAGTTACATGAAGCTTTACAGTTTTGTGTTAAATCTATTAATCAAATTAAAGCTCAACCTCTTAAATCAAGATTATTTGCCAAACTTTGTGAGGAAAACAATGAGTTATTTAACCAATTGCTTCTGTACACCGAGGTTAGATGGTTGTCTAGAGGTGTATGCTTGCAACGGCTTGTCAATTTATTTGACTCCACGACAGAATTTCTGAACGAAATAAATCCTGTTCTAAGCAATGAACTCCAAAACAATAAGAACCATATTTTTTATTTAGCAGACTTATTTGGAAAATTTAATGACGTTCAAACAAAACTGCAAGGAAAAGATGTAACAATTATCCAAGCTCGGACAATACTGTTAGGCTTCCAAGTAAAATTAAATTTATTTAGATCGTCATTGCTACGTAAGGATTATAAGTATTTTTCAAATCTGCAACAATTAAAAATAAAAGAAGAAGACTGCTGAAATATATACAAATCATCTTCAAAAATTAAGCGACGATTTTAAACTGCGCTTTGTTGATTTGGAAAACATCGACATCCCTGATTGGATTATTGCACCATTTTCGGCGCAAATTGATAACGTCGACATCAATATACAAGATAAGCTTGCTGAACTATTGTCCGATCTTGAAGCAAAAACGCTTATTAAAAATTTGACAATGCATAAATTTTGGACTAATATAAATATAAAGCAAAAATATGTGAAACTATAAGAAATGGCTCAGCCATTTATGCTGGCGTTTCCAAGTTCGTATATGGTTGAAGCCGGTTTCAGTCACGTTAATTCAATTTTAACTAAAAACAGAAATAAATTAAATGTGGAGCTTCGAGGGGATTTACGGTTAAAATTGACTAATTTCGAACCCAATATAGCGAACCTTGCCAAGAAACACCAGGCACACTCATCTCATTAAGAAGTAAAAAATCTGTAGCTACTTTACTTACTGTTTCTGATTTATTAAATATTTAGATTAATATATAGTTTTATTTTAATTACCTGAAAATTACAATTGTGGGGGTCTATGGAGATTTCGAAAAATTATATAGGGGGCGATGATCAAAAAAGTTTGGCGACCCCTGCTCTAGTGGCACAATCCAGGATGACAAGCATTTGATACTTGCTTGTACTAAATTCACTTTCGAAAGACGTTCTCTCATGAATTGCCAACAAAAGAACAATATAACGTGGCCTCCTCCTTTCTCTGTCTTTGTTCAAAGCATATCTTCTTTTACATCGTTTTGTGCATATATTAATAGCATTTATTTCCGTATTATTTAGATTGTAATTTTTGTGTGTGTTTGCTAACATTTACTGTACGTGTATGCATTTTATGTATTTTTATTTTGAAAATCTTATGATCACACATGTGCTCCAAATCTTCACCATTGTATAATTTTAATTACTGAATGCCTCCGTTTTTGCATGTGAGCTATCTTGTATTTTGTTCTGTAATTATTGTATTTGCATCTATTCTTGTTTCCCCCCCCCCTTTTGATTCCCATTTGTGCCTGTATCCCTCTACTTGAAACTTCCTACCACAATTGATTGAGTATTGACTTACGTTTGTAAGCATTGTGTTGTACTTTCGGCACACAAGGAGTCTACCTAGAGTCTCAGAAAAAATGACGATTTTAAGAAATTTTTTGTAGGATAAATATTTTGAGAGATTAGACAGATTTATTACTTTAAAATAACTGAAGTCATGACATAACATGAATCAATGCTTCAAAAATTTATTTCAAGTAAAAATGTAATATGTTGAATATATTCTGAGTAATTCTTCATAAAACTATCATAAAAAGAGTAAAAAAAAATATGCTTCTACGTTCTTGTTTAACAAATTTTAAGAAAATTTTCGTATATTAAATATGTATGGGAAAATTACTACAACCTTAGGATGAGGATTTATTGAGCACAATGAAAGGTGAAATATTAAAAGATATATTAAACACCAAGAATAACGTCTTTCTCCTACGTCTAGTGTTTATCGTCCGTCGGCGTTCGTCTGAGTGATTTCCTGTTAAGGGCACTATTGGCGGGTGTGACGTCAGTGTGGGTTGCTCCACTCGATGTAAGAGAGTGGAGGGGATGCGACAGTGCACATATCCAACCCTACACATATATATACATATTTCAAAAATATACACAAAATAGTTATAAACCTAAGATAGCTATAATCATGATAGTATAAAGTCTTAGTAGTATAGTCTTATATATAATGTGTGTGTGTGTGTGTGCATTAAGGTTCAAAAATAAAGGAATTATTTCAGGTATTAGAATAAAATCAATTGTTTGTGTGTCGTGTTTTTTTTCCTTCAAAATTTTGATCACGGTAAAAATAAAAATACTTGAAAAATGCCAATAAGTTATATAATTCAAATTTCCCTCATACAAAAACAGTACAACTTATGGTTTTTTTAAAAATGTTGTACGCGTAGCACTGCTCCATGTTAGCTAAGTGGTCATAATCTTCCGAGTCTAGCCTCCAGTTTAAATTCTGAGTTCATCAAAGATTAATAGCCCTCTGAATGGGGCATTAATAAATTAATCAATAATTTAATCAGTTCATTAATGACTAATTGCGTGGGATATAAACAGGTACTGTATATTCAATTTAGGATCAGTCTTCATTTAGTGAGTTGAGGAAGTCTGGAGAGTCAAAAAACATTCGTCTTTGTTATTTAATTAGAGTCCGAAATTACCAAGGTTTGTTGCCAATTATCTTGGTGTAGTTTTGAGATATTAATTCAAATCAACTTACCAACCAGTCAACTAAAAAACTTGCATGTCATTACTAAAATTTAATCTGAGTGTTTAATCTTTTTCTGCTAGAATTGTTGTTACACACATTTATTGATAATTGCGATTAGATTCAATACTGTAATTCAATCACAGTTTGAAGTAAAATGTAGCAATGTGAAACAAATAGCTCTTTGACAAGCATTTTAACGAAGACTATTTCCATATATTAATTGATTGAATTTAGAATATTATTTGAAATTGGAAATGAAAATGGGGGAGGGGTGACATTTGGTCAGATATATGTTAACACATGTGTATCAAATATATTAAATCTAATTGAAAGAATGGACGTCTCGATCATTTTCATCTCTAAACTTATCATATAAAACTGTAAATTAAAATATTAAAGTTTTAATCTATTTTACTATGTTGAACAACATATTTGAATAATATTACGTGAGGTTTTTATTGTCAAAATACATTTTTGCATGCGTTACTGATAGCAATTATTGCTTTTTAATTACATTGAAAATCTAATAATGTTTATACTATTTCGTAAAAATATGTTTGATGTATTTTTAATCACTGATGTCAATCATCAAGACCTATATATCTGAAGTTTACAAAAACTACCTAAATCAATGTACAAAACATTTTGAGACCAACTAGAATTCTTGTCTCAAACAGTAGCAAAATTGAGGATTTTATCAAAGAGTGATATGTGATGGAAATTGTTATCAGGACAAAATATTTTAACAAGAAATGTGTTCTAAAGGTAAAATATTTTTATATGTGTTTTAAAGAGATTTAAGAAAGTATTAATAGTTCTATAATTTATCCTATCCTAACTAACAAATCAGTTTTAAGGTTTTGTATATAACGAAAAAAATTTTAATAATGCAACAAATGGAACAGACTTTTTCAAAATTTCTAATCGTGTTCTAGAATAACAAAGGAATATGTGCGCTTTCAAGAACAATAGAAAAACGAGTAGTTAACTGCTGAAATCATCTAACAAAACTTACTATTTCCTGAAAGTGTAAAAGTACAATAATAGTCTTTTTACGAATAAATAACAGTCTTTTTTTCGAATTAAGATAAAAGAATGCGTCTTTTCAGTTATAATAAAAAAGTAATTTTTTGAAAAAAGAAATCGAGTAAACGAAGCAAGCTTAATCCTTTGATACTCAAATCTGGAGAACAAAGAAATAATGATTCTGCTCACAATCGTACAGGGCAGCAAAGCTATTCTATTTACTTAATAGAAATTTTTTTTTAATAAATTAAATAAATTACATTTGATGAAGGTTTTAAGACATAAAATGAGTAAAGAATACATTCTTAATCGAAAATAAATAAGAAAACTAATGTGAAATAAGTAAAAGTGACAATATTTGATGCTGTAAAAATATTTCTTTACCATTTATAACCATTGTTTGCCCATGACATGATCTAATTCACTCTAAACATTTTACACACATAGTTCCTAAAATTAGACATACAACTAAACGGTATTTAATTTAGTATCAAGTAAGACATAAACAATAAAGTTAAGATCGAAATAAAAATAAAATTAAATAGATATAAAACTTTATATAAAAAAAGGGAGGCTTAAAGGAATATAACTTTCACATGAACGAAGCAGATTTTATATCAATTTCTAAACTGAGACGAGTAAAATATGAGAAAAAAGTGTTTTTCAAAGTGAATAAACACTAAAAAAATTGAAAAAACAAATAACAAAAGATCATTAAGAAATAGACATTTTTTACACCATGAAAAACATTTAATTTTCTATCTTTTAAAAGATGCAAGCAAATATAATTGATCTTTTCAACGTAATACGTCATAACAATACGAATGTGAAACGGAGTCTCACGTAAACTGATTAGGATATTTCCCAATAGCCTATGGATAATGTTTTCAATAAGCTAGAAATTTTGATGACACACACAGTTGAAAAATACATAAAGATATATTATGAAATAAATTAATTTTTCATAAGTGCAAGCCTTTTTTTATTTTCTGTTTAGTTGTTCTCTGTCCTTATTAATACCTGCAAGGAGCTAAACAACGAATATCTATATTGTTTTTTTTTATGTGGTGATTATTTTCATCGTTGGGCTTCAAACATTTTGGTCTTAAATTCGAAAGTTTTTTCAGTAAATTTATTCGAAAATGTCAAATACTTTTAGGATGGAATTTTATATAAAAAAGTAACATATTATTTTAATAAAATATATATGCTTTCATAAATTTATCTAAAAAATGTACATTTTCTTGAACTAATTTTGAAGCATATAAAGCATTGAAACAGTTAAAGTGTGAAATATTTTTTAAATTTCTAATGGTGCTGTGGATTAGTGTTTTACCATTGCAGACCTAGTATATTCCCTGAGAGCTGGTATCTCTTTTTAGTGTGGCAACATATAGGTGGAATACTAATCACCGCAGGTAATTTTGACATCAAGTCTACTACCCGTCACCTGAGATCTAACGATGCTCAATCGGACTTAGGAATTCAATTTTGTAGAGCGCACCCAAGCTAAACAGGCACTCGAGATTTCTATTTATCAACGAAATCTTTCATGTAGACATATCATTCCTATAGACTTTTATGAGTGTGTCGGGGGAGAGTAATGCTTTCTTATACTCGGGAGGACTAAGCTCAACCAAAGGGTTTCAAGCTACAAAACCTTCATCAATTCAAACGCCTTTGTGTGAATTGTAATATCAGAAACTCTTTTTCTATTTGCTACAAAATAAACTACACTCATGTCCAAAATAAAGGTTACAAAATCTGTGAAAACTGATCAACAATTTACTGTGTTGCTACGAAATTTGACACGTATTATAATGTCAGAAAGAATGTAACAATATGGAAAAGATTTGATATAATTGTGTGAGTTAGATACAAGTCATATAAAAAAAGTATGAAATCATGAATCAGAGAGAAAGCATTTACCTCGGGAAAAGTCTGTCTAATATGTGTGACCCCTGTGAATTGCTATACAAGCCTTACAAAAAGCTACCATACTGTTAATAAGGGTGTCAATAAATGTTTGTGTCAATATAGCCTATTCTTCCAAAAGCTCGACTTTTAATTTCTAGGGATTCCTGGGAGGGGGCTACGCTGAGTAATGGATCTTCCTAGAACCTCCCAAACATGTTCAATAGGATTGAGATTCGGAAATGTTGAGGGTTAATCCATACGGTGAATATCCTCTTCTTCACGAGAAATTCTTCAATAATGTGTGACGCATGTTAAGTCCATAAAAATGAAGTCCGCGTTCATACCACCCCGGAACGACCTCGTATAGGCTTTAAGGACCTCTTCACTATAGCGCTATGAGTTGACGGTACCCGTATAGGGGACGTGCAGAGGTGTACGACAGCCCAACATTATACCGGACAAGGATTCCTTTTCCATCAAATCTGTGGCTTTCTGTCACGTAAGAGGGAGGAAAGCTAGTGCTATTTTTTCTCCAGGTGAAAATTTGACGAGAATCACTCTGTCTGGTGAATCTCGACTCATCGCTGAGAGAGAGAGAGAAAGGAATATGCCCTAATACTTTTAGTGTTCGCAACTGATGTTTTCGGCTCCTCAATAACTGGTGTTTCCTGTTGGAGGCAGTCAAAGGAACACAAACGACTGGTTTATGGGCATGAAGTATCTCTGCTGGACCCCGAAGACTGTTTGCTTGATTGTTTACAGATACAGAACAAGATCATGAGCAAGCTAAGGGGCCCTTGTCCGTCCATGTCGTCGTGCGCTTAATGAAAAGTAGCGATCCTGTGAAAGTACCGTGCTCTGTGGTGACCTTGGCCAAACTTCCTGGTGACAGTACCACTTGTTTGGATTTGATTGTACATCCAGAAGACCACTTTTTTTTTCAGTACCACTTGTAACCATTGTGCCACCTCCGCTTGAGGCTGGCCAGCTTCAAGCCTGCCAACCGGCTCTCCATCTCAAGAAATCATCTGAACGATTATGAAAACTCATTCACACTGCAAATATATAGGCTTACTTTTTTGTTTTAATGCAATATTCACAAACCTGCAGGCAAAAATCCCAGATGCTTAAACGGTCTCAATCCAGTAGTTCTGTAAAAACTAACGTTAAGCAGTTTATTTTCCTAAGCCGAAGGTTGGTATTCTACAACTTTTTCTTCAAAATATATAAAATACGAATTCTATCAATTTTACTGGTAGCAATTTAGA
Organism: Trichonephila clavata; assembly: GCA_019973975.1. Classification (NCBI taxonomy): domain Eukaryota; kingdom Metazoa; phylum Arthropoda; class Arachnida; order Araneae; family Nephilidae; genus Trichonephila; species Trichonephila clavata. Next base: position 286,836 of record BMAO01011300.1, read on the forward strand.
ATTATGTCAAAAATCAAGTTTGTGGCCTTAATTCTGGACATGAGTGTACAAAGAGCTTAATGCAGTAATGTTTTTATTTCTTCATGCAGAAAGAGTTAGAAAATGATCATCAACTGTTGTTATAATTCTTTGGCCACTTGAATCAGAGCATAAAACTAATTTTTTTTGTACTCTAACTGATTGCTAAATCACTTGCCTACACCGTAAAGGGTTTTAAGTGATGCAGCTCACTGTCAGCTTGTGATAGGTTTATTTCCATCCCCATCCGAACTACCTTCCATTTTAAAAAATCTGGTTAATGTTTAGTATCTGACAAACCAACAGTGTTTTGAAGCAAAAAGTTTTAGATTGATAAAGAAATTTTTGAAAACCTTCGAAATTTCAAACTATTATTTAAAAACGAGTATGCTTAAAAAGTAAATGATTTTGGTAAAAATAGAGTAATATTGATAGATAGATAAATAGATAGAAACAAAACTTTTAGTTTATGTTTGTATGACGTATTATCTTACGTAAAAACTCCTTTTTCTAGATTTATAAGGGATTTTATTGCAGCACAATCTGAAATACATGCTGTACCATAACTTTTAAAGGTTTGTGTAGTGCATGACTAAAAGTAAATGATGATAAAATTAGTTAAATTCATTTGGAAAATTCTTATGCAGATCAATCAATGAGAACCAATCAATAGGTGATGCTAACTCTATAGTCTCTCTTAGAAAAACAGAGGTTGTTATTACCTTGTGAGGTAAATTAAAACAAATAACCCAAAAGCTGATATTTGTTACAAGAACCACCAAAATCACACAAAAGTAAACGATAACGGAATTTTCTATTGTAAATTTAATTCATTTCAAATTGAACACTGAAAGTTAGCTCTCTCTCTCTCTCTCTCTCTCTAATTGCACCTTAAGTTATTTACTAGCATTATATGCAATTACCTTACATTTATATGCAATTTAAATGTTTAAATAAATTTTGCATCAGTTTATATTTTTATGTAAAAAACATTCTTGCAAATTGTTTTTATTTAGATATGTGCTGTCTATAAATTAGTTTAAAATAAGCTTTGTACTGTTTATTTTCCAAGATACTTGTTTTCATATTTTTAAAATAATTGCAAAATTAGTATTTTACATTTAGAAAAATGTGTGCAAATTGTTATAAGATTTTTTACAGGGCTTAGTGCAGCAAAATGGTTACACGAAGCTGGAATAAGCGTAATTTGCTTAGAAGCCCGCGACCGTGTAGGAGGACGAACTCTCACAAAACGGGTGAGTATTTACCACGTTAAACAGGACTGAAATTTTAAATATTTGTAAAAAAAAAGCATAAAATAGGAAAATGCGAATAAATATATATTCTAGAAATAAAATTCCAACTTGTTAATTCGTTATTTTAAAGGAAAAGTTTGATTTTTTAAAACTATTATCAGAAATCAGAGGAGATTTTTTTCTTTTGCAATTTTTTCAGTCCCTTTTACGCTTTCTAATTAAAAAAATTTGTTTGATTTTATAAAAGAAATTTTTACGAAATGTAATTTCTCTATTTATGAAAAAATGTGAAACAAATTAGAACAGTAAAAATCACACACAAAATAATTACCTACTATTATAGTTATTAAAAACAAAGTAATTGTTCACAGCTGTCCTCACTCTGAAGTAAGTAAACAAAATGACCAAAAACGTCTTTTACTTTTCTGCATTGAAATGGGGGTAACCACCTTAAATAAAAAAGAAAAACTTCAACAGAAGAGAAATTTTTTTTCTCTAACTCTGCTCTGAGCCACTGATTGTATATAATATTACCCAAAATATAAGTGTGGCTAAAAGTGATCACAAGAAAAACTTATTTGACTTAAGAAAAATATGTTATATACCTATCATACTATCCTCGTTGTTGTAGGCTCTTTGTTGTCAAATAAGATTTCTTTACTTTACCAGGCAAATAAATTTCGAGCATGTTTAGGGGCCATTTTTTTATTGTTCATTATACAGCCACATATCACACAAAACTAACATAACATTTAAACAAAACTAACACTCTATAATATCTTCAATTTCACACCATTTTTGTTTCCATCCTAATCATCGTAACCGTCTTTTCGCGCCTCCTCCATTTTGAAAAGTTCTCTTTCTTAGATTCCAACGGCAGCACCACTTAAATAGTTTTGAAGTCAGGCGAACCTTACACTTATTATAAGAACTGAAGGTTTATTTTGTATTGTAATAATATACTGTGTTTACTGTAACTTAAACTGAAGATATGTTCTACTACTTTGACTTCAGATATCTGTTGTTGTATTGTGTGTATAGGCAATGAGCCTGTGCATGTAACTTTTTAATGTGATAATTAGGCCTAAATAAATAGTTCTTTAGACAAGAGATAATATTCTCAGTGAATCATTAAAGAACATAACACAATGAAAACAGTATAAGCGAAAAAGAATTTCCAATATATTTATTTGTGAATGTGTATGCGCACTATATATATAAATTTCTGACATTGTAGAAAAATTTCCATAATTCTTGAAATATGTCGACGGAAAATTTTTTAATTTTCCACCCACGTTGTCGTAAAACTACTTTGTAAAAAAGTTGTAGAAGGTTTATTTTTGTATGATATTGTTATTATTTATCTCTCTATATATACGTCCGTACAAACTCTACAAAATCACAATAAATGAAGAAATTTTGCACTCATCGTTATTCTCCTACAGAAATTGTATTTATCCATAAATAAATAATGATATTGTTTCGATTGTAAGATTTCCGATACCATTTGAACAGTACGATTACATCCCTATTACTGATTGTTCGAGCTTTCTGATTTAAGTTATAAAAATCTCATTGAATATTTTACATAAGATATACAATTTAAACTAAACACGATTTAGAATGTCACATGTCATAGCGAGTGATTTCCAATGTACCATCTGATAGATGTATTCATCTTGTTTTCTGTCATATGGTATATTATCAGCACGAAGAGTTCGCATACCTATCAGGCCGCATATTAAAGAAACAAGAAAAGGCTGGGATTACGAACTGAAATGAACATGACTCCTGATCCCAAATTTTTCTCTCTGGTGGTCAGTTGTTAGCATTTGGTTTGCTGATTTCTACAAGATATACAAAGCGGCGAAACTTATATTAGCAGTGATGAAACTTTGATGACACAGGTTGACATTTACAGATTGATATTTAATCACTTTAAAATCATTTGAAAATTGTAGGCATCGATACCTATCCAATAACTTTCCTCACAGCTTTATGGAATGTCATTGTTATTATTTTAAATGTACCTAGTTTTCTTAAAAATGAATAAAAACAAATAATACAAAGTACCTGGGGTGTTTTCTGAAAGCAAGATAATTTCATTCTTAAGTTGTATATTTATGAGACTAATACATCTTTCCATTGCACACACAGGACCCTAAAGTCGGCTATGTTGACATTGGAGGAGCATACGTCGGACCAACTCAAGATCGTCTTCTTCGTATGGCAAAAGAATTTGGCATCAAAAATTACAAAGTGAACGAAGTTGAAGATCTTTTGCACTACAAAGATGTGAGTCAAATAAGAAAACAATTTTGAAATTATTTATATATTCCACATAATTTTTATTGACAATCATACTCACATATAAGTATTAAGATTATTTATATAGTGATTTAACATCATTTTTTAACTTTTCGTAACTTTAAAGTATCCGACTACTTGCGACAATTTTTTTTATTAAAAAATGGAGATATGGGTTTTTGTGGTTTTTAGCTTTGTTTAGTACATTTTAAGAAAAATATGCTAAAATTAGGAAGAGAAAAAGAAATTGCTATTAATAAAATGGGGGGAAAATTGGTAAAAATTTACAAAAATTAACATAATCGGGGCCTATTCTGTACCAAAAGTTTACGAACAAATTTTCAATTTTTCAATTTTGATGCGTTTCTATGTAATTTATTTTTGAAAGGATTTTCAGGAGAAGAGATATTTTATTTTTTACAAAAACTAGAGCACTTTAACTTAGTTATTATATGAAACTGCTTAAGAAAATAGTAATATATTCACATAAGGGACTGTAGATTTTGTAATAAAACAGTGATTGATAAATATGAAGGTTAAAGCACTTTTTACTATTATACAGAATATACACAAAAAATTTCAGTTAATTTTTTTCAAAACTTTTTGAGCAATCGCTGTCCCCGTTTGAGCGTTTTTTAAGAAAAACACACATTTCGAATAAAACGCGTTTTAAAGCATGACATTATGCTTGAAGTAATGGCATCTGCTTCTATTAAAACACTTGTAGTTTTTGTCCTATTGAACGGAAGATATTAAACTTGGTAATTTTATAAAGCTAATAAGATGGCCAATAAAATAAAATCACAAAAAATTGCCAATTTTTGGCAAAATTCACAATTTTAGGGTAGTCGAATACTTTAAGAATGACTTTTTCACATAAAAATGTAATTCTTCAATGTAATTAATGAAAGCTTGGTTATCAAAAATAAAATAATGGTTTTATAAGGACGTATGCAATTTATGTTTCATAGAGCTCTATTGTTCACATAGATGCTGTCAGAATTAAAAACTATCTTAAAAAACTATTTAAGAGAAAATTTTTGTGATTGGTACTGTAAAATATATGTACTTATAAACTATTATGAAAAGGCTTCTTCTCAAACTGAAATTTCACTAAAATTAATAATTTTGTAATTTCTTTGAAGATAATAGAAAAAGGGATTTAAAAAAAACAATAAAAATGTTCATACCATAGTAATATTTCAAAACCTTATTCTTGAAATACTTTAGTTCAGTTAAAAAAAGCATTATTTAGCAAAATTTCATTTTTCGTTAGACTAATCCTAGACTTTTTTTAGCACTCTAAAATCTTGAAGGAGTTTAACCGACACGAGGAATTTTACAATAGTAATGATAAAAAAATGAAATTAGTTTTGTATCTGGAATTGTAATTTTGTTGAATGTTAAGCAATCTGGTTTTTCCACATAGAAGTAACTAAATTTTATAGAAAATGATTCTCTAGAAGAGTTTTGATACAAGTGGACATTTTCTAGTCTTTTCCTTTTTTAGCTAGAGTGAACCAGTTATCTTTATTTTTAAATAAATAAGAAATCTTTGAATAAGTTAAAAGTCTTAAATTATTTATTAGGAATATAGCTTATCACATTTTTTGAACTATTAATGTTTGTATCTATTTTCCCCTTTATAATATAGCGATCACTTGATGGCAAACATTCTTCTAAAGTCTTCAATGAAAATTTTCACACTGTATCATTATATGTAGAAGATAAGATCCTTTTCATATAAAATGCACTCACTTCCAAAACTTAAGCACGAAGATGTAAAATGCAAACAAATAAACAAATACTGCTTTGATTGACATAAAATTTGGCAGTAAAGTAGCATATATATTTATACATAAAACAAAATCAATAATTATATACAGAATTGAAAACAATATTAAATTTTTGTAAGTTATCATATAATGTCATACTGGAGGCTTAAGCAGAATTATGTATAAATTGAAAATAAACAGCATAAAATGAAAAAAAGGACATTAATAGGATATGTGATCCCCCCCTCATCTGAATACAAAGTTTACACCTTCTGACCATGCTTTCAATTAGGCGGTCAACCACTGCAGAATTAAGCAATCGACATTCTTCTTATAGAGCAGTTTCCAGCTCAATAAGAGGGGCTGGAGGTGGGAAACGTGAAGATATATCACAAAAGAGAGCATCCCAAAGATTCTCATTCGGATTAAAGTCGGGTGAATATGCTGGCCACGCCATACGCGCAATCCCTTCACTCTCCAGGTAGTCATCGACGATGTCAGATCTATGGGGACGTGCGTTATCGTCTATTAAAACAAAAGTAGGGCCAACTGCTGCAGCGTACAATCTCACAATGGGTTCTAGGACTTCATCTCGATACCGGACAGCCGTCACAGAACCCCGTTTAAAGATGTGCAGGTCGGTGCGGTATCCTAATGAAATCCCTGCCCACACCATAATGCTTCCGCCTCGGAATGCGTGATGTTTGGTGATGTTGGGGCTGATTGCGTGTTACTTGTTGACGCCATATCCTTATACGCTTGTCATCTGGCTCCAGAGCAAATCTTGACTCATCAGTAAACATGGCATTGCCCCAGTCAGACACAGTCCATTTGCCCTATTCCCGGCACCACTTTAATCGTGCCCCTCTTGATTGGACGGATAGAGGAACACAAACTCGAGGTACCCGGGTATACAGTCCATTCATATGTAATCTTCGGTGTACAGTAGCTGCAGATATAGCCATACCAATGGAGGTCACACGTGTGGAGGTCGCTCTGCGATTCCGTTTGGCTACAATAGCAGTATATCGATCTTCGGCGGGGGTTGTAACCCTTGGGCGACCACCTACGGACCTTCAGACAACTGTCTGTGTGATTTGGAATTGTTTCCATAAACGTGAAATTACAAAATGATGAACGCCGAAGAAAAGAGCAACATCTGTGATCGACTGTCCTGCTTCAATGTGCCCCACAGCCCGCCAGCGCTCAGAATATTCCATTAGTTTTCTGGAAGTCATAGAAACACGTATGTCTTGAAAACAAATTGTACGAAAGTTTTAAACACCTTCTATCAGCATTTGCAATCAACATCTGTAACCCTTCATAAAGTTGGCTTCTTATAAGACTGCCCTTTTTGTATATTTCTTGACATGAAAGCACGTTGGCTGTTACCTAACATATTTGCATACTTTTATCTACCTCTGCAGCGAATTGCATCCTCTTCAATTCTGATTGGCTTCCGGAAATTAGCATTTTCCTCTCCGTGCTTAACTTTTGGAAGTGAGTGTATTACAATAGTCAGAGTATTTCGGAATATTTTTATTTTAGTGGTAAGTTTACAATATTTCAACACATTTATTTGTTAATTATTTACTTACTGTAAGACAATAATTTTATTTTAATCTTTCAAAATGAAAATATATTAAACTCACTTTAAAGTAAACATACGCTGCATTTATGGTGCATATGTAATGAGTTACCGAATGTGTGTGGTAGATTGCACACTCATTTGATAAGGTAAAGTTGTGGAGCGTTTTGAGTATTGGGCAGAGTTTTCTAAATGAATTTAAAAAATTTAATTACAATTTAATGAGGAATTTGATTTTCCTGTTTATTTCAATTCTGCTTAATTTTAAATGCGCTGGTATTTTCAGGGAAACTAATCTTCTAGAAACATTTGAAGGTTCTTGAGGCTTTCATTGATGAAAATGGGAGAAACTTAGATATTTGTTATTTTTAAATAGTTATAACAAATACAGATTGTGGCCATTTCTTTCAGAGAAAGCTTTAAATATGATTTAGAGATCTAGAGGTATATGTATATAAAATTCAAGATTTCTCTTGGAAGATCTAATTTGATATCTTTAAACACATCGAACATTTTGAATAAATTTTTAAAATACATATATATTGAATGTTTGAATTAATATTTTTCTTTAACACATTTTCTTAATTAATAAAGTCGGAAATCTGTAGGATTTATCTTGATTCAATGACATATTTTACTTTTTTTAGGGACGTAGGACACGATTTAGTTCTGGCAATATGCCCGGTCGAAAGAACCCTCTGGTTAGCATGGACATCAATAACATATTTTACTTGATGGACAAAATGGGAGAAGAGGTAATGGAACTTTAAAATGTATCTATTAGTAAACCCGTGTTAAATTCATAAAATTTAAGATTAACTTTATGTTTGGGAATTTTCTTTTTAGATACCTGCTCATGCTCCATGGGAAGCGAAACACGCTGAACAATGGGATACCATGACTTACAAAGAATTTTTAGAAAAAAATTGCTGGACTAAGTAATATTTTTTGATTTTCATTCAAACGTTCAATTAATATTATTTTTTATAATTCTGTTGAAATACAAAAGTGATAAATTTTACACTTAATTTTCATGTAAAACCACGAGTTAAAGTTGCATTTCATATATATATGTTATAATTCTCCATTTAAATTTCATTCCGAGGTATTTTATTTAATTTATGATGGTTTTAAATCCTCCAAGGCATTGCAAAATAATTAATTGTTTTTAGTTTACCCGCCTAATGGGAAATACTATTTTAACCATAGCTTTATCTTTTTAAAAACTGGCACGTTGACACATTTCAAAGTGAGGTGGTGTAACATTGTATCAGCCATTGCTTCTGATCAAACAGCGCTTATTAAATACCGAAAATCTCAAATGATTATCAAAGATTCTAGACGTTTCCGATAGGAAAAGGTATAAAAGCTGAGATATCTGGAATGTAGACGGGAACGCTTTTGTGTCTGTTTTCTTAAGGTATCCGACTACCCCAAAATTGTGAATTTTGCCAAAAATTGGGGGGGGGGGATTTGTGATTTTATTTTATAGGCCATCTTATTAGCTTTATAAAAATATCAAGTTTATTGTTTTTTATTCACTAGAACAAAAACTACAAGTATTTTAGTAAAAGCAGAGGGCCTTTCTTTCAGCAAGATGACATACTTTAAAATGCGTTTTACTCGAAATGTGTGTTTTTCTTAAAAAACGCTCAGACGGGGACAGCGATTGCTCAAAAAGTTTTGAAAATAATTAACTGAAATTTGTTTGCATATTTTCTGTATAATAGTAGAAGCGTTTTAATCTTCAGGTTTATCAATCACTGTTTTATAACAAAATTAACAGTCCTTATGTGAATATAATCACTGTTTTTTAAGCAATTTCATATAATAACTAAGATAAAGTGCTCTAGTTTTTGTAAAAATTAAAATATCTCTTATCCTGAAAATCATTTCAAAAATAAATTACATAGCAACACATTAGAATTGAAAAATTGAAAATTTGTTCGTAAACTTTTGGTACAGAATGAGCCCCATTTATGTTATTTTTTGTAAATTTTTACCCCTTTCCTCCCCATTTTAGTAATAGCAATTTCTTTTTCTCTTCCTAATTTTAGCATATTTTTCTTAAAATGTACTAAACAAATCTAAAAACCACAAAAAAAAAAAAAAAAAAAAAAAAAAAACCACCAATCTCCGTTTAAAAAAAAATTGTCTCAAGTAGTCTCAAGAAAGCCTTAAGTCTGTTTGTGTTGCTGTTTTTCGCTTTATGTGCAAAAGTCGATAAAATGAGGAACTCAAACCAGAAAATGTCTCATAAATTATAATCGACTCCAACCAGATAAAGAAGTCCCCAGTAAAATGTTTCATTCCAGTGAATATATGTATATGAACTAAGTGTTTACATACACACATCCTTCAATAAAACGAAAGTTAATATTCTTCTCTTACGGATAGGAATTTTATTCATTCAAGTGTGAAGACGTAATGAGCGAGATAAATAGTAAAATTGATTAACATTAAGTTGGTCATTCAAAATGATGTAGTACCAAAAACTAGAAGTCATCACCTAGTTGTCAAAAACTCATTACAGTGTAGCGTTGAAGGATAGTAGTATGGTAGTATTCTTGAGAAATATTTTTATTTTATAACATTAATATTATTAGCATTACTTAAAAGAATTGATGGATAAATTTACTTCCAAATCATGATTTTTAAGAGACAGTACACATTTAGGAAATTGTATGGGACTATTAGTAAAAATAAAACATTTTACTCACTCTTGGCAAGAGAATGTCTGCAGTCAGTTGATACTAAATATAATTAAAATTGTTTTGAAACTAGTTATTTTTATTTCTAAAAAAGAGGCATTCAAATTATTTTAGCTGTTTCTTGGAAGTATTGTGTTAATACCATGGATAACATGTACAATGTGCATGTAAAGTACATATAAAAATTAAAAATTTGTAACATAATTTCTTTAACAAAAGTGGATAATTCCTTCAATGTTTAAAAAAGACATGTTTTATGCTGTTGAAGATATTGGGATCAGTGAAAGTAATTTAAATTTGAAACAAATTAAACGTTATATTTTATAATTTTTTTGAATTATACATTAATAATTGATACCTTAAAATGATTATTTCAACTTATATATTATTTGAACTGTATAACGAGATTCAAAACGGAAAACGAATTTCTTAAGCTCAATTCAGTGGCACAACAGCCAAGGCCAGTGCCCATCTCAGTATACGTGACCTTGGGCCCTGAGGTGCATGAGCAGATGTTCTGGTGTGGTCAGTCTGGCACGAAACCCCCAGTGTTAAGTTCTCACACAAGCAAGCTTGGTACTCATTTATCGACCCACTGAAGGGATGAAAGACTGAATCGACCTTGCCCAGCCCGGAGTTTGAACCTCGGACCTGTGGTAAGGAAGCGCGATGCACTGCCACTCAGCCTCTGGGCTTATTTTCTTAGTAATTTGAAAAATATTATAGGGACATAAATAAACAAAAAAAAATTGTTCCTGCTATAATTAGTAATAGAATACAAATACATCACATTTTTCTGTACATGTAACTAAAAACTCCGTTTCAGATCATTTTAATAAGCATTCTATTGGGACATAGATATTCACTTGTTTCATTTTCTATTCTGTTTTTCTCCTTAACAGGCCTGTATATCTATTCCAAATCACTTTGTGCTCTTGAAGACGTTCCTGTAATGTACTAACATAAATCGTCTTTCATAATTTCAAGCATATCACTTTATTTAATTTTTATAATTTTTCAATCAGATTTCTTAAAGAAGAGAATTTCTCTCTTTTTTTAATTATTCAAAAAATAATGCTTCCAAGTTTGTAACGTCATTTTACTTTTTCAGAGGTGGTCTTCAGTTTTTCAAAAATTTTGTGAATATTAACATAACAACTGAATCCTATGAAGCTTCATTGCTGAGCTTTCTATGGTACATCAAGCAATGCGGTGGAACTAAGAGAATATTTTCCACTACAAATGGAGGACAAGTAAATCTTTTTGATTGTAGATGTAAAAGCTTATAATTGTTGTCTTTGAAAAAAATTTCATCAAGTAAATATTATTTGAAATAAAAACTATTCAAGATCTACTGTTAGATTGAAAAAATACACTGTTTGGATTCAAAATGTAGGAGTTGGCAACCTTATACCTGTAGTGTGCCATGCGGTTGTAAATATTTGAAACAATGCGATTCCCGCGGCAATGGATCCAGAGTTAAGGACAAAAATATAGATTAAATTATATATTAATTATGCACAACTTATAGATAATTTTATTAGCATAAAAATATATAAGTAACAGAACTATTCCTTCAACACAAAATAATTTATTTTTTTTTACATAAATCACACAAACTACACTGAAGCAAATTCAGCAGAATCGTTTTATGACAAAGAATTGAAAGTAAGAAATAGTCTTAGACGTAGAGAGGAGAAACAGGTTGAACTTTTTAGAGTACTGAGAATTGCTCAGCGTGCTACGTGTTGCACGTGTGCCATAGGTTGCCGACCCATCCGAACCACCTCAAATTTTCACTGAGCAGATGATGCGATGGGATATGTAAATGATAAGTATTTCCGCACACAAAAGCCCATTATGGACTCCTGTAGTGACACCAATACCGAGGAAATGACTTACCGACAAAAGAATTTTGTTCTAAAGGAAATATACACCATCATTTAGTCACAACAAATCTTTGGTGGGCAAACAGTAAGTTGAACGATTCATTTTAATCGCTGTTCCCGGTTTTTCTTTCTTTCTGTGACTGTCTCTTGAGACACCTTCACATCAGAAAATCGTGGCTGGCGTTGGTGAGTCGTGGGTTCGAGACCTAGTGTCCTTGAAGATCAGCCGTTTAAAGGGACTGATGCACGTTAAATCTGTTGAAGCTCAAAGCCTTCCCGTTGGCATGGTGTGGAAGTCTGAAGATGAACATTCCAGCTGAGATGTCATCCTCGTTATTGGGTCGAGGTTCATTGCTAATGGTACCTACGTTTCTTCAGAGAGTTTGTAAATTAAAATAAAACCAAATACCTTTACAGAAGTAAAGAGATGTTAACGCATGGGTCGGCAACCTATGGCACGTGGTACAATTCTCATTGGCACTTTACACTACTCTACAAATTTTTGTCAATATTTGAGTGGATGGAAATTAATAAATTTGAATGACCTTAGTTGACAAACATCTATAGAATTATGATCATTAACGGAATGACGAAAAAATCTGAAAGATAACTCTAAAGAGATAATTTACAGCTATTTTGTAAATTATTGAATGTCCATGCTGTGGAGATTTAATTGTTTGAGGAGAGAAAATTGCATGTACTCTCCTTTCAGCTTTTGATTATACATATCTAAGTGACAATCTTTCCTCATATGAAAAATATTTCGAGTTTACAAAGAAATTGTTTAACAACTGAATGCTCAGAATCGTGTCAAATTGAAAGTCACACATTATACCTCTGATTTTGCGATATGAAAGTACAGCAGTACAAGCACGGTTCGTATTAAAAATTTTATTTATCTTTTTATTTAACTATAATGAAGTGAAATACTTATATATTATGTTGTCTATTTCTTATTTTAATAAATATGTTTAAAAATACATAATACATGCACAATTTTAATTTTTTTTATTGAATAAATAGTTATATTTAATGCTGTTTATTTTTAAGTTTAAAAATATCTTTAAACGATTCAAAATTAATATATAATAAAACTGTAAATCTATTTTATTGACCCTATTCTCCAACTCTGCATGCATTATTACGGGAATCGAATTGTTTTAGAAATGTCATTGTACGGCACCCTAAATCCTATAGGTAGATTGGTTTGTCACGCCACAGCTAAAAGGTTGCCAACTCCTGTGTTAACGAAAACTACAGCAAATTATTAACTTAAACTATCAAACACGTATGGATTCCACTCATTTAGAATTATCATTCGCTACTCAAACAAGCTATTTCAAAAGAAATCGCAACGATCTACAAAATGATGTCAGAAAACAAACATTTCAGGAGCAGAATAAGAATCCATACATTTTACGAAGATGAAAGCCTAAGCATATTATTATTTTCTATAAAACTTAGTAAATTTGGACTACATGTTAGTCAAAAACATAAATATCCATATAAAATAAGCATACTTATAAGAGGAATGACACAAATGACAAGAAGAATCAAACAATACAGCGCAGGATTTATCAAATGATGGCGCGTAACTTAAAAATACCACAAGGATTTTCATTTAATAACCAATAACTTTCTCTCTCTCTCTATCAGATTAAAATCCTCTTTCCTTTTTTAAGACTACTTTCACCTCAAATGTAACTATTTAAAGCATAAAGTAATAAATAATCTTTGAAGATGATATAAAAAAATTAGAGAAGTTTTTTGCTAGTAATTGATCATTTGAAGATTTTTTTCTTAGCCTTCATCTCTATAAATAATAAACAAAACAGTTGATGCATGTAAAATTTATTATAGTAATAAAACTTAACTTTCCATTTCATAGGAAAGAAAATTCAAAGGTGGCACTCAACAAGTTAGTGAAAAAATTGCTGAAAAATTGGGAGGTAAAAATTAACTTTATTTCATTTATGGTATTTTAATCATCTGGTGAATCTATATTAAGATTATTATAATTCCTTGAAAGAAAATGTAATAAACACAAATTTTGACTTGAAAATTAATTCATAACGAAACCGAAGAGAAAAGTTGAAATTGAAATTTAAAAATTTACTTGTTTAATTAGTTTGAAAGACCTAACTTTTAAGTGAAGCAAATCATTTGCTCTTGTAGTTATAGCAACATGCTGTACCAACTAAATAATATAGAATTTCTTTTTCTTACAAGAGATAGATAAAAACATACTATTCAAATATTATCAACTGAGAGAAGTGGAATGCTATTGCAAATTATGATACATTAATAATGTATTGCAATACTTTCTATGTCATGGCTTAGAATACTTGAATGGACGTCACTATATTTAAATTCTATATTATATTCCTAGTTTGTAAAAGGATATTTCAAACTGAGTTAATTTCTAATATATTTCATAAAATATGGGATACAGCACATTTAGTATTGTACCTTTATGTATACTAAAACAGTTTTTTATATTTAATGAAAGCCTTTTTTAACACAATTTAAAATGTAATGAACGTTGCAAAATAAATGCTAAATTATTCGCAAATAAGTCTACTTTAATTTTAGGTTCAATCGTAATAAAAAGCAGTCCTGTGGTTGGAATAAATCAAGAATCCAAAGATGTTGTTTTAGTGAAAACTTTAAATGGAAAAGAATATAAGGTGAGTTCAAACTATTAAATTTCCCTCGCAGATACAAATTTTAATATTTTGTAAATTATTGCAAAAGTTCAGCTTCACATGTAAGTTGAACCATTAAAATCACACAACCTCAACATAAACTTCATTTCTATTTTTTTTCAGACAAAATACGTAATCTTAGCTTGCCCACCAGTAATACAGTTAAAGATTCACTTTACTCCTGAATTACCTCCTATACGTAGTCAGCTTATGCAAAGAATGCCAATGGGAACTGTTATGAAAGTTATTATATACTATAGAAAACCATTCTGGAAAGAAATGGGTAACGTAATTTTTTTCCTTTTTAAAAAAAACAACAGCTTTATATGAAGATTTAACTAATGCTTGATTTCTATTGGGAAAAGTCTTAATTTGTAAAATTTTCATCTGCTTTATTCAATTTAAGAAAAATAGGACGTGAAATTGGAATTTCTTAAAAAGATATATAATTAACTGCTCACTGAAATTTAGATAATGTTAATTTATTGCTATGTTCTATAAATATATAGATAAATATTATGAGGGAAGGAATGATTATATATATGGGGGTTTTAAGGCGCAAAAACAAGTCATAGCTACATTGAGTGTAACGCTTAAATAAGTTGAAATACATAAAAAAAATAATTTGAGTACTGAAATATGAAGATTTCGCTGTATTCAAAACACTAATACAGTGTTTCTCAAACTGTGGAGCGCACTCCCCCCTTGAGGGGCATAATAGACCTACGTGGGGGGGGGCGAGCATATCGAAAAGTCGAAGATAAAAGATTATTTTTAAAAAATTATTAATTTATTGAAATGAAGTAATTCAAAATTCATTCTAAAGTATAAAAAGTAGCATAATAATTATCCTATTACTAAAAAAGTATACAACTTTAATTATTTACTATTTAAAAGTAACAAATGCAAAATTGAATGCTTTTATTGATCATTTGTGTGGTTTATAAATAAGGTCGTATTGAAGCTTTAGCGTATAAGTACATTTTAGTGCATTCAATACATTCTCATTGTATAAGGGGGAAGAGGGGCGCGAAGAAAATTATGATTGAAAATTGAGTCGCCAATATCAAAAGTTTGAGAACCACTGCATTAATATCGTGAGTTCGAAGCATATAACTGTTTATTAAAACTTTCAACACAAAATACAGACACAAAATTTTTCCTAGGAAAGTGTTAATATAAAATGAGCGAAATTAATTTCGATACTTAGAGGTTTTTAAAAAAATAAAAAATATATAAATAATTTAAATAAAAACATAACAATTTTATTGTTAACTGGATATTCTTAAGAGTCAGAATCTGAAAATAAATAGGGCTCTCTCTATATCGATTTCTTAGAATAGTATAGAATAACATCTTAAAATAAGGGATATCTCGCAACAAAAATTTGTAAAGGTGAAATTTCCAGAAATGTTTCGCCATGGGGTGGAAGAGATAATTTTTCCGTACTATTCACAATTAAAGGTGGAAATATATTTTTTGTTATTTATCTCTTGCGGAGATTACTTAAAGTTATGAACGAAGAAATATTTTTAAACGAAGAAAGTGTCCCCCTCCCCTCAATTATTCTTCTAGATGCTCCTTACTCTTCACCAGTGAGGAACATCAAGAAGTTGAGGAGCTAGAACATGAGCAAAACTCTTTTACTCTATATCAAAAATACTAGAAATGGCTTAAATTTTATTGTACTCACATATGCTAATGAAAAATATTTCCAGGGCTTTGCGGATCGATTCTTGCAGAAGGTAATGATGATCATCCTATGTTCTATGCACTAGATGATACAAAACCAGATGGAAGCTACCCCGCAATTATTGGGTAATGCTTTTACTTTTTTCTAACATTCACTGAAAATAATATTCTATAAACTTATTAAAGGTGATATTGTAGATGAGTGATCATGGTCTCGAACTCGTGTGGCGGACGTTTTCAAGTCTTACACATCCTGGTGCTGCTATAGACTCGCCATGTAGAGCGGCTAATGCAAGTCAAATCTGTGAATTCTCAGAACCCTCACATTAGCTTGGATTAGAAGTTCAAAGAGTAGGGAACCTGTTCAAGTGTTCTCTTCACAGAGGCTCGTCCCTAATAGTCCAAGTATGGTTTCAAAAAGCTACACGTGGGCTATTGGCGACGCTTTACACAGCTTTAATAAACAATCCGTCATAAAAGTGATATCGGGGATAATTTATCAGAAATTCTATACTTTGGATACATTTTTAGTGTGATTTTTAAAATTCTTTCATTTTCAAACTGAAGTAATTTAAATAACTGCTAAATATTTTTGAAATTTTTTCGAACATTCTTGGACAATGTTGCTCTTATAAGTAGAAGTTTGCACTGATCTCTCGAATTATTTCGTGTACTTTTTTTGTTTTACTTATTTTGAAAAAAATCGCTTCCTATGTATTATCTAAAAATTCCTGTAAGGCGTTTGAAAATCTTTTTGTAAATGTGCGAAAAACTTTAGATGTCAAAATAAATCCTAAGCTGTTAGTTAACATAAAAGACAATGATGCAGTCAGCTTATTATTAATAAATTCTTATGGAATCTTGACTTTTAGTCAGCTGCAATGCAGAACTCTTTATTTATTTTTAGAAAAAAAAACGTTTTTAGTAATTTTTAATATTGGTTAAATACTTTTAGTTTTAATGAATTCAAAGTCATGTAGTTGTGAATCCTCCATTGCCTACTGCTTATCATTTTTTATATTGCAGATTTGTTTTAGCTGATAAATGCCGTCGTTTTTGTCTCTTGACTCCTGAAGAGCGCAAAAATCGAGTTACTAAAAGTTTGGCAGAAGTATTTGGTAATTCCGAAGCTTTGAAGGTAAATTGATTCGTAATATCTATTTTTTTAACTTTTCATCATATATATTCTCAAATCTCATAAACAAAATATTTTCAATATTGATATTTAAATACAATTATAGCATATTTTTTCAAACTGCATAGAATGTAACAAACAATAAATATGTAGCCAAAGCATCATAGCTTCCTTTAACGTTTTTCGTTTGAAAAAAAAATCTTATTTAAAATCTTTATTAAAATACCACAGTCACTTCTGTTCATTTCTGAATGATCAAATCGAATATTACCAGTGATGCTAATTTAAAAATTCTTCGGCATTTTATCAAAATCTTGCGATTTGTTTAATATATTCTTCAGTAGTTTGGATATATTTTAAATTCAATATTTATAGCGGCTAATATAAGCTACTAGTGAAAATTTGAATACCATGAAAGAATCGTACAAACTAAAAGAAACTTGCAAGAGATATAATATAGTTTAAGATATGTAAAGTAATTAGAACTGCAAAGATATCACGCATGTGTGCACCGAATAAATACCACCTAATCTTCCAAGTGAGTCGTACGCCCTATTCCCAGGAGTAAAGGTGGACCAGATTCGTTTTTATTGATAACTTTTACGAATAGCTAATCCAGATGATGAATTCCTGGTAAATGAAGATGTTTGCTGTATAGATTGGCTGGTCAGATTTCCAGATCTTAATCCCTTAAAGAAAATTTGTGATGCTCTTGGAAAGAAAATTACGACTCGTCTTCTTCCTCCAGCAACAACCAGGATTCGAAAGCAGCCCTGCATTAGGACCCACAATTACAATAGAGAGAGAGAACTTATAAACAGTCTTATTTCCAGAATTAAATCACAATGTGAAAATCACGTCTTTAAAAGAGAGGACGGTACTCCCTCCTAATCCTAATTTTGTTCCATACTGTAACTTCCGTTTTAGACTTTTCTACGTTGATGAGACGTACTCAAGATCATACGAGTGTATCTTTACCATTATACTGTACTTCTTTATGTTATAACAACCTACTATACTGTTCGAATTAATTGGGACAAACATGTTTTTCTCGCTTTAGTTAATATCTGTTTACTAGTGATGTCCTGAATCACCTCAAACCCGTTCTATCTGCCTTTAGGTAGTGTGACAGATCGACTTTGACAGTAATTTATTCATTTTAATGTATCAAGAGCTCAGTTGTGAGTCTTTCAGTGGGGCAGTTGGTAATTTCAATTTTGCGCTCTGTATAAGATATGTTACTTTTACTTGTTCAAAGATGGATATTACTCCGATAAGGATATTACTTATATAAAAATAAATCGCTCTCAATAAACACACTTACTTCTATGACTGTGAGAGCTATAACTATGAAAGTTGGTGAGATAGAGAATTAAGTGTTTTAAATACATTTCTAAATTCTGAATTATCGTCTCCAAAAACAAAAGAAAAATGTGGGCGCAAGTGGAAAACTACTCCAAAAATTGATAAAATTTTAATAAGTAGCAAAATATAAATCCAAGAAAGACAAGCGTAGACCTTTGAAGGAATTTACTAAATTATGGTGTTGAAGTGAGTACCTCAACTGCACGGAAAAGGCTTCTGGAAGGTGGTCTTAAAGCAACAAGACTGAGGAAAAAAACTATTTCTAACTCAGAAAATGACGAAAAAACGTTTAGCACGGGCCAAAGGATACCAATCTTGGACTGTTAACGACTGGAAGAAGGTGACTTTGAGTGATGAAACATTTATTTGTACAGGGGGGGAACAAATTAAGTGTAGTTAGACGAAGTGAAGTTGAAACTTTGTTACCAGATCATATCCAACAGATTGCAAAACACACTTCTAAACAGATATTTGGGGTCTTTTTTTTGCAACAAATGGCCCTGGAAGCTTAATTTCTCTTAAATATATGATGAATTCTGTCAAATATATATCGAAATGGTATGTAGTAGGATTGTTCCATTCATGGAAATATTTAACGGAACATTTCAACATGACTTGGCCCCTTTTCACAATTTGAAATTGGTCCATACTTTAACGCCGAAAGTAAGTGCTCGACTGGTTTGAAAATTCCCCAGACTTAAATCCTATTCAAAACTGATGGCATATTCTCAAGAATCGTTTCACTAAGATGAATCGCATGACAACAGAGCAAATGATAAAAAGGACTATACTAGTGTGTTTCCAAGATGATGAAATCAAGAACATGTGTGCTACTCTAGAGGAGTCAATGCCAAGACGAATTAAAAAGGTCATTTATGCTAAAGAAGACATACTTCGTACTAATATTCAGATTTTTCAGTCTATTTAAGGTATGTAATGATAAAAAGCTAAGGTCTTAAAAAAAAATCCTTTTTTTCCCCAACTATCCCATTTAATTCGAACAGTATAGAATATGCATGAATACTTTCGTAGAAAGTTCTGGAAATAATCAAACAAAAGTGAAAATTCTCTTTAATTTGAGCACCAATGCATCTTGAATTTTTGAGTTTGATTTAATTTTTCATTAACGTCACCCTCTAAAGCAGGGGTGGGGAGCCTTTATGGATCAACGTGCCATTTTTTCTAAAGAAGTGTTGAATGAGATATAGACGTGCCGTCAAATAATTTTGACTTGTGATTATTGGAAAAATCATAAAGCTAAATACAAACAATTAAAAATGTTTATTTACTATGAAAAAAATAACTTTTTGCATAGTATAGTTGTAAACGTTTTAGTTATACGTATAATTAACACTATATATATAATTATTAAAGTACGCGTTGTACGTATAATTATTAAAGTAACATTAGTGTGACTTCTGTTGTTGTAGATTGGATGACAAATAACTTATATTAGGATTGTAAAATGTACCTTTTAGTAGAATGTATGCTGAATTGGAGCCACATCTGCCAAATGGTTTCCAAGCAATTCATTATTTTTGCTGTGGCTCACTTTTTTGACAAAAGGATAAGGGATTTATTTCAAAATGCCCTTTTGAACATACACCGCTTTCTCACCTTTACTAATAATGCTATAGTTCTAGATTCACCTAGTTTGAAATTCTCTGGAACACTTAATATCTAGCGCTTTTTGTCCTCTTGATGAACTAGCCATGTTAAATAACAAAATTCGTAAGTATATAACACAAATAAACTTTAAAATACAGTTGTATCAACGAAATGGACTATGCTATGCGTAGACAAATTTTGCATCTTTAGCAACTGCAGTCCACGACGTAATTAAGGCGAGACAATAACAATCAAGTGTGCTCACAGCCGTTCTGTAACCGATCACTTGCGTTTGCTCGCAATACTTCAGAGTGAATTTTGTTATTTCGAAATAAAATGCAAAATTTTTGATCGTTGGCGTGCCCAAAATATTGTGTCGTGTGCCAATGATGGCACGCTTGCCACTGGTTCGCCATCCCTGCTTTAAAGTAACATGAGGACAATTGGTAATGGACCTCAAAAGTTTGAACCTTGGTCACATAACGAGGACGTCACCTAAGCGGGCACTCTATTTTCCAAACTTCTACACCATGTTCGGTGAGCACTTTGAGTCTTGGCTGATTTAACGTACATCAGCCCCTCTGCGTGGTGAGTCTTCAGTGACACCAAGACCCAAACCCATGACTCGACATCATTATCAGCGAGTTCGAGACTACGATCATTCGGCTACCGTAACCACCCATCATTTTCGGATTTAAGTTTTTTTATCGATTTCTCATCCATTCGGAAGATTAATTATGTAGTACTATTTTTTAATACATTTTTGTTATCATGTTTTGTACAAAAAAGCAAAATATAAATTATTTTATACGTTAAATCTTTTTTGTGTGTATTTTTATATTATTGTAGTGGTAAATTACTTAATTGGGAAAGGGGGGGGGGTCTGATATTTTATGCTATTAATTAAAATACTATATATATATATAAGAATACCCTAATATATATATATATATATATATATATATGTAGGGGTCGATAAATGAGTACCAAGCTTGCTTGGCAACTAAACACTGGAGGTATGTGTCAGACTGAATGAACAATGAAATAGCGAAGTAAAATAGATAAATAAAGCAAAATAACCGGTACTTCTGAGGTTCATGTCAATATATAAAACATTATCTAAAACAAATATTTAAGTATTATGTTTTAAGCCTCTGGGAAAAGTAAAAGCCATTTTCAACAGATTTCTACAGAACAAAAACAAAAAAAAAATGACTACCGAATTTCAAGTAATTACGGCTAATAGTACCGGGGATATATATATATATATATATATATTATTTTTTATTTTTATATAGCCGACTGGGTGGCGTGGTTGGTTTGACGCTGGACTTTTCTGCACCCAAGGTTGCGGGTTCGTCCCCCGGCCCAAGTCTGTGGATTTTCGAGATGCAGAAAATCGACAGCGGCAATGTGGTATGGTTATACGGCATTTATAAAATATCCCTAGTCTGTTTGAATTCGGTGCTCTCGGCAAAATTAAATCCTGGTACAAGTTTGCATCGTCAGATCTCATGTGCCTCCCTCTGTGGAGGAAACAGGGCATCAAAATTACCTGCGGCGATTGGTATCCACTTATACGGCGCCGCACTAAAGAGTGATACCAGCTCTTGGGGATGTACTAGGTCTGCCAATGGTAAAAATACCAATCCGCACCCATTGGATAATATATATATAATATAACACTCTTCTCACAGTTTACATTTTTTCCACACACATTTTGTACATCTTAAACATTTAAAAATTTCTACATTTTTGACAGCCAACCAGATTATAGTCTGCCAAATTTAATTGTCATCTATCTTTGCATGCTGGTTTAAGAGATGCGTTTAGGTATAATTTGGATTTTTAACTCAATGAAAGTAGCTTTCCATTAATTTCGAGACTCTTGGCTCTTTTGGAAAAAGCTCTGTGAGTAGAATTTTTGCAAAATCCTTTTCTTGGGTAATTCTATTTGTAGTTGTCTGCTTTACGATTTTAGGAGACTTGGTTGTAGAACAGTAGCTGGTTGCTTTCTCATGCTTTCCGTGAGTTTTTGTATACTTTGAGTTTATGTTTATTTTATTTTGTTTTTTCTACCGAGTTGCAAAGGGGGAAGGTTGATGCCTTCGCCCACTTACTCGGTCGTAAGTCCGAAATTACTTTTTGACTTGCTAGGTTATTTTTTATATTTATTTTATTGATTCGATCTTCATGTCTTTCTTTTATATTTTTATTACGTTAATTGTTGTTATGTTCCTTGTTCTTGTTATTTACTATTTCTTGTTTTTGATATATTATATAAATTTCTTTCATATATATATATATATATAGAGAGAGAGAGAGAGAGAGAGAGAGAAAATAAGATGCATATATTATCTTTTACGCGCTCCTGCAATCCCTTTGTGAGTCGATGTGCACAAACTCCGTTCTTAGCAGATCTCTACTGAACAAAAGAAACATGCCTGCCAATTTAGAAGTCTGTAAGTCTAATAGTTCATTAACGGAATTTTTCTTCTCTATAAAACACCCGTGCAAATAATTTCCTAGGGAATAAATTTTGGTAGAACCTATTCGTAGCAGATTTCTACTCTACAATAGAAGCATGAGTGCAAAATTTGAAATCTGTAAGTGTAATAGTTCGAAAACGGAAATTTTTGTTTAAAATACCACCGGCCTTTGGAAGTCAGTTTTCTCTAAACCTTTCTTGGCCGATCCCTACTTAACGAAATAAGCATGTCTGCCAAATTTGAAGACTGTGGGCCAAAATTGGTAATTTTGTCCTTAACCTCCATGGGAGTCGATTTCCGTACAACCCATTCTTAATGGATCTTTACTGTACAAAGGAAATATGCCTGTCAATTTTCAAATTTGTATATGTAATAGTTTCCGGGATCTCGTGATGCATGAATGAGCCCCTTTTCTCCTTTGCATATAGATTTCAAAATCATTCTGATACCAAGTACCACCTATTTACTTTTTTAAATAATGTATCACACCTTTATTAAATAAATATTGATACTTGAATATATGTTAGTGCACAATTAATTAAAATGATTTCTTTCTAAAGGCCATTCATTATGAAGAAAAGAACTGGATGGATGAACAATATTCTGGAGGATGCTACACAGCCATGTACCCACCGGGTTTTTTCACCAGATATGGAAAGTATGTGTTAGAAAAAACATTCTTCAGATGATTTCAATTAAAATTTAACGAAAGTAGGAATTCTTACGCTATCGCTTAGCGCGATAAATAATTATTAGAAACCGCAGAAAGAGATGTAGTGTAACTGTTTAACTTCAAATCATTATTCTTAAGGCAATATGGTACTCTAAAAATAATCAGACAATCGAAATTTTTTAAAGACTTATTTGATACCCTCCTCGAATCTTTATAAACATACCTGCAAAATTTCAAAGCTTTACCTGCATTTTTTATCAAGTTATGGAGCAATATTTGATGCTGGACAGCAACCACCACGCCCACATTTCAGATCATTTACTAGAGAAGAGCCCGATAAAAAATTAATTAATTAATTTTCTACCACGCGTAAATGAGACTGACATATGTAGAATTATATATCCAGTAACAAATCATTTCAAGAAAGAATTGTGCAATTCATGCAAAAATTCTAGTTTGTGTAATGTTTTTGGAGGGGGGGGGAGAGCAAATGGATTTGGTCAAGATTTATAAGTTGTGCGTGCTTTTTATGATAATATTATGAATGAAATTAAAATTTCAAAACGGATTCTTCCAAAGCACAAATACTAAATCTCATTTTGACAACTCAGATAATTAAAAATTTAATTCGTAAATTTAGCAAAACTCTCCAATTTTAAAAATTTGTTTTTTGTGATATATATATATTTCCCATGTGTGTGAAATTCAACACTATTATTATTAAAACATTTTGAGATATTTATTTAAACAAATGCACATACGCAGTTCTTAGATTTTGATATATTTTACCTATAAATTGTTATTTGATTTTGCTTTCTTTTGTGTACAATATTTAACACGCGAAAGGTTTTAAAATCATGGAAATAAAAAATAAAGGCACAAACATCTTTTGTACATGTTGTGCATTATTTGAGTTGTCAAATTAAGCATGGAATTAGATCTGAAGTGTGTGTATTTATTTTTTTTAATAATTATTAAGATAAAGTTTTATGAAATATTGATCTTTCATTCGTTTTCTTCTACATATTCATTATGGCAGTATACAGTTTAATTGTTCTACATTTTTATAGTTTCTTATAGTAAGCAGTTTTAAATAAGGTAATTAATATTTCATAAAAGTTTCAGACTATTCAATGAATATTATATCATGCTATTCATGGAATGAAAACTTCAAACTCATTTTTCTCCATGTTGAATTTTTGTACATATACTATTATTCAAAACCCTAAGGCTTTTTTGATAATTGAAATATAGGTTTGAAATTTTTATGCATGTTCTGAATTGTATGTTTTGTAAAACTGTGCATGGAATTAGCTCTAATATGTTTAGTACTTTTTCTAAAAAAATTCAAAATCAAAATAATTATTTTTTGAGAATTTTTGGAAGTTTAACTGTAAAAAAATTAATGAAAAATTAAACAGCAGCAGCAGATGTAACCCCATGCACAGTTTTATGTAGTATTATTTAAGGTACTTGGGAAAAAAATTTTGAAAGAAAAGAAACATATTTAAAAAAGCCTTATGAATTTAAAAAACGTTTAAAAAAGCTCAAAAATTTAAATTTTACAAACATTTTGCAACAAATTAAAAAAAAAAATTATGGAATTTTTATTAAATATTAACTTTTATAAAATACAATTAAAACCAAATATCAAATATTAAAAATAAAAAAATCGTGAAGATGGTACCATATCGCCTTAATTACTTAAAATATGTTTCAAAAGATTTTCTTTTAGATTGCATAGTCTTACATTTTGCAATTTAATTCCATGATTGAACTTATTCTATCATTTTTGTTTTTTGTAGTTTTTGAAATTTTCATTCATTTACAAATTATTCTTTTCTCGGCACACAAATAACGATACTTTCGCGTTCAAGGAAATAATAAAATATAGATCATTATTAAGATTTTAATTTGTAGCTTTTTAAAATATTTGTATTTTTTATATTTTTTTAATACTATTATATTAACATTATGAAAAAATAAGATTTTTGAGTGCCTTAAAACGTTGTGATGAAGCCTTCCTGTTTCACTGTCTTGAATTCGTTCTTCGAATTTGTGCTATAACTTGATGTCCGCTGATTTGTGCTGTATATGTAATTTTGAATGTGTATAAGATATATGTCTATTTTTAAAATTTTAGGGGATCAATACATTATATTGATTTAGATTTCTTTCAGTTCTACAAACAGATGGGGGTGGTTGGCTAATCACTAAAACAGATTTAACTCCACTCAAAGCAATCCTCAGCTTACAATTTTTTTTTCGCATAGTAGAAACCAGTTGAATTTTTTGGAATTTTCCTCTGCTGCGATGCCTTTAATTTTCTCTTTTAGTATAAGATATGTAGCTTTGTTCATTATGTGTCTGATTAATTTTTCGTGGTAAAGAAAACAAATATTGTATTTTATGTGATATTCGTTATTGAATATATATATACACATATTTCTTTTCACATAGTTTTATTTGCACATTTATTTAGTTAATTAAAACACACACAACACAAAGCCACGTGAACATTAAGACAATACACAAAATCATTCTTCGTTCGCTCCTGAGATCTCAGCTTTTATAGTAATCCTCAACCGGAAGCTTTTAGAATTAGATATTTCCGTTAAGGTTTTCAGTGGTTGGTCAGAATATGAGGATGATGCAATGTTACATCATCTTGTTTTAAAAAACGCGAACATGGGTGTTTCTTTTTTTTTAGATTAAGTTGAGATTAGCAGTATATTTCCCGTTAGGAGGATAAACTAAAAATTGATTATCATGCGAATTTCTTCGAGGGCTCAAGACCATTTTGAATTATAGAAAATTCCTCGAGAAAAAATTTAAATGTGATGGATTATTACTCTCTCTCTCTCTCTCACACACACACAGACAAGACGTTTTATTGCAAAAATATCGATACAGTACATTTCACTTCAAAAAGGGCAAATTCTGAATTATACTTAGTGACGTCTTTTAGCGTAATGTTGCTTCTAGGGTTAGAAGTGTAAAAATTATTGGAATATGTTACAGTATGAAATATTCTCCTGTAACCGTGGTAGTCAAGCTTAGACTGAAGAGGAAATCAAAATCCTTAGAAGCTAATTGTTTCTTTATGAACTTCACAAATAACACATAAAATTTTAAAAAATCATGATTTTTATGCATTATTAGGCACTTCTACAAAAACCAAATATATTTTTCATACAATTCAAGTTGCTTGGGGTGGAAGTTTGGAAAATGGAGTGCCAGCTCAGACGTCATTCTCGTGTATTGACCGTGGTTCAAAATTTTTAGCTAGTCCTAGTGTAGCTTCTGAGTGCGATGTTCATAAACACAATAAATCTTGCAATTAAAGCTGAAGTTCATTAAACTAAATTTTTTTCCAGAGCTCTGCGAGTCCCCATCGACAGACTGTATTTTGCTGGAACTGAAACTGCCATTAAATGGTCTGGGTACATGGAAGGTGCTATAGAATCAGGCGAGAGAGCAGCTCGTGAAATTTTGTGCGCAATGGGAAGAATCCCAAGAGATCAAATCTGGTTAGCAGAGCCACCATCTCAGGTAATAACTAGGGGTTGTAAGGACTTTCTTTCCATCTTTACCATATTAATAATCAAACTATACTTTAATTGAATTGATTCAATTGATGAACATGTATATTAATGTAATAAAAAAAACTCTAGAATCAACAACTGATGCTATAATACAGATACTAAGCAGTCGAATGTAATGTAAGATAAATCAACGTGCAGTTATATATATTTTTTGTTTTAGCATCAATGCTTTTCAAAATAATTGCCAATTTACTATTAAGAAATATTTATTCAACGCAAAGAAAATATTGCGTTCCCTAAGAGCTCAGAGTTTCTTTAATGAAGTGACAATTTTTAATCTGTTTGAATTGAAAAAGATTTATTTGAACTTATTTTTTATTAAAACAAAGTGACTGGCTATCAAATGAAATAGCTATCTCAGCCTCTTATTGCAAATATTTGTTTTTAAAGGGCATCAGAGTATGTACATATGTTCTTTAGTAAAACTGTTGTTTCTTTCTAATAAGCAATATCACTTTAAAAAAGGAATTGTTAAAGAAAATGAGAATAAAATGTATTAAAATGCCCTATTTTATTTTAAAATTTTGAAAAAGTGTAATACCTGAATATTGTAAAATTTCTTATATATATATATATATATATATATATATATATATATATATATATTAATACTCACAAGTTTTAATTTCTGCTCACTTAAAACCGATATTGTGACGGTTTTCTTCTTTAGGGCATTGTAAGAAAAAAAAATATGAGTAAAAACAAAACATGTTTAATATAAATTTTTTTTTTAAATAAGTAGTTGTAATGTTTACTTTCAGTTTAACGTATGCTGCATTATTTTTATTTTACTATACCTTCTTTCTTAAAATTAATCTAATATATATATAAATGTCTTGTAGCTCATGATAGAAATATATTATATCACATAGAAAATATAGACAAGCTCAAAAGCAAAGCAAATAAAATAGAAATAGAAATTGGTATTTTCTACATAAAAAAAGAGAAATGCAACGAATGAAATTACGAGAAGTATGTTTGGAAAGTGAGGATGAAGATTTGTTTATTTGTTCAGATGCATGTTGGTTCATATTATGGTAGACATCTGAGCATATAGTTTTAGTTGCTTATAAGACTAAAAATAATTGACATTACAAAGTTTTCCATGATTTAAATTAGTCATTTATACAGTGATTCGATAAATGAGATTTTTTCAATCTTCTGTAAAAAAATGCGTATTTCTTGCAAAATATTTCTCTTAAATGAGTTCTGACAATATGGATGCTTTTTATAAGGTGTACTAAATTGAAATTTTTTAAATGAATTCGTATTCTTTCTGTTTATAGGATGTTGTCGCCAGACCTTTCCCAGTTACATTTAAGGAAAGGTACACTCCCTCTGTACCTGGATTTCTGAAGCTTGTAACTTTGACGACCATTTTAGGGGCCGTAGCATTAGTGTCTATGAAAAATCCCATGAAAGGTTGTGGCAGATTTTTCCGAAAATGAAGATTTACGTCATACCAAATTTGAAGTTGAATTAATCAAATGTTACTAGTGTTAATTTCATAAATAAAAATTCAGAAATGTTTTTGAAAAAAATTATGAGCTAAAATAAAATATCTACCTCAGTTTCTGCAGCGTGATCCATGTTTTTTACACTATCTAACTACTTATTCGTATTAATAATTTATCTGTCTGTGTTCTAACAGAAAATACATCTTATTAGATATTTGCTAAAAATTTGGCACACATTTTATAAATGATGTCATTGAAATAATCATTTCTCTTCAAATCTTTATAGCACATTTATTTCGGATTTAAACACAAACAAGAAAACCCGAATCAGTTCAGTTCGCTGAATTATCAGGGTAATTCATCCCTAAAATTACAAATTATATCTGCATGTTGTCATAGCCCACTGTCACCGTCGCAATAGAATAGTGACATTGCTTGCGACATGACAACGAGTGTTGTCATGCAGTACGATAGGGAGATTGTTTTGCAATAAACGTGGATGTTTACTCCGCATAGGACAGACGTAGATGGTTTTGTAGAAATCGGCAATAGTAGTCTACGTTGACAATTTGTCCTGCAGGAGCAGCAGGCATAAGAATCATACCCTCCCATTTGTATGCCACAATCAGCATAACCTGCACCTGATTTGATCCTATCGAAATTTCTGTGGACATGGCGAACCTCAGTGTCGCCATTCATTTGATTGATGCTTTAATTCAGGCTCATAGACTCGTACCCACGTTTCATAAATGGCGACAATACGCTGCAGAAATGCATTTTCTTCACTGCGGTATCTCCAAGTGGATGCCAATCAGTGCATAACAATGTCATTTCTATTCTTCGGTTAGTTGATGTGGAACCCTAGGGGCAGTAGTTTTTCTCATGTTCAGACACACCGTTTGATAACTGAGACCATCCTCTAAGGTTAATCCCGGACAATCCATCGCTGGTCTATGGAAAGGAGACAACTCAGAATGTCAATCTGATGTTGAGGAATAGAGGACTGACCTGTGCGTTGTAAATCCACAGTTTTATTCCTACCCAAACGAAATGCTTTAACCCATTGTGCAACCGTCCTATACAGTAATGCATTTTCGTCACAGGCTCCCAATAATCCTCGATAACATTCTGTTGCATTTTTACCACGGGAAACTTCGATTTTAAACCACGACCACTCATCACATTTTGAAAACATGCTTTAGAGTGATGGAAACGAGATTCTTTACTTAAACGCAACACAGCAACTACCCTTCTAACAAGATCGACTGTTTTTTGAACCATGCACATCAAAAACAGCGCTACCTCACCGCTCCCATATCCTAATTGAGCATGCCCGCTCTCCTGCGAGTTTCTGGGTTATGTTGCCACTATTTAATTTACAGCCCTGGTATGTAATAATGCTCGCCAAAGCTTTAAGTTCCATGGATTTTTTTTGAAGGCGAGACCATGGAATGCACTTCAGAACCATTCGCCTAACACCAAAAGTTGAGCATTCGTAGTCTTTCAAGTACAGGAAAGGTCCACGCCTTTATAACAGGCAGGTTCTTTTAAAGTAAAGATTAATTTATTCTAAGACACTATAGTTATTACAACAGAATTTCTTCTGAAAGGAACAAATAACACACGCATATGAATCTACAATGGCACAACACAAATATAGATCAATCAATTCGAATCTGGCACTAAGGTCACTCATATTCTTTTACTGTCATTGAAAGAGTATTTCCCTTGATCTACAAACAATCTTTCCGACCACAATACGTTTTCAGCAGAGAAGCCGTAACAATAATAGCGGCACTTCAAATAATCATTTACCTTCAAATGTTAACAAACACTTGTTTCGGGAATACAAGCACAAAGAAAAAAAAACACAGATCAGTTCAATTGGAGTGAACTTCTTAGGTAGTTTAACCCTTCAATAACGGATTATATCCGCATTGCATTATAGCTCACTTGTTATTTTTTGATATTACAAACAAAAACGTATTATTCTTTGCTATGCAAAGCAACGCCATCTAATGAATGTTTTTCATTTCAAAGAGTTTTTAACACGAGACAGACAAATAAAGAGATTTAGTTTAGGTTCATCACGAACGCAATACATTATATTTTTGTAAGCAAATTAAAATTTTTGAAAATGAGAGTGGGTGGGTACGCAACGCTTTCATTCTGGAATAACTAGATCCTCTCTTTACTTTTCAAAATGGAACTATAAGTGAGAGAAAAGTCCTTATTGAAAATAACTTAATTTGAAAATAGAAATTAAAAAATCATTCTTGAGTAGTAATTCTATTGTGAGACATTACTACTTTATTTACATTGCTACAATTCTTTCCTTATTTTTAACATTCGAAAAATGTAAACGAATGACAATGATATGTTTAATTTAGCAGTATCTTTTTTTTAAACTATATTAAAATTCAATAGGGATAGGAAACGTATTCTCAAGTGAATGATGGATGAAGTGTTTTTCTTTAACAAAATAATCTGTGAGAGTTTAAAACTTACATTTTAAGAGAGTGGATTTTTTTTGTAGTTTACCGTAAAAATAGTTTAATTTTTGTATTATTAGAAAAATTGTTAATAGAAAATAAATCAATACTTGCAGCTGCAAAATAAACTAACTATTTATAATTTTTTGCTTCTATTCTATTTTTAAATTCATTCTTCTTAATTTATTAAAACTTGAAATAATTTTTAAAAAAATAAAAAAACGAACGAATTCTATAAAGATGGAAGTGAAAATGACAAATAATGTTTAAAATTAGCAGCCAACTGGGAATCCTCGTTTTCCTCACTCTTTAAAATTTAAATAATTTTAAAATTCTTCTGGCACATCCAATTGTTTTATCCCAAATAATTTTTATGTAAGTAAAATGCATAGCGTTGTGCATGATTCTCCAAACCAAAACTATCATTGGTTTTCATATTTCAATTCCAATAGTAAGTTTCCCTAGATGTAGGTATCAAGTTATCTAAAAGAATGCCTGCTTTATCTAGTAGTTACTGATCCCTTTCAATTAACTTTAATTGGGACGATCAATAATATTTGAGCTCAATTTCGCTCTTCTGAAATATAGCTTTCTTGACAAATTACTCGCCTCTAGAGACTTTTCCCAGGAAAACGTAGCTCGGATTATTTGAATATCTGATTCAAATAGTATAAGCGTTTTAAATTTATAATTATAGAACTTCATGTAAATTATTATTTTAATTCAATTATTAGGATGCACTTCTGGCATCAAATAACCTCGATTGGTTACAGTAGTAAACAAAAAAAATTCTATTTTTTTTTTCTTTTGGATACCTTTTTTTTATTATTTAGAATATTCAAAATATTACATTGAATTAAAAAAAATTATGCCGTTATAAGTTTACCTAGAACTTTTTTATTATTTATAAAACACAACTTACACATATTAATATAAATATAATAGAATAAATTGAGTAGAACGTGTTACTTTATTATCTTCTTCAAATGAATAAGCAATCGAGAGAAAAGTGTTAAGAATTATCTGTTTGGCCGAACAATGTGAGACCGTATCAGCTAGGTTTACATAGCTTTAAACAAGGACGGGCACAAAGAAAATTTTGATAAAAAATATATAATTTTGCGTAAAAACAAATAGCCAACTAAAAATTTTAAAAGCTTAGTTTTTAAATGAAAAAGTACAAAAAATTGTTGAAATTAAATTATTCCAGGGGATCAGATCTATTACCTACGTACTTAATTTTAAAAACAAAAATTGGTAAAACGCATTTTAGTACAACGTTAAACAAACCATAGTGTTTTCCATTTAATACCTGAATTTTATAACAAGTTATCTAAGAAACTATAAAATAAAATGATTATAGGAAATAAATTTCCTAGAAATCGTTATCGCTTTTTTTTCTTTCCGATTCACTGTAGTAAAACTAAATTCAATGTCGAAGCAATTCAAAAACCTATAAAAGACAGATAATTTAAGATTTACTGTTAGTATGTCAAGTATGCTTAAACTAAATTCTCCTTTTTAAAATTAAATTTTTCTCCATTTCTTAGTCGTGCGAATAATATCGCATAAAAGAGTGACTAAACTAAAAATAAGTTTAAACCTTTCAAAAGAAACACGAACATTTTGAAAGAGAGAATCAAACGAAAATCTATAATTCTGTTTTTAATTTACTGAATGTAAAAAGTATGACTGCGTAATTTTCTATGTAGTCTCTTCGGGATGCGGTACAAGTACTATCAGATAAAGGATTGCATGCATTGCATTGCATTCAGAAAATCATAAATGCACGCTCTACAAACGAACCATCACTGTAACAGCCTTAAGGCTCGGAATGAAACATTAATACTTTTGAAAATGTTTGATACCTCTAGCCTTGTTTTACATAACGCTTCTTCTTTTTGCACTTGTGTGGATTCCGGAATTTTTAATCGATCCCAGTACCACTGAAGATCCGCCGTGTAGGGGAACGATGCACGTTAAATCTGTCGAGAGCTCAAACGTCCTCCCGTTGGTGTGGTGTGGTAGTTAGGAGAGGGGTGCCAGCTCAGGTGTCGTCCGCGTCACTTGACCATGGTTCAAAATGACGCGGACCGTCCCCAAAAACCCTTGTGTAGCTGAACAGTGGGACGTTAATATTCAAAAATAATATTCA
Organism: Trichonephila clavata; assembly: GCA_019973975.1. Lineage (NCBI taxonomy): Eukaryota > Metazoa > Arthropoda > Arachnida > Araneae > Nephilidae > Trichonephila > Trichonephila clavata. The sequence continues at coordinate 319,756 of BMAO01011300.1, forward strand.
CTCACTCACCCGGAATTTTTAATTTGTTCTAAAATTAACGAACATACTACGCTTTTATCTATTTTACTTTTCACTGCTTATGAATCTTGCTCTAAATTTTCAAATTGCTTATGCTTTCAAAGTGAGTCATTTTCTGTGTTAAATTTACCGTTTCTCGAAGCAAACCGCCATGTAGGGCTGTACATTCTTAAGCTACTTTAAAAACATTCTTTGAAGACACATCCCGTGTTTACCCTATAGGCCAAATTTTGTGGAAATTCTCTATCTTGCCTTAGCAGTAGAATGGTGTAAAAAGAAGTTTATTTATAAGTGACTTGAATATTACGCGTCACGTGTCTTTCTCAGCTCCCTACACTTAATATTAATTTCATATATTTTCTTCATAAAAAAATGCTTTTCCAGAGATTTAATAAATAATACTTCAAAACTTATTTTTCCATTTTTGGTAGTTTAAGTTTCGATGCTTAAACTCTTACTTTCATTGCTTAGTAACTATTTTGTTCTTATTAATTACACCGCTGTTTGTAAAAAATGCAACGCCATGAAGGAATCTCATCAGAATTAAATGAACTTTGTAGCAAATATAAATTATAGGATGTTACATAAAATAGTAAAGTTTCAGAACCATTGCGCATGCATGGAGTGCGCAGCGCCCTCTGAACTGATGCTGAAAGCGTATAAATAGAGGGCTGTAGCGGGACGTTGAAAATAGTTAATGATTATTTGTTAGTGCGAACGTTTGGTGAGACCTGCCTCCACGACGAAATAAGGAGAAATTCCAACAACTTATGGAATTTGAACGGGGGAGGGTTATCAGCCTTCGAGAAGGAGGACCACCATTTTAATTTTTAAAATATATATATATATCTATATATATAAAGGAGAGAAAAGCGACTCACTCACTGACTGACTGACTGATTGACTGACTGACTAATCACGAAATCTCTGGAACTATTCAACCTACAGACTTGAACTTTGGTAGACATGTTCCTTTGATAGAGTAGACATCAGCTAAGAAAGGATTTTCCGAAATTCGAAATACAAGGGGCGTTACGGGGGGTTAAGGGCTTTAATAATAATTGTTTCCATGTTTAAACTACTTAATGTACAATCTTGAAATTGGGTAAGCGGATTCCTTTCAGAGAGTAAAGATCCACTACAAAATAAGTTTGCTGAAAATCGACCTCCAAGTGGCGTTGCAGGGTCTTAGGGGGCGTTATAGATAATAATTTCCAATTTTAAACTATTTGACGCACTGTCTTTAAATTTGATATATATAGATTCCTTTCGTAGAATAATGATCAGTTACAAAACGGGTTTTGTGAAAACAGACTTCTAAGTGGCGTTGCGGGGGATTAAGGGGCGTAATAGATAAATATATCCGTTTTTAAACTACTTCACCTACCTGCTTGAAAATTGGTAGGTAAGTTTATTTCCTGGAGTAAATATCCGCTACAAAATGGGTTTTGGGAAAATTGACCCCCAAGGGGTGTTGCGGGGGTGTTTAAGGGGCGTTATAAATTCCTATTTTTAAGTTATTAGACGTACAGTCTTGAAACTTAGTAAGCAGATTCCTCTCATAGGGTAGAGATACGCTAAAAATGGGTTTCGTGAAAATTGCCCCCAAGTGGCGTTGAGGGGACTTAAGGGGCGTTAGAGATACTTATTTCCATTTTTAAACTATTAGACGCACAGTCTTTATATTTGATAAAGAGATTTCTTTCATAGAGTAGAGATCAGCTATAAGAAGGTTTTGTGAAAACAGACCTCTAAGTGGCGTTGCAGGGGAATAAGTGGCGTAATAGATAAATATTTCCGTTTTTAAATTATTTGACCTACCTGCTTGAAAATTGGTAGGAATATTTCTTTCATGGAGTGAATATCCGCTACAAAACGGGTTTGGAGAAAATTGACCCCCAAGGGCAGATGTTAAGGGCAGATATAAATAATTATTTCTTTTTTTAAACTATTAGACTCACAGTCTTGAAATTTGGTTAGCAGATTCCTCTCATAGGATAGAAATACACTGCAAAATGTGTTTTGTGAAAATCGAACCCTAGGTGGTGTTGCGGGGGTTCAAGGGGCATTATTGATAATTTTTTTGCATTTTTAATTAATTGGACGCACAGTCTTCAAATTTTGCTAAGCAGATTCCTTTCATAGAGTGCAATTCCCCTACAAAATGGGTTTTGTGAAAACAGACCCAGAAGTGGCGTTGCGGAGGCTCAAGTGGCGTTATAGACAATTATCCCCATTTTTAAACTGTTAGACGTACAGTCTTGAAATTTGATAAGCAGATTCCTTTCGTAAAGTAGAGAACCGCTACAAAATGGGTTTCGCGAATATCAACTACCAAGTTTAATTTCGGGAGATTAAGAGGCGTAATCGATAAATATTTCCATTTTTAAACTACTTGATCATCCTGCTTGAAAATTGGTAGGCATGTTCCTTTCATGAAATAGAGTTCCTCTAACAAAGAGTAAAATGAAAAATGACCCTAAAGATGTTTGCGAGGGGTCAAGAGGATTTATAGAAAAAAATTCCTGTTTTTAATTCTTAGACCCATATACTCGAAATTTGTTAAGCATGTTTCTTTTGTTGAATAAGGATCCACTGACAATAAATTTTAAGCAAATCAAGTTCTGGGGGGTTGCAGGGGGTTACTGGGACGTATTGACAAAAAAAATTACTTTTTTCGAGCTACAAGGACTATAATAATGAAATTTGGTTTGCATTGTTCTTTTGTTGAATTGAAATCCGCTAAGAGCGGTAATTTTGGAAAACGGCTCTCAACGGGATTACGGGGATATTTATAGTAAAACTTTTGCTTTTTTCTGTTAGATTTAGACTTGAAATTTGGCTTGCATGTTCAATTTTTGGAGTAGAGATCCACCGAAAATTGGTTTTGCGGGAATCCACTTGGTTTTTGAGTTACGAAAGAGCAAACATCATTCTATGCTTCAATTTTAGAGATTTTCAGGAAATACAAATTAGATGAGTTCTGCCCTTTTTTTTTTTATCAACAGGTGACAGTTACAGGTATAAGTATATTTTTCAATTCAATCGAATTCTTAATGCTAGGACTTAGATATCAATAATTTATACATATTTATAAGCAGTACAAATTTATAAAACATCATGAAATACCCAGCGAAGCGGGCGGGTAACAGCTAGTATATATATATATATATATATATATATATATATATGTAATGGAAGTTGACCGATTTGGTAAAGGATTTTTCACATCGTGGCAGGTGTTGGTTTTTATAGGTAGATTTGGTCGAGGGATAGCTATGTCTTGAAAGAATACTGCTCCACTGTAGGTTTCATTTTTCGTTTATTGAACATCAGCCAAAAGCAAGGGCAGTCACATTAACACAATTTACGGAGTTTCACACACACAAAGCAGAAGTAACGCTTAGCAGCGTCACGGACACATAGTCGACAAAGCACAAAGAGAGAAGAAGCGCGCGTACTAACTAAAACTAAAATTAGAATTGTCGGGTGTACAGCGCGTAGCGCTTTTACTCAGTTTGAGAGGAATAGAAAATCCATGTCAGAAATTTTAAAAATCAAGTAGCCCCCGGCGTGGGGGGCAGAGGAATTGGCTCCGAGGTGGCCGCGCAAGGCAGACGAACCGGGGAGAAATCTGGAGGAAGCGCAAGGAAGGAAAACGATCACCTAGCAAAAAAAGGAGGCAACCAACATGAGCGGGCGGACAGTGACAGTTCACTAAGAGTCCGTTTCGGCGCATTAGAGCATTTGATGTTGTAGATGTATAAAATTAGTGTTTTATGTAGTATTTAGGGAGGTTTAAGGGGCAAGGCCCACTTTGTAGTGGCATAAGCATACTTTAATTTAGGATGTGGATACGTAAATAATGTTTGTGCTTTTATTATGGGGTGATCGTGATTTTGAATGGTTCTGAAAACATTCCTGGCTAACTTAGTGATGAAACTAGAAATCGGCTCCATGTGTAAATCGTTGTGTATCACGTCGTTTCTAACGTACCAAGGTGCGTTAGTCATGACGCGAAGTATTTTATTTTGAACAATTTGAATTTTTTTCATGTGGGTGGCGGCTGCAGCTCCCCAAACAGGGGCTGCATAAGTAATCACTGGGCGCAAAATTTGCTTGTAAAGTATAACTTTATTTTCTAGGGAGAGAGGAGACTTTTTCCCAACCAGGGAGATAGCCAAATGAATTCTTCCCCAGAACTTATCTGCGAGATAGTCGATGTGTTTTCTGAAGGTTAGTCTACTATCTAAGTGTAAGCCCAGGTACTTTACCACCGGAGCCCACTGTATGTAGTAGAAGCGCACGTAACCATGTGTTCAGAGTTTTTATACTCGCGGTGAAGGTCGTACGACTCTTTTATAACAGGAGTCGTGATTGGCTGCAAATGCGCGGGAGCAATTAGATTAAGATTAAGATTATGCGCCCGTGCAATTAGATTAAGATTATAACAGTCTTAGGCGAAATAACTAGGAAATAATTTCACGGGGTATAGTTAAGGAGAGTTAGAAGTCATTACATATGTATATATATATATATATGTATATAATTTTAAGTTCATACTAACAGAGAGAATAATTCTGTTTTTATTAGAAACTATATATATATAAAGTTATGTAAAAGAAAAAAATATCCCCATTTCATTAAAAAAAGAGTACTCGATGCACAGCAGTTTGTGATCATTCATTAAAGGCACTTCAAATGAAGTTTCTGTATATACATTGTGACGGATCTATACGCGGCTCTACTAATCCCTTCGTGACTCTTTTAGAAAAATATTTATTTCAACCAACTTTCACCGAGTAAGGAAGCGTGATTAGCAAATGAAGTATATTATATAAATTTTGTATTCGCGAGTTTGAGGAGTTGGCAAGTTAGCTGGCGAGTTAGTTGGTTAGTTGAAAAGTGAAGGATTGGAGAATTATCAAGTGCAATTGGAGTTTATCAATCAAAGTTTACTGAGAGTTGATCAATCGACGAGGATTAAATCCAAATAAGGATCGCCGTCAAGGTCCAAGGGGAGGATTAAACTTCATAAAAGTACAGGTATCGTGATCCTTATATAACTAGAAGTTAGCTTATTAGTGTGCGACGTAGTTTATATTGAGCGTATTTAAGCTATCGTGGAATCAGTTGAGGGTCCATATTATTATCCTCAGACTATTGAGTCTCACCTCCGCGCTCTACTATCTGATCGGTTATCTTAATTAGATTGTTATTGTATCTGCTTGATATTTTAGTAACAATAAAATAATTAGTTGAATCATGTCTGTTGATTATTCAGTTTCTCCCACACACCTAGCCGGGTCTGCCGGTAGTCAAGGGATTTCAGAGGGAAGCAGGAACCGACCGGCATTACAACATACACTTGCCACTCTTGTAAATGAGAAATGAGTAAAACGTGGTCCAAAAGTTGACAACTGAATACTCGTACTTAAAAAAAGATAATAATAATAATGATTATCCCGGAATCAGCTTTTGAAAAAAAAAACAATTATTCTCTAGTAGAATATTTATAGTACTTTTAGTAAATCTTGAACACACTGAATGAGCATGCTTGAAGAAGGTACAATATGTTTTTTCCTATCGCTTTCAATTTTTTTAACTATCGGCAATATGATTATTTATTTTTGTTATGATTATTGCTTTCATAAGTGACGGTATAATATATATATATATAATTATAATGATTTAGTTTTAATTTCCGAATTAAATAAGTATACCAAGTGACAAACATAAATCTCTGTATGAGTGAGTGAATGTTTATTAATGTCGCACGATGAAGCAACAGGACAGCTATTGGCGACGGACCTCATAATTTGGAACCATAGTCAAGTGATGAGGATGGCCCCTAAACTGGCACTCTAACTCCACACTATGCAACGGAAGGATGCTTAAGCCTCGACAGATTTAATACCCATCAGCCTCTCTGCATTGTGGGTCTTCAATGACTCTACGCTTGAACTCATGACATGCTGGACACGAGTCCGTTACCTTGACCACCAGGCTACCCCGGCCACCCCAAGTTTATCAGAATCATGACTTGACATAGGAATTGATACATTTAGTTATGAAGGTTACACAGTAGCCGATGTTTTTGCTTAACATCAGTTGAAGCAGCGGCAGCCGAGTTCGCAATCTCGAAGACGGAATCGTTTCTGTCGAGTCGTGGGTTCGAGTCCTGGTGTCACTAAAGACACCTCGTGCAGAATGCTGATTCCCGTTATATCTGTCGAGGAGCAACTTCCTCATGTTGGCGTAGCGCAACAGTTTGAACAATGGAGTGTCATTCTAATTACTGTCCTCGTCACTTGACCGTATGGTACAAAAGTACGCGGTCTACAGTCAATAGCTTTCGTGATACTTTCAAATGCTATGATAATAAATAAAGTAGAAATCACGCACTGTATGGTACTACTGTAGAAGGTAGCGTTGATTATTACATTAAGAGTGAATTTCTTAATGACGTTGTTAATATAAGTGTACCACCTCACTTGCAGCTATGTTTTAGAAATGCGCAAAATCCATTTACTAAAACTGGTTCTAAAAAGCTATAAAGCTTTAGAATCCAATTCTAAAAGCTCTGTATTTTTCTAAAAAATGTTTTCTATGAAGCGTCGCAAGAAGTTATGGATGGAGAGACTGCGTCGAAATGTGTGTCAATAAAACGACGAGGTAAAGCGTCGAAGGAAAAGATTTGGGTAGAAGGAAGACATAAAATGTAACAAAAATAAACCTAATATTGTCAAATGTAAGTACAGCCGCCGAATAAAACAAATGCGTCATAAGTAAAAACACAGGTTGAGTGTGAGAACTAAGCGCATATCTGTATTGAAGAGCTAAACCTAAGTAAGGTGAGTTTTTATTTTTTAATTCCTGCCATTTGTTCACACTCTCCCTATATATCATTTATATATACAGAGAGAGAGAGAGGGATTTTGTTCACACAAATTTTCAATCGTTAATAAAATACTTTCTATTCATCTATTCACGTTCAAATACATCTTTTTAAACTTGTTGTGGATGACACTAAATGTTAATACAGTTTTTTCAAATATTAATTCATTAATTAAATTTAAATAATGAATATAAATAGTAACAAACAAAAATAATAATCCAACACCATAGATAAAATGGAAAATCGCTCGTTGTGTGCCCCTGTAGCGCAATGGATAGCACTCTAGTCCACAGGCCGTAGGTTCGAATCCCAACTGGGAAGGCCTAATTTCGGAGAATGTGATTTCCTTTTTACTATACTATTTTACTGTGGAATAATTAAATTTAATTAATGAATAAATAGTAACAAACAAAAAAATCTAATAGTCCAACATCCTACATGGAAAGGAAAATTGCAAGGAAAATCGCTTTCTAGTTTCCCACTTATTGATTCTGTCATATGCGTTTACATATTTATATATTAATTGTAATTATTATTATTATCTTGGTATTTCGCGTGCGTTTCTTTTATACCAAATATATAAATGATTAAATTCTCAGGACCAAGGAATATTAACGCAGGCATTAGTAAGATTGTAGACGGGACTTTCTTGTCGAAGTTACAGTCACCTGGAGACAATAAATAATGCCGTTATATGACGTTGTCCAAGGCTTTTGGACGCACATCGTTTGGAAACTCTATCGACTAATAGGCAATCAGCAGCGTACGGACGTGATTGCGTAATGGTTGCTGCAAGTAATTCCTCGGAGAAGAACATGAATACGATGCAAGATCGGATTATTATGCGCCAAGCATGAGTTACTCCATTGATATCATAGTCCTTTTTTTTTCCAATGCGCAACAGTCTTTTACCTACGTTTTGCGATGGTCAAGTTACGGCAATCTTTAATCTACCTTCAACCCCAAAAGTCGGCCGCGGTAGCCAAGTGGTCTAGGCATCGGATCGTGGCTAGCGTGTCATGAGTTCGATCCCAGTACCCCTAAAGACCCGCCGTGTAGGGGAGCGATGCACGTTAAATCTGTCGAGAGCTCAAACGTCCTCCCGTTGGTGTGGTGTGGTAGTTAGGAGAGGGGGTGCCAGCTCAGGTGTCATCCGCGTCACTTGACCATGGTTCAAAATGACGCGGACCGTCCCCAAAAGCCCTTGTGTAGCTGAACAGGGGGACGTTAATATTCCCTCACTCACTCACCCTCACTCAACCCCAAAAGTCAAAAGAGTCGTTTAGAGTGGTGTTGCAGCCGATCACCATTTGCTGTCAGTAGAATGGCATTACTTAGTGTTCAGCGATGAATTTCCGTTTTAATCTAGGAGCAGATGGCCATAGAATCCATGAGTGGAAGAGCCGGAATACGCTCTCCTGTGTTTAACAAAGGCGTCCAGCCCTCGTTCCTATTACGATGAAGTAGAGTACATCTCTTTTGTCACATCCAGTCATCATACGTAGAGTTGGCGATATATTGATGGCATTCTGTTACAAGCTGTGTTGCCCTCCATAATACATTAGCCTAGGGTTATTTTCTAGTAAGGTAATCTGTGGACATGGTCCATGCTGCTGATATTCTTCCTTGGTCATCAGATATTTCTCCAACATAAAATGTATAGGATATGTTTGACCTTTAAATGGGGCCTCTTAAGTGACGTATATCTGGAACAACAATTAATGTATGCTTGAAAGAATACATCGCAAGTTGAGATTAGGAATTTATCTCTCCTTATATCGATATATTCAAGCATACATCTCCTCCAAGGAGTTTCCACCAATAATTGATTTTATCATTCAATTTTTAGTTGTTACTCGTGATTCCTACGACTTTGAATATTTAATCATTTCAATTGTGTATGAGAGTGGCGTACACAAACTACTTTCATGGGAAAGATTATTTAAAAAAAAAAAAGAACGTAGACAAAAGCACAGAGACATAATAATATTTATACTAAAAATTAAAAATCCGTTGGTCTATAGGAGGGGCTAGAGTGGCATACACAGACTACTTTCATGGGAAGGATTATATTCTTTAAAAAAAATCTAGACAAAAGCATCGAGACACAATAATTTTACGAAAATTAAAAATCTGTTGGTCGATAGGAGGGGTTTGAACCTTAATTTAAAGTAAGTTAAAAATTTGTAGATCAAAGCTGTCTGTTTGCATCAAATTAACTTTTAAAGGTTCTCAAAACACTGAAGCCTTATAAATCTATGACCTAATATGAATTTTAATCTTCCTTTTTTTCAGCAATGCAGCTAGCAGTTTTACGTTAGAATAACTGAATTTTTACTGATTTTCAAGTTATCTTAAAGCATGTCTTTTTATTGCCGCTTCTTTTTCAAAATGAAGTGTACTGTTTTTATAAGATACCCAAGTCCTTAAAATAATTTGAAATTATATATATATGTGTGTCTTGTTCAAATTTAATGAATAATACTTTTTATTCATCCCCTTAAGTTCAAAAACATTTTTTTAAACTTATAGTGGATGACACTTGACGTTGATACAATTTTTCAAACATTAATTAAGTTAACTAAAATAGAATTTTTCGTTGTTGACCTAAGTAGGAGAATTTACTTTAAAAAATATTTTTTTATATATTACTTGCTATCACATCAAATCTCAACAGAATATTTTTCAAAGCTTAGATAATACATCAGATAGCACATTGATAACAGAAGCTTATATTTACGCAGTGACATTTATTAAAAGGATTTCCCTTTTTAAGCTTTTTCGGACTTTTTTTATTACTTGGCCTATTTTCTTAAAGTTTGACTCTGCAGCATTTTTAAACTTGAAATATCGATCGAATGCACTGTTGAAAAGAGACTGCTAAATTATGCACATGAATAATGATATATTAATTTCCGTTATTCTCCCCCCCCCACCACACACCTCCTTTTCTGCTATACATAAATGTATAATTTGAAAAATATGTAACCCTAAAATTGTCTAATATGTAAGATCTTAATGGGGTAAACAAAAAAAATTTAATTAATATGAAGAACAGAATTTCGGTATACAATAAAATTTTAAAACTTAATTGTATTAGCGATTTTTAAAGATACGGGAAATGTAAAACTTTATCGAAACACAGTAATTCTTAATCTTTTCTTTTGTGGTAACTTTTAACAATTTCAAAATTTGGCGGTGCACTAACAAAAAAATAAGCTATGAGAATTATACTAACCTGTAATACACTATGTCAAACAGTTTATGATAGTAATTTTCAATGTTAAATAAAATAATATCCACGACAAAGACAACAAAATGTTTATTGAGTAATTAATTACAAATAAATTTTTTAAGAATACTGTTGTGAACCATATGGACCAGGTGGTCTGAGTGGGTGGAGCGTAGCTGTCACTCGTGAAGATACCACGTGGTCTATCTCGACAAAAACATATGTAAGTCTTGATCTTGGATTCGGCTTACCGTTGTTTATTTCGATATTTTCACAGACTAATATTTCAACTTGTTAATTTAATTTGTAAGATAATTAAGTTTATTGTTAAAATTTATTGTTACCAATATATAAATTCAGGAAAAGACATATATGGATCCCAGAATTATTTGAATAACACCACACACATACATCAATATTTTTTAAATATATTTAATGCGAAATTTGAGCTTGAGGATTTTTTGATAATTTCGTTTACATTTGGTCTTAAAAATGACAGTGCCTATATTTAAAAGTCACGGTCTATTTTCTTCCCATTTTAAAAATTTAATGCTGAAAATCCGAATTCATACAAATAAGATGCAGAAAATTGTATCAATATTTTAAAGGTTTTTTTTGTGGCTAATATGAGATAATCGCTTCCAATTTTAATCCAAAGTGAATTAATTGACTCTTCCGAATTAAGATATTTAATTCCGAATTTGAAATTAAAACTCGATCAATACAAATAGATATTTTTTTTCCCTCCTCATTCAAAGTTAATTCATATACAGAAGTACCCGTAAAGTGGATTACGAACCCAATTAAATTCGCTCATACCCATTTATCCTCGAAAGATAAGTTAAATATACCACAAATACCCAAATTTATTTCTATAAAACGGCCGAATGATTTAGTTCCGGATTTTATTTTTTCTAAGAGTATTATTAATAACTGTAAAAAAAGATTTGGTGGCACATTTCAAGAATCTGGCGGCACACTAAAGTGCCGCGGCGCAGTGGTTGAAAATCACTGTCGTTTAATACTTAAACTCACTTAATTTCGTTCTTGTTCCCGCTTTTGAAAGATTGCCAACTTCCTGGCTGTCGCTCACGTATCTTAATGCGAAGTATTTGAATGAATATGCTCGTGTATCCTTGAATATCATTTGTGCTCTTACTGTATAACTTTTTTCAGACACTTTTGCGATTTCTGATCAGTTTTTTTTTCTCCTTGCATGTGGATGCATAGCATTGGATATAGATATACACTCAAGTTCAGCATACTTTTTTTTTCAAAACAAGAATAGAAAACAAGATAAAGAAGTCTGATATTTTGAAAGCCAGTAACATTCCTGGTTTTGAATTTTACTGCATTATAAATAGACGATTCTTGATAAAGAAAAATTCCTTCTTATCACATCAAGATAAGGAACGCTGAAGGAAGTGACAGCTGATACACTGATGTAAATGGTCTGCATATTTTAGGGTGGTAATTTCAGTTTGTCGCTGGGTGACTATAGATTACACTGGTTTTAAAATGGATTCCGATGTTATCGTTATTGGAGGTGGTATAAGTGGTAAGTAATTTTATTTAATGAGTTGTTACTTTTTAATTTTCTAAAGTGAAATTTTGAGTAAAATTATCTGAATTTGAATTTCAATCATTTATACATAGGATAAATATTCCACAGCATAAATTTCAAAAAAACTTATGGTTTTTTAATTCTTAGTTTTTTAGCTTACTTGATATAGTATTGTATTTTTCAAAAAATGTTAAAAATATTTGTTAAGTGTACTTATATAAAGTAGGTCGAAGCAATACATTTACTTTTAGGTGTTTTAATGTTTTAATTAATTTAGCCTTTTAAACGTTAAATTCAAAATAAGAGCATTGCACTTCAAACTTGGAAATAATTGCAGGTTGGTTAAGTTCACAAACTTCTTGGCAAACTTCTCACAAAAAAAATATTTGAATTGAAAATATTTGAGTAAGGTCCAAAAGATAACCATTTTGCGGAATAATGGGGGAATATTCACATGCTGTGATGTGGAAGGTAGGAGAGAGAGATAGCATTTCAAGTGATCCAATCTAATTAAGGTTCAAGTTCCATCTGCAACAGCACAGCACAGTACGTTGCTTTAATACAGGAGTGGTCAACCCAAATGACCTTCCGGTCCACTTCGGAAAAACATATAATCTCGCCGGCTGCATATAAAATATATATCTTTATATTAGATTTGGACCCATTACAAAATCATTTGTTGGAGTGAAAATTTAAAATGGAATGAATTATTGTTTTCATTATTTTTCATGTATACAAAATTATATAATTTAATAATAATAATGCAATGATCAAAATATGCGGGGCTCTAGCAAATAAACGAAGCGATAAAGCTATTGGAATCAAGCGTGATACTGAGGGGGGGGGGCGTCGCTGTAATGCATACTGTTCACTTTTAAGCGTGTACAAAAACAGAAGCAACTTAATAAAACAGAAACAGCTATGGGATATATTTGTTAGAAAACACTACAGTAAAAACAAAAATATTGCACAAAATAATCGTATTTTGTAGAGTTGTAATGAATCTCGCGGGTTGGCCGCGCGGTTGCTTAGTACGATATTAATACTAGAAAATCTTGATTTAAAATTACATTTGAATTATATTAAAAATAAACAATTATATAATTGATTCTGAGACATTTATTTTTACATCAGTTGATTTTTAAAGATGACTCTGCAATGCATGTTATACTATTATCCACATTTTTTTTTGAGAAAATGATTAGAAAATCTAAAATTTTATAGTACCACTATCTCTTAAAAATGACTTGAATTTAGGGTTGATACTTTAAGAATGCAATGATATATACAGTTTACTTACATAAAGTTATTTACATATATTTGCAAATAAAATATGTAAAGTAACCCAAAGCTCTGCGTTTCTAGTATAAAACGGAACATTTTAAGCAATTTATTGTTTTTTAGTTCAATTTTCACTTTATTTAAATTACAGTAACTTATTCTACAGTTGTATTTTAAATAAAATTTCTGTTAGTAGTGTCACTCAGAACTCAAACTCAACATAAGGTGTAACAACTCAAAAAAATTATTGCATTACATATTAATGAATTGTGATAACCTTCATTCAAATATAGACCTCTTTAATCACTTTACACTGGTTATGTTGCTTTGAAGGACTTTCAATAATGAAAATTTAGTTAAAAATGTAATTTATTTACAAATGCAAACTGTGCAATTTTTAATAAATTTAACTTTTATTCAAAATCGTTGGAACTTAAAGTGAGTTCATTTTATTTAGTACTGAATCTTCCAGGTCTTTGTGCAGCGAAGTGGCTGAATGAAGCAGGAGTGAGTGTTATTGTCTTGGAGGCGCTTGACCGTGTTGGTGGACGCACGCTCACAAAGCGGGTAATTGCTTTCTGGCAATGATTATTGGCCAACAATAATTGACAATGATTTATTAATATTTTTTGATATTTATTGTATATCATTTTGACAATGACTATTAGACTAATTGTGAATAAAACCGAAACTAAATTAATGATTTAATAATTGAAATTCTACTTTAAAAGCGTTTCGCTCGAAGCGAGTTCACTAATTCAGTTCCAAAAAGTAAATATTTTCCACGTGATTAAAAACATCGATATGAGCTTCCTATCGAAATTTGTTATCATAAGTTCCGATATGACACAACAGTATAGAAAAAAGATTATAATTCAGAAAAACACAATAGCCGTACTAAGTTGGCCAACTGTATATTGATTTCAAAAAGGAAAACGAATATTATTGAGTCTGATGCAAATATTTTTTATAAAATACTGAATCGATTAAAAATCTGAGAAAATTCTAATTTAAGAAGAAAATTAAAGATAGAAAAGTGTATTGAATTTAGCTATCAATTAATCTCTCTTTTAGTATGTTTTAAGAAGTTTTTTACATTAATAGTTTATTAAAATTTATTTCATTTGTTAAACATAGTAGCTATAATTCCTAACAATGGCATCACGAAGAAAGTTTTCGTTTTACTCTTAAATGTCCAAAAGTTGTACCATGAAAAATACCGAGAAAAGCATAATTGATTAAGTAGAGCTCACGGATTAGATATTTTGGACATTGTTTGATGACGTACCATAGTTATTGCCATTCACTTTTTTATATGATTTCAGATATATTATATGCTAAATATCTCACTTACGATTTGGGGACAAAAAAAAACACTCCTAACAATTCCATGTATTTTTGTAATACTTTTATTGCAAACGATGTAACATAGATACTTCTTTAAATAAAATTTCTTTTATTTTTCTCCGCAGGATCCAAAAGTTGATTATGTTGATCTGGGTGGCTCATACATTGGACCAACTCAGGATTACTTAAGCCGCATAACAAAGGAACTTGGTATTAAGAACTATAAAATCAACCAGGATTTAAAATGCTTATTTTACAGAGATGTAAGTAAAATATCTCCGACACATCTGCATTTTTTCTTTAATTTATATCTGAATCGGATTTAAGAGACAGAGTTCAGAGTGTTTCCTTATTAATACTTTAATCAATGAATTTCGCTTCCTTTCATGAATGAGAAATTACCAAAGAACTGAATAAATTTAAAAATAATTATTTTTGCACATTGATTTTATTGACTTTTTTCTCGAATATAATTTTTTTAATGTTAGTTTTGCTTATTTTTTACAATGTTTTTCGTTTAATACTAAACCATCATATTTTTATCCGTAAGAATTAATTATTTCTAATTTTTTAGGGACGGATGATATGTCACAAACCCTTAGACTCCCCACGTGAAAGAAACCCATTTGTTAATATGGATATCAACAATATGTGGAGTCTCATTGATGAATTGGGGAAACAGGTATTTTTGTTTAATATTGTTTTAATGACAAACAAAAGACAAAAAAAAAATGTACTCCATTTTTTTCTCTCGGGATTTTTATGTTTTCTTTCTTTGATTCTTATAAACTTTCTTTATATTTTATCTTGCTCTTTTGACCTACGTTATTATACTTTTTTTTTTGAAGAAGCACATTTTGTATTTTAAATATTTAATTCCAAAATGAGAAATTAACTAATGTATCTTTGCATGTTAAGAATATTTTTACGTTGTATTTTTTAATGAACGTACAATGCATAAAATAAGGACTGGAAATAATTATAAAAGTTGCTCTTAAAAGTTTGGAATTGAATTCATTCACTTAAAGAAATAGCAAAAATGTATAGTTTCCGTTCTGATTTTTGTAATAATTTTTTAAAACATATTTTTTAATTCCTACTATTAGCTCACTCTCACCCTATATTTATATAATATATATATATATATTGGGTTGTTCGGAAAGTAATTTCGTTTTTTTTTGTGGAAATGAAAGACAGTTTTCGTATAATAAACAAATACTTTATTAAATTATATATTGGCCGTTCTGGTCCAACACCTTTTGCCATCTTTCTGGTAGTAGCATAATTCCACGCTCATAAAATTTTGGTCTTTGCTGGCAAAAAACTGATCGAGGTGGTTTTTGACCTCCTCATTTGAGATGAAGGTTTTACCGTCTAAAAAATTTTGGAGTGACCGGAACAAATAATAATCCGATGGTGCCAGGTCTGGAGAATATGGTGGGTGTGGCATTGTATCCCATTCAAGCTGTAAAAGCTTTTGGCGAGTGACCAAACTTGTGGGAGGTCTCACGTTGTCTTGGTGAAACACTACACCTTTCCTTCTGACCTTTTCTGTTGAAGTGCATCATTCAGTTTGTCCAGCTGATGACAGTAGACTTCCGAATGAATCGTTGTGTTATCCGGTAAAAGCTAAAAAAAGAAAGATTCCTTTAAAATCCCACCAAACAGACAGCATCACCTGTTTTTGGTGAATATCTGCTTTGTAAATAGTTTGAGCCGGTTCATCTTTTTTGCTCCATGACCTCTTGCGTTTGACGTTGTTGTATACAACCCATTTTTCGTCCCCAGTGATGATGCGCTTCAAAAACTGATCATTTTCGTGATGTTTGAGAAGCGAATCGCAGACGTCAATGCGGTGACACAGATTTCTCTCTGTGAGAACATGGGGAACCCATATATCGAGCTTCGAGGATAGTCCCAGGCCTTTCAAGTGGTCATAAACTGTTGAATTTGATAAATTTAACCTCATTCCGATCTCACGTGTTGTTATTCGCCGGTTCGCATCAACTAATGCCTTTATCGCGTCTTTATCAGCTTCAACCGGCCTTCCCGAACGTGGTGCATCTTCGACATCAAAATTGCCGGATCGAAATTTAGCGAACCAGTTCTGGCACTGGCGTACTGTCAACACATCTTCTCCATACACATCGGTCAATTTCTTTCTGGCTTGAACAGCATTTTTACCCTTTCTGTAGTAAAACATTAAGATGTGTCGAAAATGCTGCTTATCGCTCTCCATATTTAAAAGGGCACCAACCAAAAACTACTGCGTAGAATTAATTGGAATTTTTCACACACAAGCCTTGCTATATGAGCTTTCAAAGTATATAAAAGTAATGCGGCTTAAATGTGAAGTTGGGTGCAAAAAAATACAATTAAATCCTTTGTCTGGAAAAAACGAAATTCCTTTCCGAACAACCCAATATATATATATATATATATATATATATATATATATACACTAGCCACACATTAAAATTGCTACACCAGGAAGAAATGCAGATAACAAAATATTTATTGGATAAATATGTTATACTGCAGATAACAAGTGATTAAATTTTCAAGAAAAAACTCGGGTGAATCTTGAAAAATTAGTACCCAGAACAACCACCTCTGGCAGTAGTAACAGCATTTATACGCCTGGGCATTAAATCAGAGATTGGATGGCATGTATAGGTACAGATGTCCATGGGCTTCAACACGATGCCACAGCTCATTAATCGCAGTGACTGGCGTATGGTTACGAGCCAGTCGCTCGGAAACCATGGACCAGACATTTTCTGTTAGTGAGATCTGGTGATCGTGCAGGCCAGGGTAACAGCCGAACGTTTTCCGAATCAAGGAAGGTCCGTACAATACCAGCAACATGCGGTCGTGCATTATCCTGATGAAACATGGTTTCGTAGGGCTTGAATAAAGGGTAGAGCCAAGGGTCGTAACACACCAGAAATGTAATGTGCGCTGTTCAAAGTGCCGTCTATGCGAACAAGAGGTGACAGAGACGTATCAAAAGCACCCCATACTATCACGCAAGGTGATGGGCCAGTATGCCAATGACGAATGCACGCTGCCAATGTGCGTTCACCAGATGCCACCATCTTGATGCTGTAAACAGAACCTGGATTCATCTGAAAAAATGAAGTCTCGCCATTCGTGCGCACAGGTTTGTCGTTGATCATACAACTGAAGACGCTCCTGTCTCAGTGATGCAGAGTCAAGGGTAGCCGCAGCCCTGGTCTCCAAGATGAGAGTCCATGCTGATGCAAACGTCGTCGAACTGTTTGTGCAGACACTTGTTGTCTTGCAAACGACCCTAATTCTTAACTCGGGGCTCGTGACGGGGCTGCACGGTCCATTAAGACCATGCGAGTAACATTCCTGTCTTCTCGGCTGCTAAGGATAGGGGGCCGTTGTGATTCAGCACGGCTTTCCGTATTACCATCCTGAACCAATCGATTCCATGTTCAGCTAACAGTCATTGGATCTCGACTGACGCGAGCAGCAATACTGTGATACGATAAACCACTATTCCGGTACTCTACAATTCGACCTTTATCGAAGTCAGAAACGTGCTGGTATGCATTTCTGATTCTTAAGCGACGTACCACAACAACCTGTAACACGTTCAAATGACACTTATGTATGAGGCATCAGCTGAACAATTTCCTCATTTAAAACACATTGTAAATCTCACTACCGGCGCCTGCTTTGTCTGAATGCGCTGAAAAGCTAATATCACAGCACCTTCTTTCTTTCGTTCACTTAATCTTCTTCCTCGTAACTTTTGCAGTTCTCATTGCAGCTGGACAAATTTGATACCAATGTTGATGGCTGATAGAACTAAATTTTGATGTAATTATCAATTAATACACATTAACACATTTAATTAACTCCTAAAAATAATTTTCTCATTATCATATTGTTTTTCTCTAATAATTTGTACAATTTCTACTCTTAAAATGGACCTAAATTTTAAATTTAGTAAAATCTTGTTTGAAAATTTCTGTCTTATAGGCTTTTTTTTAAAAAAAATCCCATAACGTTAAGCAAATACCTAAAACATTGAGACATTAAAAAAAAAATTCTACACGGTACTTTTAAAAATGTATAAATATGAATTATATTAAATATAAAATTTTTATTTATTAAAAATAGTTACGGGGAATTGTTACATTCAAATTTTTTTTACATATTTGAATTCCTCATGTCATAAAGTCTCCCAAATGCAATATAATTCCTCCTGTAAATAAGTGTGTCCCCCCCCCCCCCGGATTAACTTAAATATCTGGGTAGGGAGATGGATCACAGCTTTAGTTAAATTACTTCATTTACAATCTTTTGGCAAGTTATCACATATAACTTATTGTATCTTATAGGTAAGTAAATTTACAGATATAGAGTTTGGGGATGTTTTATTGTATCCTCGTCATACAGCCTCTCACCATTAGATCTTGTAACGTCCAAGATATTTTAAAATAGTCAAACAGAAGTTCGCTGGTTTTTCCGGTCACTTTCCAATCCGTCTCTTTAAACCTTCTGGGCGGGAATCTCTCACGCCCCTTTAATTTCTGATTGGAAAGAACATGAACTCGCTCACAGCAATCCCCTAGACCAGAGGTTCCCAAACTTTTTTGTCTCATAGACCCCTTGCCATGTTTTTCGGTTTCGGATCGACCCCTGCTTACATAATATTGATTTTTTGCAAGTTTATCAACTTAAATATCTTTTTGACAGTTGGTGTACTACTACTTACTCTAAAAGCATTAAATTTCTAACTATAATGAAGAGAGTACAGTTTTTAAGTAGCACATGTTAATGAATTAAATTAAAATAAATTAATTTAATATGTGTGTAAAACTGTTACACAAAATAATTGAACAACAAACAGATGAATTGAATGTGAAGAATGAATCTGGTTCTTTAATAACAAATTTTCAATATTTAATATCAATCTAGTCAGGCTTAACCTTAAATCTCCTTTGTTAATAAGTATCCAGTTCCCTCTTCCCCTTCTTTTGCTTTTGAGATTGGTAACTTGCTGAAACTCCCACTCACTAAGAAAAGCAATTAAAACTTTCTCGCAATATTCCATAATTCGCAACAAAAAAAAGCCAAAATTGCTGACATCCGTTTCTGAACTTTATTTTAAGATCGTTAGAGCCTATTCTTAGCAGTTCCTATTGTAATAGGACATTTCTTTTCAATGTGACAATATGAATTCATTATCTACTGTGGTATTATTATAAAAAGAAAAAGCAATCTCAAACCTAATTTCAAAATCTGAGTAAAGGACATTTAAATGTTGAACGTAGGTTCAAATGTCCTGACAGACTGTCTGTGACAAATTGAGAAAGTTTGCGACGTCCAATATTATACTTCTTTAATTTAATTCTGGAAAGAAATGCTGAAATGGTCCTTGTCTTAAATGCTGTCACCAGTAACCACAAATCAACCTCACTAAATTTAGAAAATAAATCAGTTGTAAAATCTAATTTCTCCATTACATCAATTTAAAAAAAAAAAATTCACGATCTGGTTTAATCAGAGCCACTATTATAGGCCCCCATTTACATATCATGGACCCCCAAATTATTTTTTCACTGCCGTGGACCCCTTGTATATCTTCATAGACCCCTGGGGGTCTATATAGACGACTTTGGGAAACGCTGCCCTAGACCATAGGTTCCCAAACTTTTTAGACCCTTTGGCAGGTTTTTCAGTTTGGGTTAGACCTCCTACTTTCTTAATATAAAATTTGTGCAAATTTAACAACTTAAATGTGTTTTTGACAGCAGGTATAGAGCTATTTACTTTAAAAGATTAAAATTTTTAACTGTAGTGAGGTATAGTGAAGTATAGAAGAGTTTAAAATTTAAGAAAACGTATGTTAGTTATATATATAATTTAATTAGTTAGTTATTAAATTAAAATTTAACTAATGCATAAAATAACTGTTACATAAAGTAACTGTGCAACAATCAAATACTTTTTGAGAGAGGGAGGAATCTGGGGATGCAATAATAAACTTTTAACATTTGGCATCAATCTTATCAGGGTTTAACCCTAAATATCTCCTCAGTAAAGGGTGTCCAGTATTTTCTTTTTTGTTTTGGAGAATGGCAAGCGCACCTTCTTAATTGAAAAAACAATTAAAGGCTTTCTCAAGATATTCCATAATATGGAATGAATAACAGGTATATATTTTTAAAGCTAAAATTGTTGACATCGTTTCTAAACTTTACTTTAAGATCTTCGTTAGTGCATATTCCTAGTGCATAATTCTTATAATATAATTTTTTTTCAAAGCGACCAAATAAATTTATTGTCTTTTGTGATACTACGATAGTCAAAACATTCTCAAACCTAGTTTCAAAATCTAAAAAAAGGGCATTTAAATGTTGGCGACGTCCAAAATTATGCTCCTTTAGCTTAATTCTGGCAAGAAAGACAGTGTGAAATGTGGTCCTAATAACACATTTACACTGTTGCCTTGTAACTGCAAATAAATTTCATTAAATTTAGTAAATAAATCTGTTAAATATAGGTAAGTCTAGTTTCCACTTGATTAAATTTCCTTTTAATATTAGTCACGATCTCGTTCAATGAGAGCCACAATCGTAGATCCCCATTTACACCTCATGGGCCCCCAAATTATTATTTTATTGTCGTGGACCCCTTACAGATCGTCATAGATTCCTAGGGGTCTATATAGACCACTTTGGGAATTACTGATTTATAATATGACGTTAATTAGCACTAATCCACCCACATTGTAGGAATCTCATCTTAAAATAGAACCGCAACTTTTATTTTTCTTAAAAAGTGATAATTTTTATTCATGATTTTTTTTCAGTGTATGGAATTTCAACAAAGATCCATTATTTATTTTACAGAATATAATTTGCTCCAATATTATGTCTTTTTTTTCTTTTCTTTTTGTAATTTTTCTTTCTTTCGCCAAATTAGACATCACAAGGTGTAAAGCGTTCAATAAAACTGAAAATATTTATCTACTTGATTAAATTTCCTTTTAATATTAGTCACAATCTGGTTTAATGAGAGCCACTATCGTAGACCCCATTTACACCTCATGGACCCCCAAATTATTTTTTTGCTGTTGTGGGCCCCTTACAGATCGTCATAGACCCTTGGGGTCTGACGACTTTCGGAATCACTGCCCTAGAGACGAATCCCAAATTCCAGTAGCTCTTCCTGGACAAAGTCCCGTATAGCCCACGACCATCTTGTCGCCACATATCAAAAGTCATATGGGCGGCTATAAATCAACATATCATTCCCGACGCATAGTAAAATTTCTGTCGTTTCCCCCCTTTCAATAGCGGAACATCTTTTTCACACGTGTATAGTACGGCCACTTGCTAGATCAGGGTTTCCTAACCTGTGGTTCATGGACCCCTTGGGGGTCCATGGGTCATATTTTGGGGGTCCGCCGACTGATCCTAATTTTTAAAATGTTTGCATCAATATTTAGCCAGCAGTGGTAACCCGGCGCACTCTGTATGGCAATCCTGTTTCCTTTTCCGCTCCTCCGGAGAAGAGAATTTGAGGCGCTTTTTCGCGCATGCTCATTTATTTCTCTTTTGTTTTAGCCTTTTCATTGGTCGATAATTTGTTTGAGTTTGAAATAGCGGTATAATTTTAAACTTGATTCACGATTTTATTTCCGTTGGATCTGCCCTGGAAGTAAGACGTACATTTATTTTTGCCTTCATCTGTTTGTGAGTAGCATGTTTTTTAGATTCCTTGCCGCTTTTTCAAGTGTTTTTTGTGTCTTAATGTTTGTTCTTAATGTTTCATTTTATTATTTGATATTTTTTGTAGCCCAAAATGTCCAAAAAAAGGAAGTATGATGAAAATTATGTAAAATATGGATTCTGCTGCATGAAGGAATCGGACGGTGTTGAAAACCCACAACGCTTTCTGTGTGGAAAAGTTTTGGCAAACGCGAGTATGAAACCGGCAAAATTGATAGAGCATCTCAAATATCTTCATCCTGAAAATGCATCTAAAGATCTATAATTTTTTTACAAAGAAGAAAGCCCAGTTTTCGAAATCTGGAACATTAACCAAACTTGGATTTGGTATTCCACAAAAACCTTTGGTTGAGACATCTTTCAGAGTTGCATATCGTATTGCCAAAAGTAAGAAACCGCATACTATTGGAGAGACATTAATTAAGCCACGTGCGCTGTAAATGGTGGAATTAGTTTGTGGACTGGAATATAGAAAAAAACTTGAGTCTATTCCATTGTCCAAGGATGTGATACATTCAAGAATAGTTGAAATTTCTTGTAATATCTTGAAACAGATCATCGATGAATTGAAAGCATCGCCATTTCCCTTTAGTATGCAACTGGATGAAACTACAGACATCTCGAATTGCAGTCAACTTCTTGTTTTTGTTCGTTACGTGTCTGCTGATACTATCAAAGAAGAATTCTTATTTTGTGAGCCTCTTTTGCAAACTACAAAGGCAGTTGATGTTTGAGTGATTTTAAATGTTTTTTTTTTCAAACACGACTTCGACTGGAAACAAAAACTTCATTCACTTTGTACGGATGGAGCACCTGCGATGCTTGGCAAGAAATCTGGTTTTGCCCATTTGGTAAAAAAAAGAGGCTCCTAATGTTATTGTTACACATTGTTTTTTACATAGACATGCACTGGCTACAAAAACTCTTCCAACCAGCTTAAAAGAAGTATTGCCAATAGAGTTATTAAAACTGTGAATTTTATTAGAAGTAGAGCTCTTAATCATCGTCTTTTTAAAACACTGTGTCAAGAAATGAACTCAGAACATGGGGTGCTTCTGTACCACACGGAAGTGCGCTGGCTGTCACGAGGGCACGTTTTGAAATGAATTTTCATGTTGAAGACAGAAGTATCACTTTTTTAGAAGAAAAAGATAACTCACTCTTCGAATATTTCAAGAAAAAAGATTTTATATGCAAATTGGCTTACCTGGCAGACATTTTTAACCACTTGAACGATATGTCTTTCAATTCAAGGGCCTGATACAACAATTATGGATGCCACTGAGAAACTACAGGCATTTTTATTGAAAATGTCACTTTGGTAAATTAGAATTCAAAATGGGATATATGCAAACTTTCAAATGTTGGACGAAGTGCTTTTTGAAAATGGATCTCGGCAAGATAGTTTGTTATTGAATAACTTGAAAAATGAAATCTGTGAACACTTGGAAGTACTTCAAGTTTCATTTGAAAAATATTTCAATTCGGAGGGAATAAATATAAAAGATGAGTTGTGGATTCGTAATCCTTTTCTTTCTGATATTGACTGTATCGATGACATGAACCTTGCCAAAGATGAGCTAATTGATTTGAAAACAAAGTCCTTGTTAAAAATGGATTTCGATTCAAAAACTCTTGGAGAGTTTTGGTCTTCTTTAAGAGAAGCCTACCCATTGCTTGTAAAACGAGCTATGGCAGCCATTATTCCGTTTGCTACAGTATATCTTTGCGCGAAGTGGGATTTTCCACACTTGTCACAATAAAAACAAAACATCGAAATCGACTGAATGTTGAACATGATATGCGCGTTGCTTTGTCGAAAACCATCCCTCAATTCAATCTGTTAATCAAGGAAAAGCAGCAACAGCCTTCACATTAAAAATTTTAATTTCTTGAAATTTTTTATACTATTGAAATAAAAATATTAAAATAATTAAATACTAAAACAGAATATATTTTGTAATAAATTATGTTTAAACAATTTTTTTTTCAGAGGGGTCCGTGGCATATTTAAAAATTTTAAAGTGGTCCATTGTGCCAAAAAGGTTAAGAAACACTGTGCTAGATGGAACAAAAAATGGACAACAGTTGACACATATGTGTCTTATCTATCGCCCGCTTTGAAGGAGAGGCCATATGGCAAGTCCTTTCGCCTGGGGCATCGGAAAAAAAGAGGGGTAGGATACAGCTGGCTAAAAAGGGACGTTACTATCTCAATAATTAAAGAAATATTTGTTAAAATTCACGATTGGAAGTAATGAAGTCTTAAAGAGCTTAATATTAGATTATAATTTTTAATCATCAATTTACTAATGGAAGTTTAAAGAACGAGAAAAAATATGAATCATTTAGCGAAATAATTTAGTATATAGTCCCCTAAATGTTTGATACATCTCTGGAGTAAATGATCGAATTCGAATGTTATTTTGAATATAGTCTATTTAGATACTTCTAATCTTGCGAGAAAAAATGCCACAAGTAAGAAACTTTTATTTTTGATGTCAATTATTTAATTAAGTTAATTAATCGACTGATAATTCTGTCTACTTTGAGCCATAAACTTTGAAACCAATTTTATTCAGCTGCGATGTGAATTCCATAAGTTATTAAAGCTGTAACTGTGTTTTTAAGGCTGCTCATATGTTCTCGGATATAAAATGTTAATACAGATATAAGACAAAAACGGATGTGGTGTGAAAATTGGGAGAATGGAGGTATCAGCTCATGAGTCGTCCTCGTTATCTGACCGCAGTTTAGAATTACGAGAAACAATATAAATATCATATTTGAATGTGTACATAATGAACATTTGTATTTTTTACAATATAAAGCCATTTCGTAAAAAAACAATTCAGAATAGGGAAAATTATATTGAAAAGACAACAAAAAAAATCTTAAGACGAGAATAATGGTAATATAGTAATGATGCTGTATAGTAAAACGTTTTAGAGAGATGCTTGTGATACTATATATATATTTAGCCTAATTAAATACTATTTTTGACCCACTAAAAAAACAAAAAATATAATTTGTCATGTATTGCAAGGTATATATAGTAAACATTTCAATTTCCTCGTTTTTTTAAATATGAATTTTATTCTTAAGAATCAAAGTATATATATATAATTGAAGTACGTTAGTTAGTTTTCAAAATATAAAAATACGTAATCAAAGCAGTTCTAATCAATTTTAGAGATTTAACCATACATATAAAGGTGAGATTTTTTAATCGTTGAATGTGAGAAGTAAAAGAATACATTATTAATTATGCTTCACCGCTCCAAATGTATTGAATTTTCCGAATAGCGTAAGATTTGCTTTTATTTTCTTAAATTTGTATATATAACAGTAAAAATAATTTTTTTACAGATACCAGCAAATGCTCCATGGGATGCTCCTCTTGCAGAGGAATGGGATTTAATGACTTTCAAAGATTTCATTAAAAAACATTGCTATACGAAGTAATTTTTAAAAATTCGTTTTGATATTCCATAACATAAGATTTTTTCTTTCTTTCATGCAATTCATTAAAATATTTATCATCGAAAAAAGAAATTTTGTAAATCATTTATATGTAGTTGTGGCAAAATCATTTGTATGTAGCTTAAATACATTCACCCCCCCCCTCCCCCCCAAAAAAAACGACGCACCAAGTATGGTCCATTTGTAATGAAAATTCGTATGCAAAGACATTAGTACCAAACATACAAATAATTAAAATTTGGTGTTCGATGAATGAATAGCGGGAGCGACAACGCATCGGAACTGCGCACTCAGCAGGTGTCTATAAGAAGCGATTCTCAATCTGACGGTCAAAATTTCTATTGCATTGCAATTTAGGATACCTTACAACGACTGAAAAAATGCCTCGCCGCAAGATTCGAGCTCATTACGAACTACTGTCAGGGTTTGAAAGAGGTCGTATCATTGGATTGAAAGAGGCAGGCTGTCAAATCGGAGAACCGCTCGTCAAATGGGTCGAAGCGTTGCTGGCAAGAATGGGTGGGCAATGACAGATTTCAGCGTCATGATGGTAGTGGTTGACCTAGGGCCACAGCAGATAGGGAGGACAGTTGACTGTCATATCAGCTGTCACAGCACCAGATTCATCGTTATCAACCATCAGACGCCCACGAGTGTCTACCATGACCATTCACAGAAGGCTGATAGAACGAAATTTACACTCGTACCAACCACTACACCACTTGCCACTCATGCCTGCACAATGTCGTCTAGCCAGATTATAGTGGTGTTTGGATCGATTAGGTTAGAATCATGTTGACTGTGGACGTATAGTGTTTAGCAAAGGATCCCGCTTCCAACTGTGTCCTGACGATCATCGAAGACGTGTCTGGAGACGCCCAGGGCAGCATGCCGATCCTGCCTTCACTATTCTAAGTGACACGGGCCCTCAACCAGGAGTTATGGTCTGGGGTGCCATTTATTTTCACAGCCGGACCCTTATGTTCGTCATTAGAGGCACACTTGTAGCCCAGCGGTACGTCGACGACATTTTGAGAACTGTTTTGCTACTGTTCCTTTTGCAGTAGCCTGGCCTTATTTTTCAGCAAGATAATGTCCCGCCACATACGGTACGTGTTGCTAGAAACTGTCTTACAGCTTGTCTCAAACACTTCATTGGACAGCCAGATCGCGAGACCTCTCCTTAATCGAGCATGTCTGGGACATTATGGGAATGCGACTGTGTCTACCTAAGAATGCTGATGACCTGGTCCGACAATTGAAGCAAATTTGGCAAAAAATACCGCAGGAGACCATCAGGGTACTTTATCACTCTATGGCACGTCGTGTGGTAGTTTTCATCCAGGCTATAAGCGAGCTAACGCCTTATTGAGCTCGTTACTTTGTAACTCCGAAATAAATTATTGCATTTTTCTGAAATTTTAATCATTTTCTATTCTGCGCATAATCTTTCTACCTACCAATTTTTGTCTCTAACGGACAACTAGCTCTTGGTGCGTCGTGTTTTTTTGTTTGTTTTTTTGTTTGTTATAGAGTGTAAGCACGAATAAATATAGGAACAATTTTTCGATTACAAATGTGGTTTAATTAATTTATTACAATAAAAAAATAAAATGTAATAAATTATAGTTTAAAAAAATAAAAAACACGCTTTTGTAGTGAATCGAACTAAAAAGTAAAAAAATAATTCTTAATATAAGAATAAAATGATTAACGAGAAAATTAATGTCATTGGGGTAAAAGCGTGGGGTGCTCTATACAATTGTTAAAATTTCTTACTTCTATTCCAAAATGCTGAGTTAGTGTAAAAATGTAGTTCAAAGCACCCCACGCTTTTATAAGTTTCACTTGCATGTAACGGAATCTTGAAATTCGATTTTTACCCACTTTAAGAGGTCAGATTAATTCGAAATTTTGCATACTTGTCAAGGACCGATGACAATACAATAATTAATAATTTCATAATTTTGTTCCACTGTCCTTATTAGGACATCAAGAATAACAATATCCAAATTTGGCGACAATTCTATATACCACTTCCAGATTTGGCAACTTATTGCATATAATATTTTTAGATTTGGTGACTAATCCCATATATCATTTCCAGATTTGGCGACTAAAAGATTAAGGTGCAACCCTAAAAAACGAATACACTTGCGGTTTCCAGAAATAAAACAAACAAAAGTGTTCTCTCTCTTTATGTGAGAAAGGGAAGGGTGGTTTTGTGTGATAAAAATTTCTTACCATAATATAAACAATTGTAAAGTTTTTCTGAAAATGGAAATAGAAAAAAAGACTGGTGCATATTGAAAGAAAAACAATTTACCTTCTAACTGCTAAATATTTTTTATTTTTATAAATCAATACGCGTTTAGAAGTGATGATACGAATTAACATAATAGCAATACGTTTAAAGGGAGACAATACGAATGACACTTTATATTTTACCATGTTTTTATTAACTCGCTTTCTTAGTCGCTTCGATGTCTGTCCGGGTGGAATTTTGTAATAGATTTAAACTGACTTCCCGATGAGCTAGAGACTTGAAATGTGGACCATAGCTCAGAAGTGGGTAACAATGTATGAAAATATGAAAAAAGGAGGAAAAAAATGAAAAGAAGAATTTTATACTTTTTAGTCCGTTATAAAAACATGGCACATTAAAAAACATTTTTTCTTTCGAACTTTTTCTTCTTTACACACTTTGATTAGTTTGACCTGTATCTAAAGAGACGAAATCTTTGAAATATAACGATACGGGACTCATCCGAAGACCCGTAAATGGAGAGAATAAATACCCTTCAGATCCGTTAATTAATATACATTGAAGAGCAAGACTAATCCCAGCAGCCACATATAATTCCGACTCCAAATATCAAACTCAAGGATAAATTCAACAATGACTAAATGATAGTTTAAAAAAACTAAATAAAGACGCTTTTATTGTAGATTGGACTAAAAAATGAAAATAAATTATAGTTTAAAAAAACTAAAGAACACGCTTTTATACTAAATCGAACTAAAAAGTAAAAAAATAATTCCTAATATAAGAATAAAATGAACGAGAAAATTAATGTCAATGTGGTAAAAGCGTAGGGTGCTTTGAACTACATTTTTACGCTAACTCAGCATTTTGGAATAGAAAGAAATTTTAACAATTGCATAGAGCACCTCACGCTTTTACCCCAATGACTATAATTTTCTCGTTAATCATTTTATTCTTATAATAAGAATTATTTTTTACTTTTTAGTTCCATTCTCTATAAAAGCGTGTTTTTTAGTTTTTTTTAAACTATAATTTATTTTTTATTTTTTAGTTCGATCTACAATAAAAGCGACTTTATTTAGTTTTTGAAACTATCATTTATTCATTGTTGAATTTATCCTTGAGTTTGATATTTGGAGCCGGAATTATACGTGGCTGCTGGGATTAGTCTTGCTCTTCAATGTATATTAATTAACGGATCTGAAGGGTATTTATTCTCTCCATTTACGGGTCTTCGGATGAGTCCCGTATCGTTATATTCCAAAGATTTCGTCTCTTTAGATACAGGTCAAACTAATCAAAGTGTGTAAAGAAGAAAAAGTTCGAAAGAAAAAATGTTTTTTAATGTGCCATGTTTTTATAACGGACTAAAAAGTATAAAATTCTTCTTTTCATTCCCCCCCCCCTTTCATATTTTCATACATTGTTATCCACTTCTGAGCTATGGTCTAAATTTCAAGTCTCTAGCTCATCGGGAAGTCAGTTTAAAATCTATTACAAAATTCCACCCGGACAGACATCGAAGCGACTAAGAAAGCGAGTTAATAAAAACATGGTAAAATATAAAGTGTCATTCGTATTGTCTCCCTTTAAACGTATTGCTATTATGTTAATTCGTATCATCACTTCTAAACGCGTATTGCTTTATAAAAATAAAAAATATTTAGCAGTTAGAAAGTAAATTGTCTTTTTTTTTATTTCCATTTTCAGAAAAACTAGACAATTGTTTATATTATGGTAAGAAATTTTTATCACACACAACCACCCTTCCCTTTCTCACATAAAGAGAGAGAACACTTTTGTTTGTTTTATTTCTAGAAACCGCAAGTGTATTCGTTTTTTAGGGTTGTACCTTAATCTTTTAGTCGCCAAATCTGGAAATGATATATGGGATTAGTCACCAAATCTGAAAATATTATATGCAATAAGTTGCCAAATCTGGAAGTGGTATATGGAATTGTCGCCAAATCTGGAAATCGTTATTCCTGTTAAGGACAGTGGAACGAAATTATTGTATTGGTCATCGGTCCTTGACAAGTGTGCAAAATTTCGAATTAACCTGACCTCTTAAAGTGGGTAAAAATCGAGTTTCAAGATTCCGTTACATGCAAGTGAAACTTATAAAAGCTTGTTAAAAATATTTATAATGCATATTACACAAATCTATAATATAAATATAATCTTGTTAGTTTTTATTTGATAACGCTGGAAAATTATATATAAGACAACTTAGTAATTAATTTAATCAGACCTAACCGTGTCTATTGGATATTTTAAGAAAATTAAAAATTTTGGATTCATGAATTATTTAAACATAAAAGACACGTTTGTGACTTCAGTTTTTAATTTCAATGTTTAAAATAAAACAAGCTGTCTTTGACATCAATTAACATTATCTTTTATTAGAGTGAAGTGTTTCAATGATCTGTGCAATACTTAGAATAAAATATTATTCATATTTTAGGGCAGGAAAGCAGATGTTTGAAGAAATCATTTCCGTTTTTATTGCAAGTGAGGCTTATGAAGCATCACTGCTCAGCTTTTTGTGGTATATTAAGCAATGTGGTGGAGCAAAAAGAATGATATATATAACAAATGGTGGACAGGTAATTTTTTTATGTGAAACTATACTTTTTTTCCCCAACACTTTCAACATCTTATTGAATTTTGTGTTTTAGCATTAAAGATATAATTTTTTAAATTTTATACAGTCAGTGAGTAAGAGAAATTTAACTAAAAATTCGTATTTATATTTTGCATTCAAATTTGCCTGTTGAACTGAATATATACTTTTTTTTTCTTAATGATTATGGAATCATGTTTAATCTAAGATGTATTAAAATATAGAAATATTTCAATTATTTCTGCATCATTGTTTTTCATTTAATATTTAAACGAAAAATGTGTGAAATATTTAAACGAAATTTCATATTATTTCCTAAGTTAAGAATGTGTAAGCGTTTAATATGCGGATTATTTCTTTTCAAAATTTCTTTCATTATTTATGTTTTTGAAAGATGTTTCTGAAATTGGTTGCACACAATGTCCAATAGTAATCTTTAAAGTACTTGATTCATATCACATTTGTTTATGTTGTCAACTTAATAATTCTCTCCCCCCTCCGCCACCTTATTCAGTAATGAGTATACCAAGAAAGTTTTAAGCAGGGCTTCGAACCGTAATTTTTTTCGTTCCGGTTCAACTAAAAAAAATAATATCGGCACAGTTCCGGTTTTCGTTCCACCAAAAATGACGGTTTTCAGTTCAGTTCCGAATGAATAATTTTATTTAATGTATATTCTTTTTTGTGCTAAAATATAATTCTACCATAAAAAATGTACATATAATGATGATATAAAATATATGGTTGATGTTAAATTAGAAAATATTGATAAGTTGGTTTCAGTAACGAATCGATTGAAGATACATCGAACCGAGATAAACATATTTTTTTTGGTTCAGTTTTGGTTTTCGTTCCGACCGTAACAACGGTTTTCGGTTCAGTTCCGGTTCGAAGCCCTGGTTTTAAGTCTACATTAGCGTATAGGAGCCTTATAGTTAGCAGCGCACTAATTGAGAGTCCTGTGCTCTAGTTGTCATTAATTTAATCCATTGAATTAAACCCATCTCCATCCATCTGGATCATTTACTTACCAAAAAATATTGACGTGGTTGGACAACATATAGCTATGTTGTTAATAGTTCTGCTTTTCAGATTCTGCGGTTTTTTCGAATAGTCGCTTGGATAAATACTTTTTCCAAGAAAAAAAATGAAATTAATTGGCTTTGTTTTAGGTTAAGTCAAAAAGGAAAACACGTTTTGCAAATAAACTACAAAGCAAAAGTATACAGAAATGACAATGAACATTTTTGTATAATTAGTGATGTAATTTATTAACTGATTGGTAGAAATATACAATCGAAATTATAATAGTTCTTATGGAAAAATTTTTAAATTCTGTTGGTCACAAGAAATATAAGAAACTGCCTCCGTATAGTTCTCAACACAACAGTGGTTATTCAATAAAATATTTTATTAAATTCCAGTTTCCAAAAGTGAATAAATCTTTCATCTCGTGTTCATTTTAAGAACAATATTTGATTTGCTTCTCTTGGGGTAAACAGTGGCGCACACAAGAAGGGGGAGGGATCCACGGGTCCGACCCCCCCCCCCCCATAGCTCTTGGTTTCTTTCGATTGATTATATTCCAATGTATATATTACGCAAAATTTGATTAAGTATTTGTTACTAATAATTTATTTTTATTAATGCTAATTATTTATTCAATAATTAATTTTTTTACTGTTTTTTGTTCTTGACAATCGATCAAATTAAAAGTATATGTTTGGTGGTGTATTGGGGTATGATACGAGAATGGTGGACTTTCGACACTGGACCCCCTGAAAAATTCTTCTGTGTGAAAAAATGTTGTGCGAAACAATTATTATTTGTAATTTTTGCCTTCTACTTTTTCAAAACATTTTGTGTCAATAGATTTATAAAGACAAAGATTTACCCCCAAAAAAGGAAATAAATTCGATTAAGAGATTACAGTAATACCCCGAATTTACACGATAGGTGGGACTGGGGGTGATAACTACGTAAGTCGAAGTAGGAGTGAATATTAACGTTGTACTGTTCAGTTACACGAGGGCTTCTGGCGACGGAACTCGTAATTTTAAACCATGGTTACAAGTGATGAGGACGACACCTGAGCTCTGGCAACCCCTCTCCAACTTCCTGACCACGCCAAAGGGAGGACGTTTGAGCGCTCTACATATTTAACGTGCATCGCTCCCCTACACGGTGGGTCTTCAGCAGTACTAGGCTCGAACTCATGACACGCCTGCCCCGAGTCCGTAACCTTGGCCACTAGGCTACCGCGGCTATATACACTGGTGTCCAAAAGTTAAGCATAATTGATAATTGTGTGACTAAAGAAGGAACTGTAAATCAGAATGGTGGGAAACGTGATATGCGAGTGTAAAATGGTTATAAAATAAAGAAGCAAATCAAAAGAATAATAATTAATTTTACTATCCAAAGGTAGCAGTTTGAAAGAAAACTGAGCATAGTAAAGATTCACACTTTAAAGAAAAAATGAAAGAAAACATTAAATAAAATACTGATGCTGCAGTTTAATAAGGCGCGTGGTCACCTCTGACAGCCAGGCACGCTGCATAGCGATTTATCATACTTGCTATGAGATGATGAATGAGTTGTGGGCTCAAACGGTTCCAAGCTCCTTGGAGAGCTCTCTTCAGTTCTGTAACGGAGCTTGGTGGGTGCGAAAGGGCTGCAATTTGTCTCCTGAGCATATCCCATACATGCTCCATAGGATTTAAATCAGGGGAGTTCGCAGGCCACGACATGCGCTGGATGTTTTCCGTTTCAAGGAAGTCATCAATCAGCAGCTCTCGGTGACATGGCGCATTATCATCCATGAATATGAATTCAGGACCGACAGCACCTCGAAACAAGCGAACATAAGGCTCAAGAACTTCGTCTCTGTATCTTTGAGAAGTCACACACCCCGTGTCAAAGAAATGGAGGTCTGTGCGGCCGGCCATCATGATACCTGCCCATACCATTACTCCCCTAGATGGAAAATTACGTCTTTCCGTTATGTTTCTTGGTTCAAAATGTGTTCCACGTTCTCTCCATATCGTTACTCGCCGAGAATCACTACTCAGACAAAACCTTGACTCGTCATCACATTGACCCACTCTCCCACACTCCAATGAAGATGTTTCAAACTCCAGCTGAAACGAGCGCGTTTATGCGCAGACGTGAAGGGAATGCAAACCGCTGGTCTTCTGGCATTTAGGCCAGCATGATTTAGTCTCCTGTAAACAGTTTGTCTCGAAATTCGTATTCCTGTGGCGGCTGTGAGCGCCGAACCCAGTGCTCTGGCAGTACTGCCCCTCTGACGTCGCGCACTTATTACCAGATATCAGTCTTGTCGAGGAGTTGTGACTCTTGGTCGACCTGATACTGGTTGTCGGGTGACATCTCCCGTTCTTTGAAATCTCTGCCACAGTCTTGAGATCACAGACTGGTCCACATTCAGAATTCGAGACACTTCGGTTTGTGATCGTGAGGATTCCTGCATTCCAACGATTCTTCCTTTCGTAAACATGTCGAATTGGCGTCTTTGTGCCATCATTCACCTTGTTTGATGGTTAACAACGTTCCTTCGCACAGCAATTGCACGAAACTTGTCTGAACTGTCTATGCTGCGTGAATCGGTTTCTCCGCATTCCGATATGCACCGGTGTTTCGCGCAGGACGTAGTCGACTGAAAAGTTTTGCATAAACTCAATGTTTCTTCTTCACCCAATTAATATCCGCAAGAAATTTGGAATAATTTTACGAATATTTACTACATGTTTTTCACATTTTACGATTTATGCTTAACTTTTGGACACTAGTGTATATCAGGGTATAATTTCCCATATAAATACATAAAAATCAATTTTGTTGGAGCCGAAGACAAAAGAAAATAATAAGTTAGATAAAAATGTTAGGTAACACAAATCTAAAATAAAGCTTTTTTGATGTAGAAAATTTCATAAAAAATCTAACAAAATGGTCTGCCGGCTCAAAAAAAAATTTTTCTCCCTCAATATTTCCTCGTTGCATGCTAATATTTTTTTTTCTATTCCTTGTTTTTTTGCGAAAACACGCGCTTTGTTGAAGTCTAAATTTTCTAAAATTTGTAACCTTTTTTCAATTAAACTGAGGTTTTCTGTCAAATTCCCAATTGGCCATTCCATCTTCTGATTGAACTGGGTCTCAAGTTCTTCAATGCCTTGTTCTTGCTCATGCATTTCTATGAGCTCCTCAACTGTCAGCTCCTGATTGTGGGGATCCAGTAGTTCTTGAATGTCATTACTATGCACTTCTAAATTCAGTAGTGTAACAGAAAATAATTGGACCCCCCCCCCGCAAGGTCAAGTTTTTGGCCCCAAGCCGGATCTTACGAAGGATTACAAAACCATAACATAATGTACCTTTACACATCACATAAAAATATTTAAACTTATAACTGAATACAAAATCAACCTGAGTCTGAGTAAACGAAGTAAATAACATAAAATTAGAGAATATTTATAGTATTTATTAAAATGGAAATCTAACAACAGTCGATAGATAACCGGGTAACTTAAATAAAAACAATACACTAAGAAAGACACGAAACTGTAAAATAATTTTCGATTCCAAATTCTTACGAAAGAAAAGATATTGCTTACTAAATTCTTCGTTTCTGAATCCCAGGATGAGCTTGATCTAAAGTTTGATTATATTCTAACATAAATACTGCAACTCTTAAAAAGGAGAGTTCTTTGTATGATGCAAAAATGATTTAATGAAAAAAGAAATAAACTCATACATTCCGTGTTCTAAGACAAAAACACAACTACTGTTACTACTACACGAACTAAAAGAAAATTTGTTCCTTGAAATCTGTATCTATGGGCGCACTTAATAATGCGCAAAATCACTTCCATTCAAGCCTGTTTCTTCGTTTTCATCTTCCGACTCCTTTTCTTTAGATAGAGTATCCTTATTAGCTGAAGTGTCCGAAATTGTGTTTTTTTTCTTGTGAATCAATTTCCCACTTCCATGATTTGTTCATTAGGTTCCCTGTCATTTCTATTACTAGCACTTGCACAAAATTATGTACTTGCAGATATTAAAAAGTTATCAAATTTTGCATATTTGACATTAATATTATACTCCTTTTCCTTTCGAATTTTTTGTTTATGAGAACCACCAAAGTTTTTTTTTAACTCCACTCATTTAAGGGACGCGTTTTTTCATGTCTTATTAACAAAATACCAATTTTTGAACCAGAATATTAAATTCCGATTAAAAAAAACAGTTCTAATATTGAAAGCGAGATGGAAATGCTTTAATAATAAAGGAAAACCCTATATTTCAGTGTATTGAATATACAAATAGAGATGTCTGTTCTAAAAGCAATTTTGTGAAACGTTTCTCATTATGCTTTATTTGATTGAATACTCATAAATCTAGACCAAATATTCATTTAAAATGCTCTTTATGCTTTTCCAAGTATCGTAATGTTAGGTCTACCGGAAAGTTCTGTCCGTTTTTAGAATAAAACAAAATAATAAATTTCTCATACCTTGACTAAACTTTATTGAATTATATGATTGCCATCATTATTTACGACTTTTTGCCAGCGGGATGGCAATTTGTATACACCATTTTTAAAAGATGTCTCATCTCTAGAGGCCAAAAATTAAACCAGTGCTTGTCTGATATCTTCATCGTTCTTGAATTTTCTGCCCTGCAAAAAAATTTGTAAGGACAGAAGCAAGTGATAATCGGAAGGCGCAAGATCTAAGGAGTATGGTGGATGCAACAGAATTTCCCAGCCCAGCTCTGCCACTTTCTGACGAGTCCCTAAAGCAGCATGTGGCCTGGCATTGTCATGAAGCAGTATGATGGCAATGTATTGGTCCTCGAATGTCCCACCATATGCGCAACATTCTCTTGTTCATGCTCAACTTCGGCTTAGAAGAGGGGGGGCAGGTTTTCCGGGTTCACAATATGCCCTATTTCTTATGACGTTTTCATAGGTAATCCATTTTCATCCCCAGTTATGATCCTGTAGAAGAAGGGTTCGATTTTGTTGCGTGCAAGCAGAGATGTGCATATGATGATTCGATCATTCAAATTCTTTTCACTTAACTTATGTGGCACCCATCTCGAATACTTTCACACAAACTCTAGTTTCCGAATATTATCCGAAATGGTTTGTTGAGCTAAATCAAGCGTATCCGCAATCTCCGATGTTGTCAAAAAAGGATTTTGCTCTAACATGATCTTGACAGTATCGTCGTTGATCAAAGAGAGCCCAGAGTGTGGCTTATCAGAAAGGTCGAAATCACCTACTTGAAATTTTTCGAACCATCTTCAGCATGTTCTATTAGAAACTGTATACCTTCACCAAACACTTTCAATAAATTTCTACGCGCTTTTGAGCATTTCTTCCTTGTTGGAATTCTTATAAAATACAGTGGCGTAAATGAACTTATTAACACATCTCACTTAATACTAACATGAATCATCTGTGTTTTAGTTCATTTGCTAGGTCAGTAAGTATACATTCAGGGATAAAAAAAAAAAAGAAGCTTAAATATGCGTCAAGTTAATATGCGCATCCTTGTTGAAGCTTATTGTAACCGGAACGGATAGAACTTTTCGGTAGACCTAATACTATTTTATGTGAAAAAAACGTAACATATGTACGTTTTTTAAGACTTCACTACATGAAAATGAAATACATGAAGGGGGGGACTAAAGTTGCCGATAAGTTACCCTGCAGCTTCGGTAAAAAGTAAATCATGTCTTTTTTTCTATCTACAGCTAGTGTAAAGTATACTATAATAATAACAGTGAGATGAGTTTTTAATCTTCTTAGCATTATATCCTATTCTCCATCTGACTTTTATTTTATCTGTTGGTAATTTAGGTTTAAGAAAAAAGCCCACTAAAGAAAAGTATCTCTCGTCCAGGCATTACAGCACATCAAACATAATGTTATTTTTTATTTGGTTATTGGATCAGATATCATGAGTGTATTAAAGTTTTGATTTTGAATGACGTCAGATTGCCTATAGGAAAATCGCTTAAAAGTTGGATTTAAAAAAATCTACGTTAATGGCGTCAGTCAGGCTTTGGGTTTCCTAGAAGCCTAGCCCCCCCCCCCCGCAGTGCGGGGGTGTACATTACGCCAATGTCTAAATTTATTTACCTTTCAAGAGCGACAACTCAATCACGTTACCAGTTTCACCATCCCCCCCCCCCCAAACAAAAGACGAATCGACGAGATTTGAAAATCGCGTAATTCCGGGTTCGCGAAAATCGGGGTAGCTAAGTCGAGACATTACTGTGGTCTTCAAACTTTTCAACTCACGGAACCCCTATAACTTGAAGGTGCTTTCGTGGAACCCCAAGAACTAGAAAGTGTTTTCGTGGAATCCCATTCCATACACATACTTTGAAGAATATATCTCAAAATAATATTTAAAGCAGATCAGCATGTTATAGGCCTTTATGTAAAAGCAATTTAAAAAGTTTATTATATTAAAAGAAATTCTAAGCTAATTTTTTAATGTAATTTAATTATTAATAATATTAATTTTGACGCAAGTATCACCTATCCATGCATTACATTTAGTAACTGAGACATGTTCTTGCTTTTTACACACAAACTGTCGAAATCTAGGTCTATGGAGATTAAATGCAATCACATTACATATTCTGAGTTTAATTTGCTATTATACTTTGTTTTTGTAGCCACTTATATACGTTAAGAAATATTTTCCACTTAAACACAATGTTCTGCATAGCATTAAAATGTTAATAGCTGTGTGAGAAATCCAGTGTATTTTGCATGAATTTGCAACCTAAAATTTAGAAGCTGTTCTTGCTTAAATTTAGATTTTAGCATCAACTTTGTTGATATGTTGTTTAATTTCCTTCATAATAGAAGTTGTTTTCAACAAATGTCAAAAGATGCATTTTCCATTAGAAAACTATTTGGTTTTGCAAGGCATTGTGCTAACCATTGAGTATAAAATTATCTTGTGAAATCCTAGATAGTAAACAATAGAATATTCACAACGTTGGAATTATATATATATATATATATATATATATATATAACGTTTTAATATTCTTTTATTATACTATAATAAAAGTTTAAAAAGTGTTTCAAAATAAAGTTATATATAAATAAAAATTTTCAGTTTTAATGAGTAGTAGAGCTTTAGATACTTGTAACTTATAAACTTCATAGAGAACGTAAATCTATTTTGCATACATATTTATTTCTTCTCGATATTTTTATTGTGACTCGTGGAACCCCTGAGTGTCTTGTGGAACCCCAGGGTTCCGTGGGACACAGTTTGAAGACCACTGCTATACTCCTATGTGTATTTTATACAAAACGATGCTCGCTTGTACCAACATCTTGTGTCCCACAAGACAAGTTTAATCGTCATAAGTGTGTGATAGCCTCAAAGTGAAGAGATAGCATTTGCTGATTATGAAAATCAATTGATCTCCAAAGTTCTCGTGCAGAAGGTAAGAAAAGGAGATGACAGCTGCAATGCCGACCTACTCAGTGTTGGCCTGGTTCACAAGTACGAGATTCCTTTCTAATAATTCGGGCATAATTCTACATCAACATTATTTCCGACCATATTAAACACAAGAGTTTGTTTAAATGTTGGAAAGCAACACTTGAATTAGCTGTATAGTAATGTGTTTATTTTGTTCTGTATTTTTAATTGTTAGTCCTTGGGAGTATTTGAATATCTTTAAAATGCACACACATAATAAGAAATTTTTCACTACATGAAAAAAATTGAAGAAAATAATGTAACAAAATGAAGCAACTTCTAGGAGTATTTCTCCTGAAATCCCTCTTTGTACCTAATTTTGAATATTTCTCTTTAAAGTATGGGACCATGCATTTTTAATAAACGTAAAAAAAAAAAATTGTTGAAGGGACAGTTAAAATTGATTCTTTTCTGCTCTAATGATTAAAATGATGAATGAATAAAAAAATCTTTTTTTAAAAAATTGTTTTGAATTAATGTATACATAACTTGGAGATAATTAGCTTTTAAACATTTTGAATGGCTTTTTGTTTCCCTATTACATATAAATATCAAAGTTCAGGGCCGGACACACTTATCAGGAATCTGGTAATGCTATTAAAAATATTTTTCTTAACTTGAAGTTATATCAAACATTTATAAACCTCTTACAGGATGATTCCAGAATGTTTTCTTTTTTATTGTGGACGTGGTAAAATTTATACTAAAATATCAATAGCATCAATCTTAATATTTTAAAATATTTTTATAAAAACATCCAGTTTATAATTATGAACCATTATGTTTACATGCAATTACTACAAACAGTTAGTCATTTTTAATTTATTATTGCTTAGGAAAGAAAATTTATAGGTGGTTCTCAACAAATAAGTGTTAAACTTGCTGAAAGACTGGGAAGTAAGTTTTCGTATTTACATCCCAATACATTAGAAATTATTAATCTCCTAGCTAATTTTAAATTCCAAATGCTTCCTTTTTTAAGAAAATTTATAACTTATTGCAGAAGATAAAGTTATTACAAACAGTCCCGTCATTGCTATAAATCAGGAATCGAAGGATTGCGTCATAGTTAAAACTCTGCAAGGAAAAGAATATAAGGTAAGTGAAACTATGCTTTAAAATAAATAACTAATAAATAATTTATTGTTGATAAACACTTCAAAACTCGAAGCTTTTTTAAATATATTTACGACAAGTATAGAATTTTATTTTTATTTACTTAGTTCCAGAATTAGGAAGAAACCAGGCACCCACACACACAATTCGCACTCTAAGAACGAGATAATTATTTTAGTTAAACTAAATAATATGAAAAATTTAGGTTTAAAAAATAAATTTTGAGTTAAATAGAAAAGCAATTTAACGAAACTGGGGGGAAATTAAATTACAACTATTTTAATTTACGAATTAGCGTAAAATCCGGCGTATAACATGCACTTTTAACACGAAAAATAAGATCGAAATTTACGGCGCGCGTTATACACCGGGTATAAAAGTGAGGCCTTTGAAAATAAAAAAAAAATTAAAAGATAATAGAAAAAAAAACTAAACTTCTACATAGATTAAAGTACTGTTTATTTAAATGTAACGACATTCCTTATGAACTTAAAAGGTTGTATGTATAGTTCTAAAAGTATATTTTTTTCTAAAGCTTGGAATAATATCTCGAGTAAATGACTTCAAAACAGAGCATTGCACACGGACATTCCAGGTTTCTCCGTAAAAATGGGGTGCGCGTTATACGGCGAATATACCTAAAAATTAAAAATTGCAGCTTTAAAGTATGGGTGCGCGTTATAAGCCGGATTTTACGGTAAGTACTCATAGAGCCCAGTTATAGAGGCCGCTTTGAAAGAACGGGAATGTAAGGGTATGGTGTGCTATCACCCATACTCGAGAGAAAGGGAACAAAGGCAAGCGGCCTATTGCGAGTTTCACGAGGGATATGCGATCCTGAGTATTTAAATTACCTTAAATTGTAATAAAGTTCTGTATAGAAGTAAAGAAAGTTGTTAAATGTAGTATTAGAGAAATGCCATCCTGTCACAATTGAATAGAAGATAAAATAAACGCGAAATCCTACAACTTATAAGAATTGAGGAGGTTAGAACCCTACAGTACTCTTAAGTAAAATCAGTCGTGGTTGGTGATTTTGCAACGGGTCTACTCGAGTTCTTTTTACTAACAGTCCTCTTGGGGGGGGGGGGAATGGGTCTTTAGAATTTATTCTATTGAAAGACTTCCTTCGGAAAAGAAGACGCGAGTATGTAAATTACGACTTGTATATAAAGATTAAACTTTCGAGTTAAAAGAGAGGTTAGACTACTACGGATAGCAGTAATTGATTAGCGTGGATACTTCGTAGCTGATTATTGTAATATTAAAGTTGACGATCTGGTCGATTAAGCGTTAAATTTGGATTCGATCAAATTGAATTAGAAGGCATATTGCCTAAACGTAAGTGATCCAATTTATTAATTCTCCTAGTATCTCGTCTATCCCACGATTGCTTCACATATTTAGTAATTGGTGTATTTTCCAGTTTGAATTGTTGAATTTGCGTCTTCGTTGATAATTGTTAATATACAAAGTTTTTTTTTGACTGTGGCTAATCTTCCTTCCGATCCTCTCACACTAAGGGATGACACGGATCATCCCTTACAATGTTATCACGTGTGTTAAGGAAGAGCATATCACAACATTAATCCCACATATTCAGAATTCAATATTTGCTTTCAACTGCCTCGTAAAACGTCACAATATACTAAATTGGAAGTCTCTCTATCTCACAGTTCCCTTCCATGTTGATTCACTTCTTAGGACATTTGCGTTTGCAAATTTTGGAAATGAACGTTGGCATTATGTAGGAAGCAAAATCGCAGAAAAAGATGAGTAAGATGAGGCAATAAATGAAGCAGACAAAATAAAAGCGAACTTTACATATTTCTAAGCTTTAGTTACCTCCTCCATTAACAAAATAAGGAGAAAGAAAGTGAGAGAGAGAGAAAAAAGATTATTTTTTGTGGCGGGAAATTCTGTTCAGAATACTAATACTAATGGTTGAAAAATTTATTCTCACATTTTTCTGAGATACTTTAATTAAAAATATTCTGATACGCTGTAAGCAACTCACTTTAAATAATTACTTCATTTCATGAATAGTTCTAAAACTCACTGCAATAAATTAAATATTTTTTTTATTAATGAATGCATCACATGATATTCTATATCCATGTTTTCTCAATTATTATAAGAATCAAAAGATTATGTTAAGAAAAATTTCCGTATCTACGAGGAATGATCAGAAAAAAAGGTTACAAACTGCAGCATTTGAAAAAAACCCATATTGTGGAGAAATTTTGTTTCCCTAGAGTGGAGACAAATGGTGTTATGCTTTTCTCACAGCTGGTTTGCGGGTAGGTAGTGAAAGTTCCCAGACGATCCAGGGTGATTGAAATGACAAGAGCTTAGAAAATTGGTCTCGTTTGGAAGTGCGAGCCATTATTCGATTTTTATGGGCAAGGAATGTGTCCATATCTGACATTCACAGTCAAATCGTGGAAGTTTATCGTGAAGAAGCAATGAGCAGACAACATGTAGCGAAATGGTATCACTCTTTTCAATCAGGCAGACAGGATATCGAAAACCGCAATACGGCAGGGAGCGGCCAGCCAAGTTCTTCAACGACAGAAATCAACACGGTGCGAATTGAAGAAATGATTCGAAATGATCGATAGGTAATTCTGCGTGAAATCTCGTCAGAGCTGGGACTGAGCTATGGTAGCGTGTAACATATCGTTTCTGATGTGATGCGATATTCCAAGACAGTTCTGTGAAAACATCCGTCGAGACCTGGCTCAATAGACTAGGACCTGATTTCTCCCCCAAGACGGGTTAAACAAGTTTGTCCCGAGTTCTGATAAATGCCTTAATAGACTTGGTGATTATGTTGAAATGTGATAGACACATATGCCTCTTAATTTCTTTTTGTATTTTCTGTCTTTTTTATAATAAATATTTCTTTATTCGATTTGTAACCTTTTTTTCTGATCACCCCTCGTATTTACCATACTCTCCATTATTTACTCTTTTGAGGCTAAATTTTATGATATAGAAGTGATCTGTGTGATGTATTAATTTATAGCTGTAACTCGTAGTAGTAAGTTAAAATGCGATAATTCTGTTTTTCAAAACCGCTAAGACTATCCATTTCAGCATCCAATTTGTTTAAATAATGGAAAAAGAGATTTCTGTTCCTGAACGGATTACTGAGCATATTACGAGTAAAGTTAAAAGATCAGGATGTAGGGGAATCTGAAGTCGATCCTACCATCATTGTTGTCTTTCCATTTCAAAGAATGATTTTTAAATAGATTCAGTATCTAAGAATATATTGATTAATAATCCGTGAGGAAAGAAAATTTACAAAAAATATTTCACTTACCTAAATGTCAGCATTAATCGTGAGAAACTTAAAGGATGAACAGTGTTCTTTTTTTTAAAAAATCACGTTACATAGTTTTACAAACAGTGTCAAAAATTCAAAAGCAAAGTCTGGCAAAGCATTCAGTTTAGTTTCTTTCCCATTTTATTACAAAAAAGAGACCAATTTGTTATAATACACCTATCGTAAAA
The DNA here is from genome assembly GCA_019973975.1 of Trichonephila clavata. NCBI lineage: Eukaryota > Metazoa > Arthropoda > Arachnida > Araneae > Nephilidae > Trichonephila > Trichonephila clavata. The sequence continues at coordinate 363,415 of BMAO01011300.1, forward strand.
TTGGTAAAGTACATTGTATGAATAATAATTTCTACGAATATCTGCATCAATTTCTATACAAAATTCCTAAATGTCAAATTTTAAAGCATATCCTTTCAGAAAATTATATCTATTGATATTCTTATACACAAAGCATGAATCATACACGATACATCTTTGTATAAACAAGGGTTCTATAAAGGTGTGATAAACGTGCCGTCACGTTTATCCGTGTTTGAGGATAAGAATAAAGTTCAGCCGTAATCAGAACAATTCTATTTTATTATTCTTTCACTAAATTTTAACAACCCAGGGTAAGATATGCACCTTTTAGGAGAAAAAGCAGAGTAGAAATGGTACTTAATGTTTTAATTATAATTCAATTAACTTAATCTTAGAACGCTTTGGCTGTCTACGGTCTAAATTACCATTATTCCGTTCTCAGCTATTCGACCTCTAGTCGTTAATAATCTAATCCATAGGTTCTCAGCGTGGGTGATAACGCCCCCTTGTGGGCGTTTGAGGCTTTCGGGGGGCAGTAAAAGACCCAGAATAAGTTAGGGGGTTTTGAGATGGTATGGAGGGGCATGGGCAGATTAACCAAATATAGTCTAAAAAAGACTAACAAAATACGCTGACTATTATTACCAAAACTAAACTTTAATACTGGTTACCTTTTGTTGATTGCATGTATTTAAAACTGTATATTCGTAGCAATAGCTATTCCAGATTTGCAGGTAAAAAAAAATTGAGGGCTTTAGAAAAAAACTAAATTACAAAATTATATTTTATTAGTAATAGAATATTTAAAAAAAAATTTAATTCGTGTTTTCACCATGCGTTATGTACGCTCTTATTTCTCTGGAGTGGGAGGGGGTGGTATCGAAATATTCACTAGAAAAGGGGGCGCCAGATCAAAAAAGGTTGGGAACCTATGATCTAATCCAACTTAGTGACCAAATCGTCAATTAGCAATCTTTAATTATTCATCAATTAATCGTCGAGCCACTCTCGATTAACTCACAGCTACTTTCCGCTAACCACTAACTCTTAATTTCGTGTACTTGAAAGTTAATGCTTAAAAATCATTCTTCATTTACATAAACCGTGTCTTCTTCGGGAGAAAGTTTTCAATAGAACATTTAAAAGAAATAGTTTTCTCCAAGAGGATTAGTAAGATGCTCGCAGATAAACCCGTTACAAAGGGCAAATGCAATTAAATATATTTTCTGCACCCTAATAAACTTAATATAACTTTCAGATAATAGAAACTTCTATAAAATCAAAGAAATGTGCCATATCTGAATGCATTTATTTCATTTTTAGACAAAATATGTTGTATTGGCATGTCCTCCAGCAATACAGATGAAAATTCATTTTACCCCATCCTTACCCGCTATACGTAATCAGCTTATGCAGAGGATGCCTATGGGAACAGTTACGAAAGTTATTTTATATTACAGATCACCTTTCTGGATAAAAAAAGGTGGTTATTATTTAGCTATCATAAATAAAGTTTTATAGATATATAGTTTTTTAAAGATATATAGTTTTCAGTAAATGCTTGATGTGTAATCTAAATTGGACTGCATTACATTTGTTTTGTAATTATAGATGCCTTAATAGATTACAGTCTCAGTAAAAACATTGTTTTTCCCTTTTTGCATACAATCAATTATTCGGTAAAAATTTCACTGGAAATATCTTTTATATAGAAATACAAGTCATTATCCTGATTTACTATTACTAAGTATTTTGTATTTTATTAACTATTTACCGAATATATAGCATAGAGAAAACATGTGTGAAATATTTATTCATTACTTAATGTACCTTTAGTACACATTGGTTAGTTTAGTTTACTAAATTAGCGCGCTCTTTGTACAATTAAACATGCTAAATTACTCCTGCTCTTTTATTATTTTTCTAGCCATTTAGATAGTTACTCCCGTTATTGTATATTTCATTTTCAATTAGAAAATGGCATCAGAGTTACAAATTTTTGCTGTAAATAAATTCATTTACTAACGCATCATTACTTCTCCAGGATTAAACGGATCATCTATGATAATAGGCAAAGGCCATCCTATGTTTTATTCACTTGATGATACGAAACCAGATGGATCTTTCCCAGCTATTATTGGGTCAGTTGCTTTTTTGCCATCTTGTTCTGGAATTTAGAAACTAAAATTTCATTTTAATGAATTTTGTGTAATAATGACCCTATTGCAACTTCTCTTTTTAAATGATAGTAGTATGCATAAGATAATGGAATCATTTGAAAAATGTAGAAACTCTCACAGAATTCAGTTTTACAGAACTTCAGCGTTTTGCATAATAGGAAAAATCACAACAGTTTAAAGAAAAACCTGTTTAGTCAAGTCGAGTCACAGTAAATGCTTGATTGATGTGTATTCTAAATTTGGCTATGTTACATTTGTTTTGTAAGTATAGATGCATTAATTGATTATAGTGATTTTGTTACTTATGATGTTGTACCTCATCTTGCATGAATCCTTTGGAGCATCTTCCGAGGATTTCATTCACTACAGCCTTATTTCTCCCATAAATAAAAAAGAATTTGTTGTAGGCTATCTTAGACAGATGGTATAAGAGGTTATAAATAATATTCATGAAGGTGCAATTAAATTTTCAATGCTGGTCAAATTGGTAGTGACATCTATATAGAAACCCTTCAGAAAAAGGTATCCCTTTATCAACGAAACCCGAACCCTTTTTCCTCGTTTAAGAAATAAATTTATTGCAATTGATACGGGACTTGAGTCTATCCAGTACGAGAGAGAGTTCAGAGTTATGTGGGCTTTATCCAACAGTCATAATTCACTTTAATATCTTGGTAATTGGTTTCTTGTTGTACATTAAACAAGCATTTCTCTCCTTCACAAGCTGGGACAGGTTTCTTAGTCCCGCAGTATTAATAACCAGTGAATTCCCTCTTATGTAGACATCAACGGAAATAAATTGGCCGAGAAAGGTTATGATTTTACTCACTTCTTTTGCTCAGTCTTATCTGGACCTGCTCTCTCTCAGAATAGGATAATACGGGTTTAAAACCTCCCAAGGATCCCTGATAAACGGGAAGACTACCAAACAACATTGTCTTGACTAGCAGTAATCACACATTCTGTGGGGGGGGGGGCAAGAATGTCTATGTCATCTACAGTAAATGCCTTAATCATGAGGCAAATGCAGAGCTTATTCTTGGTCGTTTGAACCTTTCTAGACAAGATCTTTACTCCGATCCTCTTCTAATGCTGAACCTTCTTTGAATCGACAATCTTTTGAATCTTGTCTGACATCGTGGGATATCGGAAATTCAAATTTGAAAATAATGTATGTACAAGTAACACAGTGAATATTTACATAACTGAAGATTATATGAAATGTCAAAACTGTATATATATATATCGTTAAATGAAAAAACTATACTGCAACAATATTGTTAAATCTAATTTTTAAATATTAAAAAGCAACATACAGGGTGTCCTAAAACTCAACGTCAAATGAGCTCGGGGTGAAAGGAAAAGAGGGTCATATCAGTTCAGGGGAAAAAAATCCGTATCAATTGCAAAAAATTGACACCCTTCATCACGTTAGGTACTGTTACCCCAAATTTCTCAATTTTAGAGATTTTTTCACTAAAGTGATCTTGAAAAACCGTGCTATTAATCAGTCACAAATCGAACAAAAAAATGCTGGTTTAGTTAAAATTAATGTATTTTGTTTGAACAAATGATGTCACCTAACTTGGACTCTCCATAAATATTATATACTACCTTAAGCAAGTTATTTCAAAAGATCTCCCATTTAGTTAAGGTTCCAAAATGGAACACTCCTATCCATAACAATTTTTGCCACATTTTTAAAAACAAAATGGCTTTATATAAAAAAAACTCGATATTTAGTGAATAATTCAAACTAAGCAATAAATTGAAAAATAAAATGAAAAACATTTTTGTAACACGAATGTTCGAAACGTTTGCCTTTCTAACTTTTTTTCAAAGCCAATCAAAAATGTAACCGAGCTGTGCCAAGGGATTGCTGAAGCTGTGGAAGAAATAAATTAAGCTAGTTAATCTGGACTCATCAAACAATCACTTTTAAAAAGATGTAGAACCTGCATTTGTGTAGAAGACAATGATGTAATATATGAATATATCAGGTTTAAAAAAGTTTTGGAATATGTACATCGTAATTTTATCTAGATAATATTAATCAAGAACAGAGAATTTCAATATAATTGCACATTTCAAACACATTTCTCTCGATAAATATTTTCCCTTTGCAGTAAAGGACTTTCGTTATCATTCGTAATAAATTTTTAATTCTGTATTTCGTAACTATTTTTACATATCTATACCTATATAGGTTCGTCACAGGGGATAAATGCCGTGAAATGACTCATTTGACTTCAGAAGAAAGAAAAAAGGCAATCGCCCAAAGTTTAGCTGAGGCAACTGGTTGCCCCGAAGCTTTACAGGTATTCTATTTTGGACATATAAGTGTTAAAATGGCGAATTTACGAATTCAGAATATATATATATAATACGAGAGTGAGGTCATGTTCACTTCATTACTATTTCGTAGTTGCACTGCTGTTACTTTTAAACTGTCATAACATGGCGATTCACTTCTTTGCATTTTTTTTTTATTCTTTAAGCAATTAAATGTGAGATCAAATTAAAAGTAATTTCATCATATTTTATTACGTAGATAACAAATTCTGTTGTGCTTTGTTAAATAAATGACAATGGACATGCTTTTTTCTATTGAGTTTCTCAAATACGAAAATATTTAGACACTCTTAAATATCAGTTTTTTTTTTATCGAATTCTTTTTTTTTTGTCCAGAATTTTCCCAAAAATTTCGCCATTTAACATATAAGATAAATATTTATATTTCCTCAAAATGTGGTCAATTATAAGCATCTGGTGGCCCTCTTTGACCGAATTATTTTAATTCATGAACCAATGGACAGAAGAATGTACTACATTCTTATTATACATTTATGTTCAAAATTAAGGGAATTTTTAGATTTTGTCGATAAAAGAAATCTCAAGAACTACTGGACAGACTTTAATGAAATTTGGTATGCATATAGGGCTGATATAATAATAATAAAAAAAAACCGCATAAAACTAGCATTTTTTTAAACATAGTACTAAAGTACCTTTAAGTTCCTACAACATAAAATTAAACTTAGAACTTCGTTAACATTAATAATACTATGTGAATATTGAAGTGCTTTTCTAACAGGCTTTGTAATGAAAATCATTTACTCAAAAGAAGCTTCAAGATTTTTTTACAACTTAATACCAAATAAAAATACTAGAAACTACCTATTGATGGAGGTATAACTCACTAAAAAAGAAAATGAGCATTGTTTATAAGCGTTGTAAAACTACAGGCAAAAATCACTTTTTCCCCTGTTTTGATTTTCTAAATTGTAAGGTTATTGTTAAATTGAAAACTTTTAATTTCCCCCCAAATTCCTATTGAATTATTAGATGAACCGAATGAAATTTTTTTAACGCAACTTTTGCAAAAATCTTTTTTGAGACACCTTTATTAAGCATCGATCCCCAGTGCACCGCTATTAGGCAAAACTTTTTTGAATGCAATATTGTCAGCTCCACCACAAATTTTGCTATCGAAAGAAGTTTGTAACATTTATGGACAATCGGCCAACACACTATGCACTAACATTCTATTTTTCTTAAGCTATGCTGTGTATTATTGGGACTTGATTTTTCAATAACTATCAAAAATTCAGCATATTTATTCCATTTATTATAAGTGTTATTTTGATAAATTTGTAAAAAATTTGGCTTGATTGATAAAATCATATATGGCTTGCGGTGCACACCAGCTAGTATCGGCCCTGCGCATAGATTCAATTACTGCACCATACACTACTTTTCTGAGAAAACGAAATTTTTTCATTAATTTATGTGAACAAACGGAATTAAATTACTTACTCTTTTAGGTTCCAGATAGCAATTAGAAATCAAGCAATTATTTATATATCTTTATACTAAATTATATCACATACTTGCATCAAATTAGAGTGTACTTGAAATAAAGTTTTAATCAGAAATATATATATATAGCTTGATCATAAAATAAACCTGTTCACAAATATTAGTATAACTAAATGTTATCAATTAAGCTATCGAAACATTGTCATTTTTAACTGTTTATCTTTTATAGCTAGTCATCTTTAATTACCGGGATTCTTTAGTTATTTTTCCCCTGTGAAGGATATTAATGTGCTTGTGATGGGCATTAATTAAAAAAAGTTTGTGACGCTTTTCAGTCTCTACCATATTATTCCATAAACTAAATGCAATTAGTATGATTTAAAATTTTGCTAATTTACTGATTTGTAATTTTCTTTGATACTTAAAAAATATTTTTAAAAATTATGATAACCACACAAATTTTTAAAAATTTATTTAAATGTATGTTTCTTAATTTATACAATTTCTGATTCAGAATTGTTTACTAATGTAATTAAATTTTGAACTAAAATGGTAATCTTTTTTTATTTTATTTGAACAGCCTATTCATTACGAAGAAAAAAACTGGATGGAAGAGCAATACACTGGTGGTTGCTACACTGCCATGTGTCCTCCAGGATTTCTCACTAGATACGGAAGGTAAGCAATTTAACAAATTATTTACCTTACACATTCAATACCACTTCGGACATCATTCGTGACATCCGTAAAATAGTCTTCTAAGAATTTTTGAGAACTAATATTACAGTTTCTACAAAAGAAATAACAAAATTTCCTCATAATCGACTATATAGTGATGTTTCTATTGCTTCAAAAGTTTTTAAAGTAAATAAGTGCTGTAAAAGTTTTCTAGAGACATTAAAAGGTGATACAAATACGGAAAATGAAATTGGGGAATGGCCAGGCTACGACTAAAGTAAGTGCTCTGATATAAAAATGTTAAAAAGATAAGGAGAGTAATTTTGATCTTTGTCTCTAAGACTAGCTAAAATATGGTTTTTATCATACATGAAACTGATAACAGTAAAATAAAACTAAAACAAATGAAATTCCTTTTTTGTTGTTGGAAGTGGTTATATGTTTAATAATATTGCTAGGGTTGTCGACCTTACAGCATGAGTGCTAGTTTGCTTACATGAATGTTGTTCTTAATTAATACTTTCAATTAGTTAGGAATTCTTACCTTGAAATATTCAATTAAAAGCAGCCTACTTTTATCTAAAAGAGATTCCCAGTTCTCATTTTAATTCAAGCAGAAGTTGTATTTAATCATTAATGCTCGTAGTAATCGTCACCAATATATGAAATCAAAACGTTTTTATCTTTGGATAATATTATTTGTTAATCTAAGTATTAATATGAATAGAATTAAAATATTACTCATTAAAGGCCAATTTTCTACCTTTACTAATTACATATATAAGAAGTTTACATAAACAATAAATGAAGCAGTGGCAGAGCCAAATGGCCCTGGTTGCGTGTTCATTGACGCCATTGTTGTTGGTTTGAGTCATGCTGCTGCTAAAGATACACCGTATAGTGTGGCTGATGCACGTGAAGTTTGTTGAGGCTCAAAGTCCTGGTGTGGTGTGCCAGCTATAGTTGCTTAAAATTGAGACCTATAGCACTTGTGTAGCTTCAGAGTGTGATGTTGATATGAAATCAATCAATCATAAGTGATAAATTTTCAAATAGTTAAATGAGTCATGGTAGCTCTATGGAGCAGAATAGCCCTATTGAGCTTTAACCTCCAATCTTGACTTCTGAAGTGACTGAAATAGAATTAACAACTTTCCCATTTTGGTCAGTATATTACTTAAAAATAAAATCCAATGCTTTAAATTTAATTTTTTTAATATGAATTGAGTTTAAGATATTTAATAAGTTAGCTAGAAACGAAGAAAAAACCACTAAAAGATCGCAATTCCCACTATTATATCACATTGCATATAAATAGCACACACACAAATAATTTTCGTGATTTTATTTTTAAAAAAATTGTCCATGGTTAGAGGGATAAGCAATTTAGGGGGGAGGGGGGGGGCCTGAAACCTTAGAAATGTTTTCATAAGGGCAGGAGCAATGTTAGTGTTGCTTCTTTTATTTTCCATGCTTTTAATTTTTTTCCCTATTGTACCACCTACTACTCATTGACTTTCAAAAAGCAATAGTAAAAATGATTCATTTCAGAGCATTAAGAAAGCCTATTGATAGACTCTATTTTGCTGGCACGGAGACATCTATAAAGTGGTCTGGTTACATGAATGGTGCTGTTGAAGCTGGCGAAAGAGCAGCTAGGGAAGTTCTTCATAAAATGGGCAAAATTTCTAAAGACCAAATATGGCTAGAAGAGCCCCAGTCACAGGTTAGTGTTTTTTCCCTATTTCCAAAAAGTATTTCTTTTAATATGTGGATATATTTTATTCTATTTAATTGCATTTTCATGCTCTTTATATTTTATCATACTTTTATTTTTTCTCTTCAGATTGAAGATATAAATTCTCATCAGTAAATATATTTGCAGCTAGAAAGGCAAAGTTCCTTTCAAAATTAAATCAAATTCTTTTCTAAAATTTGATAATTTTTTGCAATTGAACTTTTAAAATGAAATTTATTTGTTTAAAAATTGCTTTTATTTGATTTTTTTATACTTAATAAATGTATCAAATTTTAATTGGAATATATTGTTTTCCATTCTGAAAAAACCATGGAATTTCTTATCTTACACTACTAAAATTCGAAGGTAAACAAACGTATCTATCTATCTACCTATCTATCTATCTATGTGCGTCTATCTTCTCACGAACAGCACCACGCAGAAAGTCGCGGAAGGTACCAAAAGATTGGGAATTTTCCGGGGAAGCCGTATTGCCTATTTATATTCCGATATTGTAATGAGTTAAAAAGATATTAATTAAAAACCTTAAAACGCCTAATTGTTTTACTCCTGCCGGTTGTTTACTTGGCGGAACTTCCCTTCCGTTTCGGCCGAGCGGTAATCTTACGTTTTCCACCATATTAAAATTGTCATCTAATTTTCGAAAATAGACAAAAAATAATTACAGAATCGGAAAGATCATTTATTTCGCCACGACACGGTATAATATTTTTTGTAAAATAACGATATTTTCTATTTTTTTCGAATTTTTTAAAATAGTGTTAAAATTGACGCGTTTTTATGAAAATTATATCTAAATCGTTGGGTATGAATTATTTTCGTGTTATTAAATAGATATTCTGCACTAATTAACTTCAAGCCTTTCTCTTTTAGATCCATTCATTTAAAAAATAAAATTCCCCAAACATTTTTTTTAAAGAATTTTTAAAAAGTAGTCTTAATTTTTACTTCACATTGAATAACTTCGACATTTATGAAGATAATCTCACAAAACCTTTTTTCCGTGTGTACAGTAATATTATCCGTAACATATACGAAGATTGAAAAAATTGCTTCAAAATTACGGATTTTAAAGGGAAATCAGTAACTTTGGCGAGTAAAAAAAAATGCGAGTGAAAAAATTACTTTTTCGTCCTCCCATTCATTATTCTTGCCTATTTTCATTTCTCGTTAAGGGTTTCGGTAGCACATTCGGTAGCGCTTCGCTTCTCTCATTTACACCGTAAAGCAGATCGTGTCTTTGCGAGTTCGAATCGTGGATGATCTCTTTTTTTTCATTTCTGCTAATTTTTCCCACGTAAATTAATTTTACTGATAAATACTTATTTTAACATGATCCTCTGTTATTTTAATGTACTTTTCATTTTTTTTTTTTTTTTTTGCCTTTAGAAAGGTTTTTTTCTGATTTTTAATCATTCAAACTAATTTCTATCTTTTTCAACAATTCGATTTTGTTCATTTCTGCTTATTTTTCCCACCCGTAAATTAATTCTCTCTTCTTCAATGATTGAATTCACTTGCTGCATCCCCACTGATCAGAAATTTACTTCATTTTCAGTGCTGCCATTATGTAAGCAAATGGTATGTCACAATTAATTGCTAAATGAGCATTTTTAATCAATTTTATTAAAAATAATTAATAAGTTAGTTTTGTATAATATAATTTTTTTCGCAGATACGTGTTTAAATAATTTTAAAACAGAGTGGAATGAAAAACTATAAAATTAAAATTAAAAAATTAAATGTTTTTATCAAATAGTATTTTTTTCTTTTTGAATGTTTTTTTCAGTGAATGTTAGCATATAACTAGGTTTTCCCCCAAAAGTGGATTTTTAACACTTATATATGTTTAATCAAACATCCAAACGTTTCAAGAGCTATCTGTAGAATTTTTTTTATTAGTATTTATTGATAATGGATTTAAATTAATATATTTTTTTTAAAATTAAAATGCATTCAATGCATTTCTGAGATTTATTTAAAATATTTATCAGTATCGAAATTTTTGTTCTCTTTCATAAAACTTATAGTTTACTTTAAAATAATGCGTAATTGCATGAAACTTTTTTCCCCGTGTCTAATATTTCAAAAAATTCTCACAATTTTACTTCAAGAATTAAAATAGTAGTAAAATTTTGTTATTTGAAAAATTTATACTTTCTGTTCTTTTTTCAGCATACAACTATTTTTAAAAATGCTACAGTTTCGTTTCCGGGAAAAAACTATCTTTCTTTAAAGAATTTTATAGAAAAAAAACAACTTTTTTTTACAAAACAATGCTGTTTTGCATATTTTATGATTTTTTCTCATACGAATCAATATCCTTGCGTTTATATAAAAATGATTTTTAAAACTTTCAGAATCAGTGATTTAAAAAATAAAAAGCCGAAAACTTATTTGAACGAATTTTAATAAACACTCAAGATACTTAAATCAATCATTTAATAAATTCTTCATTCGTAAAGATAATTGCATGAAACTATTTTTCCGTGTGTCGAATATTTCAAAAAATCCTCACAATTTTACTTCAAGATTTAAAATAGTAGTGAAATTTTGTAATTTTAAAAATTTCTACTTCTCCGTCTTTTTTCAACATACAACTATTTTTAAAAAAGCTACATTTCGTTTCTGGGACCTAAAAAATTGCAACGAAAGAATTGAAATGTGAGGGATTTTTAAAAAGTCGCACTGTTCACCTACTCCAGAGTTTTTTGGCGACGGACTTCGAAATTGTCAATTTAAAACTTTTACAATCAGTGATTTTAAAAAAAAGCCAAAAACTTTTTGGAACAAATTTTAATAAAACACTCAAAATACTTAAATCAATCATTTAATAATTTCTTCTTTTATAAAGGTAATTGCATGAAACTTTTTTCCCCCGAGTCGAATATTTCAAAAAATCCTCACAATTTTACTCCAAGAATTAAAATAGTAGTGAAATTTTGTAATTTGAAAAATTTATACTTTCTGTCTTTTTTTCAGCATACAACTACTTTTAAAAAAACTGCATTTTCGTTTCCGGGATATAAAAAATTGCAACGAAAGAATTGGAAAGTGAGTGGGTGATTTTAAAATTCACCCTGTTTGCCTATTCGAAAAATTTTTGTGACGGACCTCGAAATTTTCAACCGTTCTCAAGTGACGAGGACGACACCTGAGCTTTCACCCATCTTTAAGAATTACCACACCACACCAACGCAAGAACAAATTTCGAAAAACGGAGTTTTTATGACATAGTTAAAGAAATCACTCACATCGCGTGCATACACACACACAAGTACTATTGGCCTGAGGGAAACACGAAATTTCCATGGGGATGAAGTTATTCACTCAGGAAAAGGAAAGAATTGGAAAGTGAAGTGGGGGATTTTTAAATTCGCACTGTTTGCCTATTCGAGGAATTTTGGTGACGGACCTCGAAATTTTCAACCATGCTCAAGTGACGAGGACGACACATGAGCTTTCACCCGTCTTTAATAATTACCACACCACACCAACGCAAGAACAAATTTCGAAAAAGGGAGTTTTTATGACATTGTTAAAGAAATCACTTACATCGCACGCACACACACAAGTGCTATCGGCCTGAGGGAAACACGAAATTTCCATGAGGGTAAAGTTATTCACTCGGTAAAAGCCCGTGCAACGCTGGGCTAAGCGGAGAGGAAAGAAACAAAGAAATCAAAGTAATTTCGGTAAATAATATTGGAAGTGCTGAATTTGTGAAGTTGAGTGAATATTAACGTCCCACTGTTCAGCAACACGAGGCCTTTTAGGGGCGGTCCGCGTAATTTTGAACCATGGTCAAATGACGCGGACGACACCTGAGCTGGCACCCCCTCTCCTAACTACCACACCACACCAACGGGAGGACGTTTGAGCTCTCGATTTATTTTATGTGCAGCCCCCCCCCCTACACGGAGGGTCTTCAGTGGTACTAGGATCGAGAATTTGTGAAGAGAAGGGAAAATTTTAAGCAACAAAGCCATGACACGCACTCACGAGTCATGCACTCACATCGTACGCGTCAAACACCACAAAAGTTTTGGCGTTAGAATAAAAGGAGGAAATTAACATGGGGATTAAGTTATACCCTCGGTATAAGCCCGTGCAACGCCGGGCAATGAAAGCTAGTCTTACACTATTAAAATTCGAAGGTAAACAAACGTATCTATCTATCTATGTATGTGCGTCTATCTTCTCACGAACCGTACGACGCAGAAAGTCGCGGAAGGTACCAAAAGATCGGGAATTTTCCGGGGAAGCCGTATTGCCCATTTATATTCCGATATTGTAATTAGTTAAAAAGATATTAATTAAAAACCTTAAAACGCCTAATTGTTTTACTACTGCCGGTTGTTTACTTGGCGGAACTTCCCTTCCGTTTCGGCCGAGCGGTAATCTTACGTTTTCCACCATATTAAAATTGTCATCTAATTTTCGGTGTCGAAATTAGACAAAAAATAATTACAGAATCGGAAAGATCATTTATTTTGCCACGACACGGTATAATTTATTTTTGTAAAATAACGATATTTTCTATTTTTTTCGAATTTTTTAAAATAGTGTTAAAACTGATGCGTTTTTATGAAAATTATTTCTAAATCGTTGGGTATGAATTACTTTTCGTGTTATTAAATCGATATTCTACACTAATTAACTTCAAGCTTTTCTCTTTTAGATCCATTCATTTAAAAAATAAAATTCCCAAAACTTTTTTTTTAAAGAATTTTTAAAAAGTAGTCTCAATTTTTACTTCACATTGAATAACTTCTTCAATGATTGAATTCACTTGCTGCATCCCCATTGATCTGAAATTTACTTCATTTTCAGTGCTGCCATTATGTAAGCAAATGGTATGTCACAATTAATTGCTAAATGAGCATTTTTAATCAATTTTATTAAAAATAATTAATAAATTAGTTTTGTATAATATAATTTTTTTCGCAGATACGTGTTTAAATAATTTTAAAACAGAGTGGAATGGAAAACTATAAAATTAAAATTAAAAAATTAAATGTTTTTATCAAATAGTATTTTTTTCTTTTTGAATGTTTTTTTCAGTGATTGTTAACATATGACTAGGTTTCCCCCCAAAAGTGGATTTTTAACACTTACATATGTTTAATCAAACACCCAAACGTTTCAAGAATTATCTGTAGAATTTTTTTTATTAGTATTTATTGATAATGGATTTAAATTAATATATTTTTTAAAATCAAAGGAATGTTTCTATTATTTTATTATTAAATTAATTATTTGTTAATAAAAAGTATATCGCCTATTATTTAGGATAAAAATACGTTCTAGAGAGACATTTTTAAGCTAACTGTAAGTAACGATTGATTGATTAATGAAAACCTGAAAATTATTTTATTATTTTAGATTCCTAAAAACTATCTATTATAAAATAAATGATTTTTTTTAAATCAAGCATCAGAAGAGTTTTATGAGTTTTTATGAACATTATTTCTAAATCGTTGCGTATGAATTTATTTTCGTGTTATTAAATCGATATTCTACACTAAGTAACTTCAAGCCTTTCTCTTTTAGATCCATTCATTTAAAAAATAAAATGACCAAAACTTTTTTTCTGCGATTTTTTAAATATTAGACCAAGTATTTACTCAACGTTGAATAACTTCGTTATTTATTAAAATTATCGCACGAAACTTTTTTTTCGTGTGTAAAAAAATATCATCTGTAATCTGTATGAAGATTGAAAAAATTGCTTAAAAATTACGGATTTTAAAATTTTTTTTCCTGATTTTCGTAAAGTACCGTTTTTGCGATCATGAAAAGTTTAAAAAGACACTGGGAAGATTTTTTGAGTTTTTTGCGCATGCGCGGTAGAATTAGTGAAGGTCAATGTTACGTTTCAGTTTTTGAACGAATTATAATAAAACACTCAAAATACTTAAATTAATCATTTAATAATTTCTTCATTGAAAAAAGATAATCGCATGAAACTTTTTTCCCGTATGTCGAGCCATTTCAAAAAATCCTCTGTATTTTCCTTCAAGATTTAAAGTAGTAGTAAAATTTTGTAACTTGAAAAATTTCAACTTTTCTGTCTTTTTTCAACATACAATTTTTTTTAAGAAATCTACGTTTTCATTTCGGTGGGCTAAAAAATTCCAACGAAAGAATTCAAAAGTGAGTGAGTGATTTTTAAAGTCGCACTGTTCACCTACTCGAGGGTTTTGGCGACAGACATTGAATTTTCAACCATGGTCAAGTGACGAGGACGATACCTGAGCTTTCACCCTTCTCTCCTAATTACCACACCAACACAAGAACAAATTTCGAAAAAGGGAGTTTTAATGACATAGTTAAAGAAATTACTGACAACGCGCGCATACACACACATAAGTGCTATCAACATGAGGGAAAAAGGAAACTCCCCTGGGGATTATATATATATATAAGTTAATCACTCGGTAAAAGCCCGTGCAACGCCGGGCCTGGGGAGAGGAAAGAAACTAAGAAGTCAAAGTAATTTCGAAAAATATTATTGGATGTGCTGATTTTGTGAAGAGAAGGTAAAATGTTAAACGAGAAAGCCATGATACGCACTCAAGGGGCGGGCACTCACATCGTACGCGTTACACCCACATAAAAGTGAAGGCATCAGAAAGAAAGAAGGAAATTAACATGGGGATCAGTTATACCCTCGGTAAAAGCCCGTGCAACGCCGGGCCATGAAAGCTAGTCTTACACTATTAAAATTCGAAGGTAAACAAACGTATCTATCTATCTATGTATGTGCGTCTATCTTCTCACGAACCGTACGACGCAGAAAGTACCAAAAGATCGGGAATTTTCCGGGGAAGCCGTATTGCCCATTTATATTCCGATATTGTAATTAGTTAAAAAGATATTAATTAAAAACCTTAAAACGCCTAATTGTTTTACTACTGCCGGTTGTTTACTTGGCGGAACTTCCCTTCCGTTTCGGCCGAGCGGTAATCTTACGTTTTCCACCATATTAAAATTGTCATCTAATTTTCGGTGTCGAAATTAGACAAAAAATAATTACAGAATCGGAAAGATCATTTATTTCGCCACGACACGGTATAATTTATTTTTGTAAAATAACGATATTTTCTATTTTTTTCGAATTTTTTAAAATAGTGTTAAAACTGATGCGTTTTTATGAAAATTATTTCTAAATCGTTGGGTATGAATTACTTTTCGTGTTATTAAATCGATATTCTACACTAATTAACTTCAAGCTTTTCTCTTTTAGATCCATTCATTTAAAAAATAAAATTCCCAAAACTTTTTTTTAAAGAATTTTTAAAAAGTAGTCTTAATTTTTACTTCACATTGAATAACTTCGTCATTTATGAAGATAATCTCACAAAACCTTTTTTTCCGTGTGTACAGTAATATTATCCGTAACATATACGAAGATTGAAAAAATTGCTTCAAAATTACGGATTTTTAAAAAAAAATTGTGATTTTCGTAAACTTATGTTTTTTTGAGAAATAAATTAAAAAGTAGTAATTTGTACATTTTTTATTTCAAAGTACGTTATTTTTGCAAATAGTTGGTGATGTTTGAGAGCATTAACGTAAAAATTACGCCCTTAAAATGAAGGTAATGATTTTTTAAAATAATTTAAAATACGCCATTTTACATTTAGCCAAACATTGGTTAACTGTCTTGTGGCGGAGTGCTCAGAGCTCCCGCTACACTCAAGACTATAACTGCAGCACTGCCGTGCGTGGTCAATGCAAAGGAGGGTGTACGCCTCGCAGAAACCCGCCGGTCGCTCTTTTCATACTTGTCTTAAATTTTTTCTCCTACTGGACATTGCGTCGCAACACATTACTTTTCGTGTTATTAAATCGATATTCTACACTAATTAACTTCAAGCCTTTCTCTTTTAGATCCATTCATTTAAAAAATAAAATTACCAAAACTTTTTTTTTTAAAGAATTTTTAAAAAGTAGTCTCAATTTTTCTTTCGCATTGAATAACTTCTTCAATGATTGAATTCACTTGCTGCATCCCCATTGATCTGAAATTTACTTCATTTTCAGTGCTGCCATTATGTAAGCAAATGGTATGTCACAATTAATTGCTAAATGAGCAATTTTAATCAATTTCATTAGTAAATAATTAATAAGTTAGTTTTTTATAATGTACTTTTTTTCGCAGATACGTGTTTAAATAATTTAATTAACACAGAGTGGAATGAAAAACTATAAAATTAAAAAAATTAAATGTTTTTATCAAATAGTATTCTTTTTTTTTAAAATATTTTTTTCAGTGAATGTTAGCATATAACTAGGTTTTCCCCCAAAAGTGGATTTTTAACACTTACATATGTTTAATCAAACACCCAAACGTTTCAAGAATTATCTGTAGAATTTTTTTTATTAGTATTTATTGATAATGGATTTAAATTAATATATTTTTTTAAAATCAAAGGAATGTTTCTATTATTTTATTATTAAATTAATTATTTGTTAATAAAAAGTATATCGCCTATTATTTAGGATAAAAATACGTTCTAGAGACATTTTTAAGCTAACTGTAAGTAACGATTGATTGATTAATGAAAACCTGAAATTATTTTATTATTTTAGATTCCTAAAAACTATCTATTATAAAATACATGATTTTTTTAAAATCAAGCATCAGAATAGTTTTATGAGTTTTTATGAACATTTCTAAATCGTTGCGTATGAATTTATTTTCGCGTTATTAAATCGATATTCTACACTAAGTAACTTCAAGCCTTTCTCTTTTAGATCCATTCATTTAAAAAATAAAATGACCAAAACTCTTTTTCTGCGATTTTTTAAATATTAGACCAAATTTTTACTCAACGTTGAATAACTTCGTTATTTATTAAAATTATCGCACGAAACTTTTTTTTCGTGTGTAAAAAAATATCATCTGTAATCTGTATGAAGATTGAAAAAATTGCTTAAAAATTACGGATTTTAAAATTTTTTTTGTGATTTTCGTAAAGTACCGTTTTTGCGATCATGAAAAGTTTAAAAAGACACTGGGAAGATTTTTTGAGTTTTTTGCGCATGCGCGGTAGAATTAGTGAAGGTCAATGTTACGTTTCAGTTTTTGAACGAATTATAATAAAACTCCTCAAAATACTTAAATAAATCATTTAATAATTTCTTCATTGAAAAAAGATAATTGCATGAAACTTTTTTCCCGTATGTCGAGCCATTTCAAAAAATCCTCTGAATTTTTCTTCAAGATTTAAAGTAGTAGTGAAGTTTTGTAATTTGAAAAATTTCAACTTTTCTGTCTTTTTTCAACATACAATTATTTTTAAGAAATCTACGTTTTCATTTCGGGGGGCTAAAAAATTGCAACGAAAGAATTCAAAAGTGAGTGATTATTAAAGTCGCACTGTTCACCTACTCGAGGGTTTTTGGCGACGGACATTGAATTTTCAACCATGGTCAAGTGACGAGGACGACACCTGAGCTTTCACCCTTCTCTCCTAATTACCACACCAACACAAGAACAAATTTCGAAAAAGGGAGTTTTAATGACATAGTTAAAGAAATTACTGACAACGCGCGCATACACACACATAAGTGCTATCGACATGAGGGAAAAAGGAAATTCCCCTGGGGATTATATATATATAAGTTATTCACTCGGTCAAAGCCCGTGCAACGCCGGGCCTGGGGAGAGGAATGAAACAAAGAAGTCAAAGTAATTTCGAAAAATATTATTGGATGTGCTGATTTTGTGAAGAGAAGGTAAAATGTTAAACGAGAAAGCCATGATACGCACTCAAGGGGCGGGCACTCACATCGTACGCGTTACACCCACATAAAAGTGAAGGCATCAGAAAGAAAGAAGAAAATTAACATGGGGATCAGTTATACCCTCGGTAAAAGCCCGTGCAACGCCGGGCCATGAAAGCTAGTCTTACACTATTAAAATTCGAAGGTAAACAAACGTATCTATCTATCTATGTATGTGCGTCTATCTTCTCACGAACCGTACGACGCAGAAAGTACCAAAAGATCGGGAATTTTCCGGGGAAGCCGTATTGCCCATTTATATTCCGATATTGTAATTAGTTAAAAAGATATTAATTAAAAACCTTAAAACGCCTAATTGTTTTACTACTGCCGGTTGTTTACTTGGCGGAACTTCCCTTCCGTTTCGGCCGAGCGGTAATCTTACGTTTTCCACCATATTAAAATTGTCATCTAATTTTCGGTGTCGAAATTAGACAAAAAATAATTACAGAATCGGAAAGATCATTTATTTCGCCACGACACGGTATAATTTATTTTTGTAAAATAACGATATTTTCTATTTTTTTCGAATTTTTTAAAATAGTGTTAAAACTGATGCGTTTTTATGAAAATTATTTCTAAATCGTTGGGTATGAATTACTTTTCGTGTTATTAAATCGATATTCTACACTAATTAACTTCAAGCTTTTCTCTTTTAGATCCATTCATTTAAAAAATAAAATTCCCAAAACTTTTTTTTTAAAAGAATTTTAAAAAGTAGTCTTAATTTTTACTTCACATTGAATAACTTCGTCATTTATGAAGATAATCTCTCAAAACCTTTTTTCCGTGTGTACAGTAATATTATCCGTAACATATACGAAGATTGAAAAAATTGCTTCAAAATTACGGATTTTTAAAAAAAAATTGTGATTTTCGTAAACTTATGTTTTTTTGAGAAATAAATTAAAAAGTAGTAATCTGTACATTTTTTATTTCAAAGTACGTTATTTTTGCAAATAGTTGGTGATGTTTGAGAGCATTAACGTAAAAATTATGCCCTTAAAATGAAGGTAATGATTTTTAAAATAATTAATACGCGATTTTACATTTGGCCAAACATTTTGCATATTTTATGATTTTTCCCAAAATTAATCAACATCGTTACTTTTAAATAAAAATGATTTTTAAAACTTTTAGAATCAGTGATTTTCAAAAAAAAAGCCAAAAACTTTTTTGAACAAATTTTAATAAAACACTCAAAATACTTAAATCAATCATTTAATAATTTCTTCTTTTATAAAGGTAATTGCATGAAATCTTTTTCCCCCGTGTCGAATATTTCAAAAAATTTTCACAATTTTACTTCAAAAATTAAAATAGTAGTGAAATTTTGTAATTTGAAAAATTTATACTTCCTGTCTTTTTTTCAGCACACAACTATTTTTAAAAAGGCTACAGTTTCGTTTCCGGGAAAAAACTATTTTTCTTCAAAGAATGTTATAGAAAAAAACAACTTTTTTTTTTTACAAAACAATGCTGTTTTGCATATTTTATGATTTTTTCTCTTCCCGTGTGTCGATTTTGCTTAAAAATTACGGATTTTAAAGATTTTTTGTGATTTTCATAAAATAAAGTTTTTGCGAGAAATAATACAAACATTATTTTTGTAACCTTTTTTCTTTAAAAATTATTGTTGTTTCCAATCAATTGTGAAAACTTGGAATTTTCAATTAAAAATTGAGCCCTCAAAAATAATGAAAGCTTTAAAGACATTCTAAAGGCTTTGCGCATGCGCTAGAATGATTATTATTTTTTTTCTCTCCCTCTGTTTAACGCTCAGTGGCCAAGGTCAAACTTGCTGTTCTTGGCAAAAGTGAATGAGTGGAATAAAAAATACTGTAAAAAAAATATAATTCTGAAACATATATTAGTCTCACACACAGTATTATTTTCTTTTTGAATGATTTTGTGCAGTGAATGTAAATAAATTTCCAGGCTTTTTCATTCTTATATATTTTTAATCTAACATTCAAAAACAACGAAATGAAAAAATGAATAGTCCTTTCGATAATTAACAGTGAGAATTTTTGTATTTATTTTTTTAGAAAATGGATTTAAAATAATAGATATTTTACGAAACTAAAGCAATATTTAATTTTTTTTATTATTATTTATAGATAATGGAATTAAATAAATATATTTTTTTAAAATAAAAGGAATGTTTCTATTATTTCCTTATTAAATTAATTATTTGTTAATAAAAAGTATATCGCCTATTATTTTGGATAAAAATACGTTCTAAAAAGACCTTTTTAAGCTAACTGTAAGTAGCGATTGATTAATGAAAACCTGAAAATTATTTAATTATTTTAGATTCCTAGAAATTATCTATTATTAAAAAATGATGACTTTTTTTACTCAAGCATCAAAATAGTTTTCTTTTTATTGTTTAAATTGATTATTTTTTTACTAAAGCAATATTGTTTTTGATATGTCATGAATAGAAACTTGAAGATAAATCTTATGTCTGAGGGGAGAGTCAGGGGGAAAATAGTTCTACACTCAAAAAAGCCACTGTAACACCGTGCAGTAGAAAGAGAACTGAAACCTGTTTGACATTAGTAAGATCTGGAAGATATTTTTTTTTTCGAAAAAGGGAATTGTAGTGACGTTTATATAAAGGAATCACACACATACCAGGAACTTTGATAAAGGAAGGTGAATTTCCATGGTAGTATGTTATGCATTCGAAACAAATTTTAATAAAACACTCAAAATACTTAAAACAATCATTTAATAATTTCTCCTTTTATAAAGATAATTGCATGACACATTTTTCCCGTGTGTCGAATATTTCAAAAAATCCTCACAATTTAACTTCAAGAATTAAAATAGTAGTGAAATTTTGTAATTTGAAAAATTTCTACTTTTCTGTCTTTTTTCAACATACAACTATCTTTAAAAAGGCTACATTTTCGTTTCTGGGGACTAAAAAATTGCAACGAAAGAACTGAAAACTGAGTGAGTGATTTTTAAATTCGCACTGTTCGCCTATTCGAGGGTTATTGGCGATGGACCTCGAAATTTTCAACCATGGTCAAGTGACGAGGACGTCACCTGAGCTTTCACCCATCTCTAATAATTAGAACACCACACCAACGCAAGAACAAATTTCGAAAAAGGGAGTTTTAATGACATAGCACCGATGAGAGTGATTTCTTTAACTATCGGCCTGAGGGAAACACGAAATTTCCATGGGGATGAAGTTATTCACTCGGTAAAAGCCCGTGCAACACCGGGCTAAGCGGAGAGGAAAGAAACAAGGAATTCAAAGTAATTTCGAAAAATAATATTGGAAGTGTTGAATTTGTGAAGAGAAGGGAAAATGTTAAGCGGCAAAGCCATGACAAGCACTCACGGGTCATGCACTCACATCGTACGCGTCAAAACCCCACAAAAGTGTTGGCGTCAGAAAGAAAGGAGGAAATTAACATGGGGATTAAGTTATACTCTCGGTATAACTTAATCCCCATGTTAATTTCACATATGCACATATGTATGCACTCGGTAAAAGCCCGTGCAACGCCGGGCCATGAAAGCTAGTTTTTAATTAATTGTTGAACACTTAAAGTACGAAATAACCTTTAATTACCAATAATTTGCAAGCTGAAAGTATAATTTTGAAACACTTAGGAATAGCAGACAATAAACTAGGTTTAATTATTTATAACTTAAATGAAAGGTAGAAAATAATTGGCTACTGAAATATTCCAAGTAACATTACTTTTTTCACTGTACCTAAAATTGATAAAAGAAATAAAAAATTAAATTTACTTATATTATTGCTAAATCCTTAAAAAAAAATCACTAACATCACTGTCTACTCATTCCCTTAAAATCAAATGTACATCAAGTGTGATATATGTTGTAAAAGACATTCGGAATACAAACAAAAATTGTATTTACTCAATTCACGAATGGAGTATTAATTTCCTATTAATGAGAAATTAACTAAAAAGTTTTAAGAAATTAAAAATATCATTCAAAAACTCATTTTACTTCTTATCACTGATACTTTCCAGGTATTAATTTGCATTAAAAAAAAGACAAAAGCAATGTGGCATAATCTTTATGCTAAAAATTAAATCTCTTCATGTATGGTAGGAGTTTGAACTCTCAAATCCCACACTTGAGTGCACCACGACTTAACAGACACCTTCCATTAACATTTTTGCAAGACAATGAATTCAATAGCCGAAGAACACAAGCGATTCTATTTAATCTTTATAATACATTCATTTATGATTTACAGCCAAGTAATTTCATTTTAATCACCAATTCTTCAATCTCCCATTTTTCAAATCAAGCAAATTTTTGTGATCTTTAAAATTTTTTTATAACACTAGAATTATTATTATCCTGTAAATAAATATCAATAAGTTTATATTAAAATATTTTTCCCCATATATAAGTAAATCTGAATTTTTATATTTTTATTACATGTGTACTTTTTTTTTAAGAACAATAATGAATTAACTGTCAGCACATTTTGTAATTATATGTTACTCAAACAAAATACAGTCAGAGTCAGATCTCTATTAAACAAAGTCGCTAAATTCTGAAAAAAAAAGTTCGTTAAGAGGAAAATTTGTCAAATAGTGATTCATCTTTTAATATACTTTATAAACCACAAATTTTAAAAATTCATATACACTATATATTATTCAATAAAATAATTATCCACCTCCACACCATTTTTTGTAAATTAAAATCTATTTTACATATCTTACACATAAAATTTACAAGGAGGAAAAGGAACATTGTACAGGAATATGCAGTATTTTCAACTTAAAAAAAATTAGAAAATGTTATTAAAATTTGTTTTTAAATCTACAAGTAATCTGAAACATACATTATTTTGTAGCTAGTAATTTGAAGCATACATTACTACATGCATCTTAAAATTTAATTATTGATAAAGACTGATAATTTTAATTGAAAAAATGAAATGCTCAAAATTACAGCAATTTTATTTCTTTTTAGGCACCTAGTAGAACAAGTTTCAAGTTCATTAATTATCAAAAAATGTGTTAAGAAAATAATTTGAAAAGTCTTGAAATATTATGAAAATAGGGAGAAAAAAAGTCGAAAGGGGGAAAAAGAGAAAAAGTTTGTTGAATAAAAAACATATTTTGCTATTTCAGGATTATTTAAGAAAAGCTTAAAATGCTCTTGGTTCCAGAAAAAAGTTTGTAAAATAAAGATATTCGCAAAATAGAGGTTCGTAAAATGGAGATCTGACTGCATATAATAATGTGAAAATTATTTCACCATCTGTAGTATTTTATAGAATTTAAAAGAAACATTTAATTTACTATTTTTTTAGGATCTGGTAGCATTGCCTTTTGTAGATAGTTTTGGAGAACGTTTCCTACCATCTGTTCCAGGCTTTATCAAGATGATAACATTTTTTGGAATTTTAGGAGCATCAACATTGGTGTGTTTGAAGTATCCAAGACTATTGAGACTATTACATAAATAGGACATGACATTTATATAATCATTTTACTATTAGTATTCATAAAGGACAAGGTATTGTATGAATGTCAAATTAGACAAACGTCACAATATTACTTTAAGATCAAATTATACTCAGAAAGTTTTAGTGTCATTGCAAAAATTGTTTAAGATTTTATTTAAATTCTACTGTATAATATACTACAGGACAAAAAAGTCTACAATGGCTTCAATGAGATACTCCTTTGAATATAAAGAGGATGATATACATAATTAACTTATTTCTACCAGTAGAAATCTAAGCATAACAACTTGCAAGTGTTTTAATATTGGTAGGAAGATTTGTACTTTATTAATTCCTCCTGGTCTGAACCAGATTTAAAAGAACCACAATCAAAGCACTAACAAATTTTTTAATCATTTCATCTACAATTCTAATTTACTTGCTCCTCATTCACACACAA
Organism: Trichonephila clavata; assembly: GCA_019973975.1. Classification (NCBI taxonomy): domain Eukaryota; kingdom Metazoa; phylum Arthropoda; class Arachnida; order Araneae; family Nephilidae; genus Trichonephila; species Trichonephila clavata. The sequence continues at coordinate 387,552 of BMAO01011300.1, forward strand.
ATTGCTTTTTCTTGAAATCATTCATAGAAATTACTTTTCCCAGCAGTCTCTTGAATATACTGACCTTGCAGAAATGAAAAATCTTTTTTTACCATACCTAAAAAGCTGATAACTCACCAATTAATGTTAGAAACAAATGTTAATGTTTAAATTCTAATGTTAGAAACGGTTCTGGAGACATTTCAATCATAAAAATAATCGGGAATCTTTTACACTGTTAATAATTTTTAGAAACTGATCTATATTCTTTTACCCACTACATTTAGAAATTCTCTGATTGCCAAGAGCATTTTTAAATCTAACAAACCCTTAAGTGATGCTTCTGTGAACAATTAAATACACATGGATTGTTATAAACCAAAATTATATTGAAAAGAAATAGCATATTTCCTGCTAACAGCCTACCACTGCTATTCCAACCGTAAAAATTAAACAAAATCAATGGTGAATTGGATAATAATCAGGGGATACCCATCACATCTTTCCCATATAAATAAATAATATTTGGTGCAGCATTTTAAAGTAAACCAATATATTTTTGTACGTCAAAATAGAATACATGTATAGAAAAAAGAAGTGAATGAAATAAAACCACATTTAAACTTTTAAAACAATTCAATTTAATATATCTTGTTTAACATCAACTTATTAAATACAAATTTTAAAACAGAATGTAGAGTAAAATGAGAGACTGCAAAGGATTTTTTAGGAAAAACAATTCAGAGTAAAGTTTTTTAAGAAAAAGATATCCATGATAATAATGTAATCCAACACTTCTTTTTAAAGACTGAGGCATATACAATTTCTGAAGAACTACTTTCATTTAATCCCCTCTATTTCAAATTCACATAACATTAATAGATTGTTTTCCAATTAAAAAAAATTACATTCTGTGTAAACAAGTGATATTATCAGATTTACACAATGCTGCAATTGTATGACATTTGAGATGCATTAAAAAATTTAATATATTATTAGCCTTTGTATCTTTTTTCCAACATAATATGAGATTGCCTTTTAAATAAACCATAAAACAGGGTCCAGTAAAATGCTACCCAATTACCCTGTATGTGTCAAGAGAAAATACAATTTATGGGCTGGGGACATCATAACTTAAATGTACTTTGATGTAACTTAATTCTTCCATCAACAGCTCATTCATTTTGGAAGATTAGGCTCAAGATTCTTGAAGAGACTATCAATAGTAACACCTAAAAAAAGAAGAATACAATTAAATTAAAATTAAAATAAAACTATTAATGCAAAATAGAAAAAAATAAAAGGAGTACTTTTAATATTCAATAAACCAAAGATGCCAGATAAAAATGAAACATAAAAATAACACTCCCTAGTAATGTTTACCCAGACCAATAAAATTCTCAGCTACATTTCCCAATGTTAATAATGTTTAGAAATTGATCCATGTTAATTATGTATCATTTCTCTAAGTGCCAGCAGTGTATATAATTCCAACACATCTTAAAAGGATGCCTCATGAAAAAGTTCAGATGCAAATAGCTTAAAATAAGCCAAATAAAATTTGAAAAAAAAAAAAGCAAATTATATTTCCCACTGGTAGCCGAACACATTTGCAAATGTATCAATTCGAAAAAATCAAAAGTGAATTGGATAATAATCATCAGAGCACAGAACACATCTTCCGAAATTAATAAATAATATTCTGTGAAGCATTTTAAAGCACACAAATACATCCAAAAATGAATCTTGACACAGAAAAAGGAAGGAAATGAAATTTTCTCACTGCGCAAATTTAGGCTTAACACCTATGGCCCCCTTGCATTCACAACATCAAAAATAAAAATAGAAATTCCACTTTTTACCTATATATACAAAAATCCAACACAAAGTACTTTTAATTTTGCTCATTTTGTAAATACAATATTTATTTAGTTCATGAAATTTAGGGCAAATTTTTTTTAATAAGTTGTATAAGTCCACTTTCTGGAAACACATCTTTTTTTTATTTTAAAAAGTATACTCCAATAATTCCACTCATATTTTTCCCTTTACAATTTCCATGATATTCACTTGGAAAATCTGATTAAAGATACACACCAAGTAGTGAACTCCACATGATAAAAAAAAAAGACTATAACCTTCCAACTAGGCTACAAAAAACGTAGAAAAATTATTTTATGTGGTATTAAAAATCACCCTATTATAAGCAATTGTAATCAATAATAATGTTCATGATGCTGAAAACAGGTGAGCAACTGAAGTGTCAAGGCATGGAATTTGAATCAGGCTCCAGACAACATGAAGGCGTTTCAGCAAAAGTGATTTTTGACATAAATATTCATAAAAAATTAAAGGAATCAGCTACGAAAATTTTACCTACATATACCAAAATCCCCCACTAAATGCTGTTAATTTTCCATGCTTTTTCAATACAAACTTATTAAATTTATGGAATTTCAGACTAATTTTTTTTAAAAGTGGTATAAGTGCACTTCCTCGAAACACATTTTTTTTTACTTTATTAATTCCACAAAAAACTATTTCTCTGCATTAAACACAATATTATAAACAAATGTAATGAATAATAATGTTCATGATGCTGAAAACAGGTGAGCAACTGAAGTGTCAAGGCATGGAATTTGAATCAGGCTCCAGACAACATGAAGGCGTTTCAGCAAAAGTGATTTTTGACATAAATATTCATAAAAAATTAAAGGAATCAGCTACGAAAATTTTACCTACATATACCAAAATCCCCCACTAAATGCTGTTAATTTTCCATGCATTTTCAATACAAACTTATTAAATTTATGGAATTTCAGACTAATTTTTTTTAAAAGTGGTATAAGTGCACTTCCTCGAAACACATTTTTTTTTACTTTATTAATTCCACAAAAAACTATTTCTCTGCATTAAACACAATATTATAAACAAATGTAATGAATAATAATGTGCATGATGCTGAAAACAGGTGAGCAAATGAAGTGTCAAGGCATGGAATTTGAGTCAGGTTCCAGAGAACATGAGGGCGTTTCTGCAAAAGTGATTTTTGATATAAATATTCATAAAAAATGAAAGGAATCAGCTACGAAAATTTAACCTACATATACCAAAATCCCCCACTAATTGCTGTTAATTTTCCATCCTTTTTCAATACAAACTTAATAAATTTATGGAATTTCAGACTAATTTTTTTTTAAAAGTGGTATAAGTGCACTTCCTCGAAACACATTTTTTTTTACTTTATTAATTCCACAAAAAACTATTTCTCTGCATTAAACACAATATTATAAACAAATGTAATGAATAATAATGTGCATGATGCTGAAAACAGGTGAGCAAATGAAGTGTCAAGGCATGGAATTTGAGTCAGGTTCCAGACAACATGAGGGCGTTTCTGCAAAAGTGATTTTTGATATAAATATTCATAAAAAATTAAAGGAATCAGCTATGAAAATTTTACCTACATATACCAAAATCCCTCACTAGTTGCTGTTAATTTTCCATCCTTTTTCAATACAAACTTAATAAATTTATGGAATTTCAGACTAAATTTTTTTTAAAAGTGGTATAAGTGCACTTCCTCAAAACACATCTTTTTTTACTTTATTAATTCCACAAAAAACTATTTCTCTGCATTAAACACAATATTATAAACAAATGTAATGAATAATAATGTGCATGATGCTGAAAACAGGTGAGCAAATGAAGTGTCAAGGCATGGAATTTGAATCAGGTTCCAGACAACAAGAAGGCGTTTCTGCAAAAGTGATTTTTGACATAAATATTCATAAAAAATTAAAGGAATCAGCTACGAAAATTTTACCTACATATACCAAAATCCCCCACTAAATGCTGTTAATTTTCCATGCTTTTTCAATACAAACTTATTAAATTTCTGGAATTTTGGACGAATTTTTTTTTAAAAGTGGTATAATTCCACTTCCTCAAAACACATCTTTTTTACTTTATTAATTGCACAAAAAACTATATCTCTGCATTAAACACAATATTATAAACAAATGTAATGAATAATAATGTGCATGATGCTGAAAACAGGTGAGTAAATGAAGTGTCAAGGCTTGGAATTCGAATCAGGGTCCAGACAACATGTTGGCGTTTCTGCAAAAGTGATTTTGACATAAATATTCATAAAAAATTAAAGGAATCAGCTACTAAAATTTTACCTACATATACCAAAATCCCCCACTAAATGCTGTTAATTTTCCATGCTTTTTCAATACAAACTTAATAAATTTATGGAATTTCAGACTAAATTTTTTTTAAAAGAGGTATAAGTGCACTTCCTCAAAACACATCTATTTTACTTTATTAATTCCACAAAAAACTATTTCTCTGCATTAAACACAATATTATAAACAAATGTAATGAATAATAATGTGCATGATGCTGAAAACAGGTGAGAAAATGAAGTGTCAAGGCATGGAATTTGAATCAGGTTCCAGACAACAGAAGGCGTTTCTGAAAAAGTGATTTTTGACATTAATATTCATAAAAAATTAAAGGAATCAGCTACAAAAATTTTACCTACATATACCAAAATCCCCCACTAAATGCTGTTAATTTTCCATACTTTTTCAATACAAACTTAATAAATTTATGGAATTTCAGACTAAATTTTTTTTAAAAGAGGTATAAGTGCACTTCCTCAAAACACATCTTTTTTACTTTATTAATTGCACAAAAAACTATATCTCTGCATTAAACACAATATTATAAACAAATGTAATGAATAATAATGTGCATGATGCTGAAAACAGGTGAGAAAATGAAGTGTCAAGGCATGGAATTTGAATCAGGTTCCAGAGAACATGAGGGCGTTTCTGCAAAAGTGATTTTTGATATAAATATTCATAAAAAATTAAAGGAATCAGCTACGAAAATTTTACCTACATATACCAAAATCCCCCACTAAATGCTGTTAATTTTCCATGCTTTTTCAATACAAACTTATTAAATTTATGGAATTTCAGACTAAATTTTTTTTAAAAGAGGTATAAGTGCACTTCCTCAAAACACATCTTTTTTTACTTTATTAATTCCACAAAAAACTATTTCTCTGCATTAAACACAATATTATAAACAAATGTAATGAATAATAATGTGCATGATACTGAAAACAGGTGAGCAAATGAAGTGTCAAGGCATGGAATTTGAATCAGGTTCCAGACAACATGAAGGCGTTTCAGCAAAAGTGATTTTTGACATAAATATTCATAAAAAATTAAAGGAATCAGCTACGAAAATTTTACCTACATATACCAAAATCCCCCACTAAATGCTGTTAATTTTCCATGCTTTTTCAATACAAACTTAATAAATTTATGGAATTTTGGACGAATTTTTTTTTAAAGTAGTATAAGTCCAACTTCTGCAAACACATTTTTTATATTTAGAAATTATACTCCATAAATTTGCTACTTTATTTTTCTGAAAGTAGAAACACTGTTAATGACATAAACATGTTTGATAGACTACTAGAATTTTGGGCAATGGTAATAAAAAGTGAAAATGGCACATACAATTCAAGTTATCTGAGTATTGCCTGAAGAAATACTGAAACAAAGCATTTTTATTACATTTTACCCTGTTTAATAAAAATCTCATAAATGAATTGGCTTAATTCAATTGCCATATTCAATACTTGATAAGTCTTTGATTTTCCCATTGTCTTGATTTCTGAAGGTGGTGTGGGTCCATTTGGGGCATTGAAAATTATTAATTTCTTTTAACTAATAATTTAATACAGCTTTGTCAGCAGTATGCCTCATGACAAGAGAGATTATAAGCAAATTCTGTTGGTAAGAAAAAAAAATTTAAAGAATAAACCTTTTTAGGAAAATCACACTCAAAGCATGTTAAACATATAGCAACATCAAAACTCTTTTGAATGACTGGAGCACATCTTATTTACAACAAAAATTACTTTCAAGATTAAAAAAAAAAGGAAAAAACTTTCCATTCTGTAGAGAAAAAGGGACATTATCAAACTGACACACAACTTTGATTGTTTCTTGTTGGAGGTGCATTAAGAAACTTAATGTTTTATTAATCTTTGCTTCCCCCCCCAACATAATACCGGATTGGCCTTTAAATAAACAATAAAATGGGGCCAAGCAAAATTTTACACAATTACCTACGTCAGGAGAAAATACAACATATGGTCTGGGGCCATCATGACTTAAATGTACTTTGATGTAACTTAATTCTTCCATCAACAGCTCATTCATTTTAGGAGATTAGGCTAAAGTTCATTGGCGAGACTATCAATAGTAACACCTAAAAAAAAGAAGACTACAATTAAATTTAAATTAAACTATTAATGCAAAATAGAAAAAAAATAAAAGGAGCACTTTTAATATTCAATAAACCAAAGTTGACAGATAAAAATGAAACATAAATATAACACTCCCTAGTAATGTTAACCCAGACCAATAAAATTCTCAGCTACATTTCCCAATGTTAATAATGTTTAGAAATTGATCCATGTTAATTATGTATCATTTCTCTAAGTACAAGCAGTGTATATAATTCCAACACATCTTAAAAGGATGCCTCATGAAAAAGTTCAGATGCAAATAGCTTAAAATAAGACAAATAAAATTTGAAGAAAAAAAAAGCAAATTATATTTTCCGCTGGTAGCCTAACACATTTGCAAATGTATCAATTCGAAAAAATCAAAAGTGAATTGGATAATAATCATCAGAGCACAGAACACATCTTCCGAAATAAATAAATAATATTCTGTGAAGCATTTTAAAGCACACAAATACATCCAAAAATGAATCTTGACACAGAAAAAGGAAGGAAATGAAATTTTCTCACCGCGCAATTTAGGCTTAACACCTATGGCCCCCTTGCATTCACAACATCAAAAATAAAAATCGAAATTCCACTTTTTACCTATATATACAAAAATCCAACACAAAGTACTTTTAATTTTGCTCATTTTGTAAATACAATATTTATTTAGTTCATGGAATTTCGGGCAAATTTTTTTTAAAAAGTTGTATAAGTCCACTTTCTGCAAACACATCTTTTTTTTATTTTAAAAAGTATACTCCAATAATTCCACTCATATTTTTCCCTTTACAATTTCCATGATATTCACTTGGAAAATCTGATTAAAGATACACACCAAGTAGTAAACTCCACATGATAAAAAAAAAAAAGAGACTATAACCTTCCAACTAGGCTACAAAAAATGTAGAAAAATTATTTTATGTGGTATTAAAAATCACCCTATTATAAGCAATTGTAATCAATAATAATGTTCATGATGCTGAAAACAGGTGAGTAAATGAAGTGTCAAGGCATGGAATTCGAATCAGGGTCCAGACAACATGTTGGCGTTTCTGCAAAAGTGATTTTGACATAAATATTCATAAAAAATTAAAGGAATCAGCTACAAAAATTTTACCTACATATACCAAAATCCCCCACTAAATGCTGTTAATTTTCCATGCTTTTTCAATACAAACTTAATAAATTTATGGAATTTTGGACGAATTTTTTTTTAAAAGTGGTATAAGTCCACTTCCTCAAAACACATCTTTTTTACTTTATTAATTCCACAAAAAACTATTTCTCTGCATTAAACACAATATTATAACAAATGTAATGAATAATAATGTGCATGATGCTGAAAACAGGTGAGTAAATGAAGTGTCACGGCTTGGAATTTGAATCAGGTTCCAGAAAACATTAAGGCGTTTCAGAAAAAGTGATTTTTGACATAAATATTCATAGAAAATGAAAGGAATCAGCTACGAAAATTTTACCTACATATACCAAAATCCCCCACTAAATGCTGTTAATTTTCCATGCTTTTTCAATACTAACTTATTAAATTTCTGGAATTTTGGACGAATTTTTTTTAAAAAGTGGTATTATTCCACTTCCTCAAAACACATCTTTTTTACTTTATTAATTGCACAAAAAACTATTTATCTGCATTAAACACAATATTATAAACAAATGTAATGAATAATAATGTGCATGATGCTGAAAACAGGTGAGTAAATGAAGTGTCAAGGCTTGGAATTCGAATCAGGTCCAGACAACATATGGCGTTTCTGCAAAAGTGATTTTGACATAAATATTCATAAAAAGTTAAAGGAATCAGCTACAAAAATTTTACCTACATATACCAAAATCCCCCACTAAATGCTGTTAATTTTCCATACTTTTTCAATACAAACTTAATAAATTTATGGAATTTCAGACTAATTTTTTTTAAAAGAGGTATAAGTGCACTTCCTCAAAACACATCTTTTTTTACTTTATTAATTCCACAAAAAACTATTTCTCTGCATTAAACACAATATTATAAACAAATGTAATGAATAATGTGCATGATGCTGAAAACAGGTGAGAAAATGAAGTGTCAAGGCATGGAATTTGAATCAGGTTCCAGACAACAAGAAGGCGTTTCTGCAAAAGTGATTTTTGAGATAATATTCATAAAAAATTAAAGGAATCAGCTACAAAAATTTTACCTACATATACCAAAATCCCCCACTAAATGCTGTTAATTTTCCATACTTTTTCAATACAAACTTAATAAATTTATGGAATTTCAGACTAAATCTTTTTTAAAAGAGGTATAAGTGCACTTCCTCAAAACACATATTTTTTTACTTTATTAATTGCACAAAAAACTATATCTCTGCATTAAACACAATATTATAAACAAATGTAATGAATAATAATGTGCATGATGCTGAAAACAGGTGAGAAAATGAAGTGTCAAGGCATGGAATTTGAGTCAGGTTCCAGAGAACATGAGGGCGTTTCTGCAAAAGTGATTTTTGATATAAATATTCATAAAAAATGAAAGGAATCAGCTACGAAAATTTTACCTACATATACCAAAATCCCCCACTAAATGCTGTTAATTTTCCATGCTTTTTCAATACTAACTTATTAAATTTAAGGAATTTTGGACGAATTTTTTTTAAAAAGAGGTATAAGTGCACTTCCTCAAAACACATCTTTTTTTACTTTATTAATTCCACAAAAAACTATTTCTCTGCATTAAACACAATATTATAAACAAATGTAATGAATAATAATGTGCATGATGCTGAAAACAGGTGAGTAAATGAATTGTCAAGGCTTGGAATTCGAATCAGGGTCCAGACAACATGTTGGCGTTTCTGCAAAAGTGATTTTGACATAAATATTCATAAAAAATTAAAGGAATCAGCTACAAAAATTTTACCTACATATACCAAAATTCCCCACTAAATGCTGTTAATTTTCCATGCTTTTTCAATACAAACTTATTAAATTTCTGGAATTTTGGACGAATTTTTTTAAAAAGTAGGTATTATTCACTTCCTCAAAACACATCTTTTTTTACTTTATTAAT